>OX424574.1:41844002-42179076 GCA_949152435.1 Gastracanthus pulcherrimus
CTTGAATTGACTTAGAGGCTATGACTCTGTCATCGAAGTAAACTCTTATAAAGTCAAGGCCACGGAAGAGTTTGTCCATAAGTCTCTGGAATGTCTGCGACTCATTACGTAATCCTGGAGTCATGCCCACGAACTCAAAAAGTCCAAAAGGAGTTATTATGTCTGTCTTTGGGCATCTTCAGGGACCACAGGTATTTGGTTATACGCTCTCTCAAAATCTATAACAGGAAAATTTGTCGCACCGTGGAGGCTGTGTATAATATCTTCTGTCCGAGAGACAAGGTAACGATCTGGCATCGTCTTGACATTTAGACCTCGAAAATCTCCTGTTGTGCGCGAGCTCCCATTTTTCTTGCGCGCCATGTGCAACGGGCTGGTCCACTGGCTGCTGGAAGGTCTGATGATGTCATGATATAACAGCAGATCAAAATGCACTTCGAAAGAAAGACAAATCTTTTCATTATATATATTTGAAAACATTTAATGATAAATGTGATGTTGAGAATAACCTTTTAATTGTGAATATTCATTTTGTAATAGAGAAGCCAATGTGAAAAGATTTGTCTTCCTTTCGAATTTAATCATGTATTTTGTATCATAGTCTCCAAACATTACTACAGTTAATTATTGATGTGGAATCTCCTCGAGATAGCATTTGTAAGTTAATTAATTTGCGGTGTGTCTTTCAATCAATAGGAATCTTCTTGAGAAAGTACCTCTGAAGTAATTTACAGTGGTTTTTTTTTAACCAATACGAGCTAATAGTATACGGTAGAGCTATAGCAAATTCAAAAACTTTCTAATTTTAATTCTTAATTTTCCTAATTTTTTGACACATATTTGGAACTAAAAAATGATGTTTTTGAGAATTTTTTAAGCTATTTATATTGAGTATCACAAGACTTATGGCAGAAAATGCATTCATTTTTAATGAAATTGGATTATCTTGCTCAAGGCTCCTATGCACTGGGTTCGAACGAAGGCCAATGAAAAAATGTTTGTGTTTCATGCAACCTAAAATATGGATCTCTATGATTTCTAATTTTTTTGACACCTCAATATTTTATTTAAGGTTGCTCTCCAGTGATTTTCGGTAAAAAATTTGATAAAAAGATCTTTGTTTAAAAAGTCAGTTGAACTAATACTTATCAAGTAAAAATATTTTTATGATGATATTTTTTTTTTATTCAATGAGAAACAGACGCTTTATGAAAAGATCTATTTGTCATTTAACGTAATTTTTTCACTTTTATGCATTAACTTACGTTTTTCAGGAAGTGAATAATAATTTTTTGCTTTAAGTTTTGGAAGATATAAATACTGTATCATACTAGTCAAATGTGTTCCAAGAGTTATTGATATGTAAAATATTTTCATAATGAATATTTTTCTAAAAGTATGATGAGTTTATTCAACAAAGCCACTACTTTGATAAAAACACTGTTTTCTCACTAAGTGGTTTTTAAACTTTAATTTTATCCTGGCGCACACCAAATGACCAAATTAATGAATCCGGCAAAAATTTTAGGACAATATTCTTCAAAGTATTTTGATAAACGTGTGCATTTCGCTTTAGAAATTATTTTGAACAACTTTATTATTAAAAGCCATTACACGTAAAATTAAGGTAAAACTAGTGTTTTTTAAGCAAAATCAAAATTCAATGTTTTATTTTTTAAAAATTAATAATAAATTTTAGAAAACAGCAAAATACACATTTGTTTTGTATATACTTTAAAGAACATACCATACAAATTTAATTCGGGTTAAAAAATTAGTTGTGCGCCAGGATGACTTTCATCGTATCCCTATTTCTATTCAAATTTAACAAACTTCCTAGGATAACTCTAAATCTAAGAGAAGTAAATGGCTGAAAATTTGTATATAACTTCATAATATCAATACAAATATGATATGTAAGCACTAATTCATAAAAATAAAAACTGTAGAAAAATTTTATTCTACCAGAAAGCCCCGAAACAAATATAAATATATTCAATGTTTAAATAATCAAAAATACAACAGTGATTTGGCTACATATGCGCATGCATATAATGCTCATGAAATTACCTTTAGAACAATTTTTTTTTGTTGAGAATCTGAGTTCTTAGATATGTTGCTTTTGCATGAAAGAAACTACTTTCAATACTTCAATACTTCAGCTTGATTCGTTGCAAGCTAATGCACGTAAAACTATAGTTTTGAGATAAACACACTTTTGTAAAATATTTATTTTCTAATAAACATTACACTCACTTTTAAAACTAAAGTGAACAATCTCAGTACAAGTATGTTAATTATAAATTTTGACTTCTATTCGAGAGGCTGTAACTTTCATTTGTGAATTTATTTTTCACATTCCTACTCATTTTCCAGCAATTTGTATTTTTAACAAACTGATACCTTATATATTCCATTCTGAGGCTTAGAACTCTGAAAATCTTGCAACAGTGAGAAGAAATTAAGTTTGTTTTTGTTGGCAATCATACGTAAAATGGTTTTAATATCATGGTACTTACATTAATCATAATTTCAGCTATTCTAATTAGCAGTATTCTCTAGAGGGATATATCACAAGCAGTTTGAGTCCAGATATACGTGATTTTATGCAGTAAGCTTTGCGCAAGATGTAAAAATACATAAAGTTGCTATATAATATTAAGGGGGGAATGTACCCTTAAAATATAATTTTTAGCTGATGCACTACAAATGCACGGTTAATACTTTTATAAATAACATTTCTCACAAGTATATGTAGGTGGTTCTATGTCAAATGAGCATGTCCAAAAATAAGAATTTCTGAAACAAAAATGTTGGTATGTGTACCCAGAGTATGTCAAAAAATTTTCAGTCCCTAAAGTGTTATATGTCAAGGGCAATTAAAGGTTGAAAAATGAGTTTTTTTTAATATTTTGAGATTTTGCCAACATTGTTTGATTTTTAAGTAAAAAACTAAGGACTTTTCAGAAAAAAGTGTAGGAACATTTTTTGGTCAAAATAAGGTAAGAAATATAAAAAAAATTATTAGACCCCATTGTGGTATTCTGTGATCTCATGCATTGTGATATATTGTGATATTAAGATTATAGAAAAACGTCACAATTTTTTTCAAGATAAAAAATCTTAAAATTTAGTTTTTCATATTTTTTTTAAGTCTATACTAGTAAGAATATGGTCTCAAGCTTAATATAAATTTTTCAGAATTTTTAAATAGCGCACTCTTTTTTGGTATTTCCATTGTGTGACTACTGCTTACCACCGTTTCTTGCGCAACAACCACAACTCTTGTTTTACCAGCTCGCGTCTGTTTTTCAAGTAAATCGCATCAGGTCGGACGATTCAAAGTTTAACCTATCGATCAGCCCCTTGACGCAAACGCGCTAGTCGAAGTCGCAGATTTGCTCCGGACTCCTCCAGCAGAGGAAAAATACGAAAAGCTGAAGCAGAGGATACTCGACAGATTTTCCAAGTCACCTGACCGACAACTGCAAAAGATGCTCAACGAGCTGGATCTGGGTGACAGCAAGCCGTCCAAGCTTTACCGTCGCATACAGGCTCTGTCAGGAGGCAGATCATCTGAAGACGTGCTTCGTGTCAAGTGGCTTGCGTTGCTGCCTCTCCTTGTACAAAATGTCTTGAAATATTCAAGATGAATGACATTGATGATCTACTTGCAGCAGCTGACCATCTCATGAAGAACCCGATTGACACGAGCTTTGCAGTAGCAGATTTTAATACACCTCCGGCAGTCCAGACCTAGTAGGTTGCACCTAGTCAACGAGAGGCTGACTCCGTTTAAATAAAGGCCCTGCTGGCGCAACTCATAGGCATGACTCGGCCAAGATACTCTCTGGAGGTGCCAGCCAGGGTGGTGCATCAAACTACAAGAATAACCGTTCAAGGTTACGCAGTACTCGTAGGACCAATGGGCTGTGTCGATTCCATTTCCGCTTTGGAGCCAACGCTCATCGCTGTATACCGCCCTTTACATTCAAGTCTCTGCAATCGGCACCACAGGAAAATTAGCGCGGTTGTTGTCTGTGATGGCAGCAGACGGTAGCCCCGACAGCTCCACCAATGTCCATCTACTACCCAAAGAAGCACGCCTGCATATGTTTGATCGGACTGCAAATTGGAAATTTCTTATCCACTTAGGATCCATAGTCTCTCTTTTACCATATACAGCATTCAGGATTAAACGACCTTCAGGCGAACTCAAACTGGTTGCTGCTAATGGAACAGTCATCAATATCTATGGCCTCTACTTAGCTACACTCAACTTTGGCATGAGGCGCACCTACGCATGGGCTTTCATACTAGCTGATGTGAAGCAGCGCATAATTGGAGCAGATCTTTTTGCGCATTTTGGCCTCATATCGAATCTCAAGAGGAAGCGCCTGTATGACTACCACTCTAGGTGTAAAAGGAGTCATACATAGGGCTAACTTTCAGGCATCACCTCCATAGCCAGCAACTACAAAGCTGTAGAGGATGAACGAGTTGCTAATCTTATCTGTCAATTTCAGAACCTCTCGTGCTCCGAATTAGCTCCTCCAGAGGGACCTTTAGCACCTGTCTTTCATTATATAGTCACCCATGGTCCACCAGTGCATCATCAGACCTTCCAGCAGCCAGTGGCACATGGTGCGCAAGAAAAATGGGAGCTCGCGCACAACAGGAGATTTTCGAGGTCAAAATATCAAGACGATGCCAGATCGTTACCCTGTCTCTCGGACAGAAGATATTATACACAGCCTCCACGGTGCGAAAAATTTTCCTGTGATAGATTTTGAGAAAGCGTATAACCAAATACCTGTGGTCCCCGAAGATGCCCAAAGACAGCTATAATAACTCCTGGACTATTTGAGTTCGTGGGCATGACTCCAGGATTACGTAATGAGTCGCAGACATTCCAGAGATTTATGGACAAGCTCTCGCGTGGCCTTGACTTTATAAAAGTTTACTTCGATGACATAGTCATAGCCTCTAAGTCAATTCAAGAGCACCTGGAGCATGTGAAGATAGTTTTAGATATTCCAGTTAGAAATAAATTAATTATAGATTGAGATAAGTGCCAATTCAACAAAGAAGTGAAGTTCTTGGGATATAGAGTCAATGAATCCGGTTTCCAGCCCCCATCTAAGTGAGTAGAGGCAATCAAAAGCTACACTCGACCAGAGACAGTGATGGACCTGAACCGTTTTATCGACATGTTAAATTACTTTCGTGCATGCATGCCACATGCAGCTGAGATGCAAGCACCTCAACTACCTTCGCAATATTAAGAAGAAAGATAGGACGAAGATTGCTTAGTAAAAAAATGCCATCGAAGATTTCCAGAAGTGCAAAGACAGCCTAGCAGATGCTATGAGCACAAGTTTTCTCTCTTCTTCAGCTCCACTCAGTCTCACCTCGGATAGGTCACTAGAGTAACTGGAGGACGGTGTTTGGCGACCCGTGGGTTGCTTCTCCAGGAAGTTCTGGCCAACTGAGGTTAAGTATAGCCCGTATGACAGAGAGTTGCTTGCAGTTTTTGTTGGAGTTGGAGCAGCGCCCCGAAAATGCCTCACCTCGTCAATGTCACCAGCTGGAGTACATCAGCCAATTTTGTGCCAAGCTGAAGTAGATTTCTGGGATCGGCAACGTGGTGGCAGACGCGCTCTTCCGTGTGGAAACCATTGGCATGCCGACGACCTTTGATGCCAAGATGATACAGGAGGCCCAGCAGCAAGAAGACATCTCCCCGAGCCACGAGCTCGCTCAATCCTCGCTCAATTTTCAACCTCTCATCATTGACGGACACCGCATCCTCTGCGAGACGTCGACACGCATTGTCCGATCCTACCTGCCCAAGGTGCTTCGGCAGAAAGCCTTTGAGGTCGTCCATGGTCTCTCGCACCCCAGCGGTCGAGTCACGTCCAAGCAAAAATTCGTCTGGCAAGGGGTAAGAAAGAAACTCTGCTCTGGTCTCGCGAGTACCTTCCAAGCCAGCGAGCGAAGATTCATACAAGAACCCCGACGACGAATCTTCGACTCGTGAACTCGAGTACGCGTTCTTCCCCGTCAATTTTTTGATTAAGCACGGCGCCGAGGTCTGTGCTGCTCGCATCGGATTGGATTATGAATTCTGCATCAAACTGTGGTCGATGCAGAACTGGGGTATTTACTATGAGCGCTTTGCTTTGCTCGAACGACGCCTGTTGTTCCTCGGTCCACTCGTACTTGCAATTCTTTTTCATAAGCCGAGTGAGTGGGCGGCCCTGTGCACTGCCGCTGCTGCTGCAGTCCTTGTATTGGGCTTCGAGCTTATCAGTTCGTCTTCTCGACTCGCTGAAGATGACCATAAAGTCCAGAGGTACTTGGAATGGTGGTCCCGCTGGTGAAGTTAGGGTTAAGTTCTCATTGCTACCCCCGGTCTCGCTGTCATTGCCTGTGCCGCGCGCCACGGCTTGCGCGCTCGTGCGCTCCCGCGGCTCTCTTGTCGTTTCAGCGCGCGCCGCCGAGGTCTCAAGCCTGTCGTAATGGCCGAAAGTCACCGGTGCGAGCGCACAGCAAGGCGTTGCCATCTGCTGCTGTTGAAGCAGTGACGGCTCGAACTGCTACTGTGGGAATTGCTGGTGTTGGTACTGCGTTTGTAGCTGTGGCCACTGCTGTTGTTGCTGTGGCTGCGACTGCTGCTGCTGCTGCTGCTGCAACTGCTGCTGTTGTAATTGCAGTTGTAGTAGCTGCTGCTCTTGTATATGCTGTTGTTGCAACTGCTGCTGCTGCAATTGCTGCTCTTACAGTTGATGCTGCGCCATAGCTTCGTCCGGCCTTATCGTCGGCGGGTCATTCCCTGCCTGACCTACATCCGAATCGGTTGCGAGCGCCTGTTGCTGTGGCCTTATCGTGAGGTCTCTCGCTCGGACTGCTTGGTCTGCGTGCAGTATAGATATATCGGGTGCACTCTCAGTGGGTCGACATTTTCTTCCAAAATCGTCGATCCCGTGCAATCTCCGTGCACCCTTTCTATGAATGCTTCGCGCAGTTCCTGTCGCCTCTCGCGTGCAGCATCAGTTATTAGCTCCAATGACTGTCGGAAGTCTTCGTCCTCATATTCCCCGAGGAGCCACTTCTGCAGTCTACTCATTTGTTGCAGTCTAAGGCCGCCGCGCTTCAGCTGCAACTCATGTAGTGCCTCAGAGAGAGAAACACCAATTGTCGAGAGCGATTTCTCTCGCCTATACTGTCCACTGTACGTGCGTGTATATTTGTATATATATACTCTGTTGCATATACGTTGTGTGCAGTTTGTTATACGTGCACACTTTTCCTTTATTCACTCACAATGAGATTACTGTAGCGCGCTTTTGGAATTTCAACTTACATTCCAATAGCGCGCATTGGCTGTTGCGTATGCTATATTTTTCACTCTAGCTCCCGGACAGAATGTATGACAAAAAAACAGGCATACGTCGCACGATTTGTGCTTCTTTCATTCTTAGCACCATTTGTGCTTCGCTTTACTCGCTCATATTCATCATATACACATACTCGGCATACTTGGTGATATACACACACTCTCACGCAGCTTAAAACATGCCAAAAAAAAGAAAGATCCTAAGGGGGCTGCTCGCACATTCATCATATACACTTGCTAACACATGTGAGCGCGCGCTATATTGTAGCACGCGGCTGCGTGTTTTTCTGCCTTCTTGTATAGACTTGTTGTGCACACGTATGGCTGTATATATACTCACTGCCAGAGCACCACAACTGCTTAGTATGGGGGAATGCGCGATTGAACCTCTGCGCATCGAAGGGCACTATACTGCTACCTTCAGTAGGCTTTACAAGCCTCTTCGATTCGCTTTTCGTGCGCGGGGTGAAATGTTATGATGAGATTTTTTACATACATTTTCGCACCACAAGCGCGAGTTGAAAACGGCAGAATTTAGCGCTTGCACGCCGCGCTAGGAGAGTTGACGTGTTTCTTCCCATATGTGATCAAATGATCGGAAATACAGTTATACCATACGACGTATCACAGCGCTGTGGTTATATATGAAAATCGTGCGATTTTTTAAGATACTTACAGCGTTCAAATATTATTTAAATTGCCAATAACTATTTTATATGTCTTAATTGGTATTCATCACTTCATTTTTTAGTACTAGATGTCTTATGGATAAATAATATAGATAAATTTGGATGAACTCTAACAGCGTCAATTTTAGATGAAACTGAAATTTCCTTTTTTAACAATAAAAGAAAGAAAAAACATTTAATACGAGTAGTAAGTTTGTGATAAACGTATAAGATGTAGTAGGTTTATTAGAAACTTACTTTTGAATAATTTTTTTATTATAAAAAATAGTATATTGTGTACCTAGGGCGCAAAGTGGGATTTTTTAGACCGAGTGTGGAGATTGCAATACGAGTCGAAGGCGAGCTAGCACGAGTCGAAGACGAGTACTGCAACCACACGAGGTCAAAAAGCGCACTTTGCCCTTGGGGCACACCATATTTTTTGTAACGCATGTATTGATTTTTAAGTTTTTCTAGCATATTGCGTGTGGTTGCAGTACTCGTCTTCGACTCGTGCTAGCTCGCCTTCGACTCGTATTGCAATCTCCACACTCGGTCTAAAAAATCCCACTTTGCGCCCTAGGTACACAATATACTATTTTTTATAATATATATAATAGCAATTTTCCGAAAAAAATTAGCGGGCGCAAAAATTACTTTTGCACCCGCCGGTCTAAAAAATTGTCCTTTAGGCCCGCTTATTAGGTACAGAAGAATGCCAACATCGTGCTTGTGTTACAAAAAGAAATTTAAATTTCGTCTATAATATGGATGCTGTCAGAGATTATCCAAATTAAATTTTACACTAGAGCCTTTTGAAGAAACTTTAATATTTTCAACATTAATTTATAATAAAAAAAATAAATGATTTAATAAATCTGTAGGTCACGTGAGATTGTGAAGTATTTAGAGCCATTGTACACTATGCTATATCTGTGAAAATCACAGAGCAAGGTACTTAATTTGAAATGTCTATTGCATGCACCTCCATCGAATGTTACGAAGACTGTATCAGTTATTTTTTAACTTATACATTTAATACATGTGAGTTATTAATATTTTTGCTTCATAATAATTTTATTAATGTAGGGGAATAATAATGTTTTTGTAACATACGCACGATTTACGCGTTTTTTTTACCTATAAAGCAGGCTTAAAGTGAACGTTTTCAAATGCCAATATAAGCGGGCGCAATAGTACATTATGCAATAAGAGAATAAAGTCGAAGATTACTCACGAGGGTGGATTTACTGCCCGAGCGAATCGAGGGCAGTAAAAACCCGAGGGAATAATCGTCTTTATTCCCGTGTTGCATATAGAACTTTATGTCGGACATAACTGTGGTTGTTTTATGATTCGAAGAATGGGACTCTTATATAAATAAAAAAAATGCATTTGCAGGAAAAAAAATTTTTACTTTTTTCCCGCTCAGGAGAAAGTAGATTTGCAGGAATCATATGCTACTTTTGTACCACTTTTCAGGTCAATAAAGTGGCCGTTACGGTTGAGCCGGGAATAAAAAGTCTTTTGTGCCCACTTAGAGCTGTTTAACTCGCTGAAAAAATATATCTTGAGCCAAAAGGTGTTTAGACCCCTAAACATGGGGTACCATCAAGATGATACCGCGTGTTTAGGGTGCCTAAATATTTTAGTAGCTTGATTTGTGTAAAATAGGTCATAGGGTAAACTGCCCAATAGATAGACGATGGCTAGTAGATGGATAATTTGTAATGTAATGAATAAACAAAAACAATTTTTAATCAATAATGAAATTTATTTTGAAAACGCATGCAAAAACGAGCCAATAACCATTTTGTACCTACGCTATCTATCAATAATAATCTGTACTATAAGTTAGAGAATCGTCTATCTATTTGCCTTAAGCATCTATCTACTGGGCAGTTTACCCTACATATGTTTTTAATTTTCTAATCTAACACACCCACGTTTGCGCCGTGTCAAAAAATGGCACACTTTAGTACTGGTCTATAGGTTTAAGAAAAACGCGTAATCCAGACATGTGTTACAAAAACATGGTATCCACGACGGGCGAGTAGGCTTTTTTGACTTTATGTGTTTGCATTACTCGTCTCCGGCTCGTATTGAAAACTCCACACTCGATCGAAAAAGACCACGTTTACTAAAACTTATTGTATATATAGATGAAAATAATACAATGTACCGAAGCTTAATTTTAGAAACTTTATTTAGTTGATCTTGTATTTCCCTTATAAAACATTTGCAGCTATTTACAATAATAGTAATTCGTAAACAATGTATAAATATCAATATAAAGCAATGTATTTTAGATAGATAGATAGATAGATATACGATTTATTAGGAGCCTGCGGCGGCTCAGTTGGTAGAGTGTCGGATTCCCACGCCGGTGACCCGGGTTCGAATCCTAGTCTCTGCCGATTGATACAAGCACCTCTGTAAAAATTACATGTGCTTTGTTTACAAACACATCGCAGACCCCCGTCGTCGATTAGCACCACATGGAAGCACAAACATGGAGACGTTAAAAAAAAAAAAAAAAAAAAAAAAAAAAAGTACGATTTATTTGTCAATTTTGGCAAAAATACATTACATAAAAATTGTTTTTTTGTCATTACATTAAGTCTTTGATCACTATCACAGTTCGTCAGTGTATAAATATAAAAATTGTTGCACAAATTAGTCATTATCTAATATCACAGTTTGTTTATATCACAGTTCCATAACAATTTCTGAAGTCTACTCATTCTTGCATACACGTACATCCATCACGTCACAATTTAAAAACAATTACAATTCAGCCGATACATACACTCATCACACACGCAGATATATTTCCTCTTTATTAAAATGTACTCTTTATATTTTGTACATTACAACATTTTTCACGACTAAGAATACAGAACACGGGAGAACGGATAAATTAAAATAAAAAAATAAAAAGATACAATTAATAAATAAATATTTAAGTAAATAAATAAATAAATAAATAAATACATAAATAAATAGATAAATAAATAGATAAATAAATAAATAAATAAATAAATAAATAAATAAATAAATAAATAAATAAATAAATAAATAAATAAATAAATAAATAAATAAATAAATAAATAAATAAATAAATAAATAAATAAATAAATAAATAAATAAATAAATAAATAAATAAATAAATAAATAAATAAATAAATAAATAAATAAATAAATAAATAAATAAATAAATAAATAAATAAATAAATAAATAAATAAATAAATAAATAAATAAATAAATAAATAAATAAATAAATAAATAAATAAATAAATAAATAAATAAATAAATAAATAAATAAATAAATAAATAAATAAATAAATAAATAAATAAATAAATAAATAAATAAATAAATAAATAAATAAATAAATAAATAAATAAATAAATAAATAAATAAATAAATAAATAAATAAATAAATAAATAAATAAATAAATAAATAAATAAATAAATAAATAAATAAATAAATAAATAAATAAATAAATAAATAAATAAATAAATAAATAAATAAATAAATAAATAAATAAATAAATAAATAAATAAATAAATAAATAAATAAATAAATAAATAAATAAATAAATAAATAAATAAATAAATAAATAAATAAATAAATAAATAAATAAATAAATAAATAAATAAATAAATAAATAAATAAATAAATAAATAAATAAATAAATAAATAAATAAATAAATAAATAAATAAATAAATAAATAAATAAATAAATAAATAAATAAATAAATAAATAAATAAATAAATAAATAAATAAATAAATAAATAAATAAATAAATAAATAAATAAATAAATAAATAAATAAATAAATAAATAAATAAATAAATAAATAAATAAATAAATAAATAAATAAATAAATAAATAAATAAATAAATAAATAAATAAATAAATAAATAAATAAATAAATAAATAAATAAATAAATAAATAAATAAATAAATAAATAAATAAATAAATAAATAAATAAATAAATAAATAAATAAATAAATAAATAAATAAATAAATAAATAAATAAATAAATAAATAAATAAATAAATAAATAAATAAATAAATAAATAAATAAATAAATAAATAAATAAATAAATAAATAAATAAATAAATAAATAAATAAATAAATAAATAAATAAATAAATAAATAAATAAATAAATAAATAAATAAATAAATAAATAAATAAATAAATAAATAAATAAATAAATAAATAAATAAATAAATAAATAAATAAATAAATAAATAAATAAATAAATAAATAAATAAATAAATAAATAAATAAATAAATAAATAAATAAATAAATAAATAAATAAATAAATAAATAAATAAATAAATAAATAAATAAATAAATAAATAAATAAATAAATAAATAAATAAATAAATAAATAAATAAATAAATAAATAAATAAATAAATAAATAAATAAATAAATAAATAAATAAATAAATAAATAAATAAATAAATAAACAAATAAATAAGTCAATAAATAAATAAATAACTACCCATGTGAATTCTCCGTCATCATGAAAAAATGTCAACTTACTCACCGTGCAGTTGTCTGAGGTGCCTGCCTAACGCCGTTTTAAATTTACATAAGGACGGCAGATACCTCACACTGCAGGGGAGGGTGTTCCAGAATCGCGAACCTTGGGCTCTAAACGAATAGAGATCCTTATCAGTCTGCAAACCCGGAACCGAGAGCTTTTTCACACCGCTCCTACTGGAAGTCCTAGCTGTGTTTTTACCAAAGAGAGCCGCAAGGTACGGAGGTTGTCCCATATTTATTGCCCTATACAATAATAACCCCGCAAAGTACGCTCTTCTTTCCTTTACTGTCGGCCAGCCAAGATATTTCCTGTGAGGAGTGATGTGCTCATCCCTTCTAACACCACATATGTATCTCACACATGAATTTTGAAGTCGTTGCAACTTCGTCTCGAGCTCATCAGACACATCAAGGTGAACCACGGAACAATAATCTAAATGTGGCACTACCAGCGCGCATGCAAGCTGCTTTCTCAACGCCTGAGTTGTGCATGAACTAAAAAATCGTAGGCTGTAAAGAGCCCGATTTACCTTTTTTCCAACTGCATCAACCTGCAGTTTCCACGTGAGTTTAGAGTCCATGACAACACCAAGGTTTGTGACCGAGTCAGAGAAAGGCACATGTACACCTTCCTGAAACTCAATGCCGGGCAAACCAAGATCCTGCAACCGATTGATGTTGTGCTCGGAGCCGAAAATGATCGCTTTTGTTTTGCCGACACTGAGTCGCAGTCCGGATGCTTCGGCCCACTCCGACACTGCCCGCGCAACAGCCGACATGCATCTGATACCCACATAAAGATCTCGCCATGTCACTTGAGTGTAAGTTTGCAAGTCGTCCGCGTATAGCAAGTGTTTAACATCACCACCAGTCAGTACGTTTTGTAAGTCATTGATATAAAGACTGAATAGCAAGGGCCCCAGGACTGAACCCTGTGGCACACCTAGATTGGTGGTTAGCCAATCAGATTCTCCGTTGTTGTCAGTTATGACTTTTTGCCTGCGACCAAAAATGTATGATTTGATCCATAGAAGAACACTCCTGGAAAAACCCATGCGTATCAGCTTACGAAGTAATTTAGATGGTGATATAGTGTCAAACGCCTTATTAAAGTCGAACAGTAGCAGTATAGTCATTAGTTTCTTATTGTCGTTTATCCCAGTTCGTATGTCCTCGGTTAGTTTTAGTAGAGCTGTCTGGGTGCTGTGATGCTGTCTGAAACCGGTTTGCAGAGGATCCAAGATATTTTTGGATCTTAAGAAATCGGTAATCTGGTTGTGTACTATCTTCTCCAGCACCTTGGAGAGAAAGCTCATTAGCGTACTAATACACATGAAACTGGACGCTGGTGACGTTAACCCTTTGACTTTTGTCTTTACGTTCAACCCAGTCGATCACGTATCATAATGTCAATTCAATTGAATGACACCACTGCTTGCGCTAGCCCGGCGCACACGCTGACGCGACGTTAGAGAATCGGCCTAGGTCACCCTGGTAGTAACTTTGACGAGTTTTTAGCAATTTAAACTATTAAAATTGCTTAGCTTCTAGCGAGTTCGTAAAAAAGTGGCTTAGATATGTTTGTTGGTTCTGCAAATCAAATATTTGTGTCCAATACAACTTTTTTGTAATATAGAGTAACAAAATAATAAAGAGTTATCAATCACGTTTAAGATTATTAATAGATTTATTTATTCGCACCGCATAATATACCTATAGCTTATACGCTTTTATAAATAACTATGAATATGAAATAAATTGAGTAATTTATATAAATATTTCTACTCGTCACTAGTGGGAATTGGCGTGTACGGATAAAGGGACAAACTTGGGTTAAACGCTGAAAAAATAAAAATTTAATTATTAATTTATAAAAATTTTTCTATTAATGAAATCGTAGCGTAGAAGAGCCTATTATGGGACACTTAAGGTTTTTCGTTTGTAAATATTGTTCCAATCCCTTAAATTAAATTAAAAAACAATCGTTTGGTAGGTTTTCATATCAGTTAACGGTCTGCAAGCCCCGATTAAAATAAAGCATTAATAATAACTTAAATAAGTCATCCTACGATGGCGACCCATAATAGCGGAATCAAAATCGCGACCATGTGAAATTTTACAATAAGAAATCAAGTGTTCAAGTCTTTCATAAGGGGGAGAGGAAGGGCCAAATAATTGTAAAGTGTTGTGAAAGTCATCTTTTCGGATAATAATTAAATGTTCATAGCCTCGGCGATGCTACCTGACGGCAAACTCGGAAATGTAAGCGTCCTATATATATAGTAGAGGACTGTTGCTGTTGTATAATAAACGAATAAAAAATTTACAAAATAAAAATCATCAAATAGACAATATTTGGTCTAATGGGCACACGAAAAATTTTTTCGTGTAGTTATTAATCAAAAAAAAAATTGCTAAACTTACATTAATAACTTGCCATTAATTACTGTAAGTCGCGAATGTTTATGTGAGGATCGCAATTTGACAGATTAAAAATGTTAAGTATTCTAATTTGCATGATGGGTGGGGGGGGGGGAGGGGTCAAAATAGTTATAATTTGTTCTTATCTTTACGGATAATAACTAAATGTTAAAAGCGAAGGTGTTACCACAGGCGATAACATTCGAAATCTCAAGTGTCTTAGGTTATTAAAATTTATTGATCTGTAAATACTCTTTCATATTTTAAGCGTCAAAAAATGATGCCATTGTCGATACCTTACTTATTTGAGGTGCTCTACGGCGAGCACGATTCTGAACAACTAAGTAAACGAAACTATTTTTTCCAGAGCTTCTTTAACTCCTTTTCACATTTACTAAAAGTTAAGTAGAGCACTTATTAAGTAAAAAAATTTTTTCTTTTTTTAAAAATAGTTTTACTAATTAGTTTGAAATAAATTAATAAAACTTATTAAAAAAAATGTATGAACTAGTTTTAAAAAGTAGAAACATTGTATTTATTAAAAAAGTGTTCGATTTAAGTTTTAATACACTCGTGTGCGTATTCTTGTGTCCGAACTCGTTTTAATTTTTTTAAATCTTCCAATTAAGTTAGAAAAAAATAAATTAAATAAATTAAAATAACTCATTAAATTTCAGTATTTCAAAAAAATTCAAATGCGTTTGGACACAAGAATACGTACTTAAGTGTACATGTCAAAATAAGTCAAATGAGCCCTGGAATGATTAGTTTCGTTTACTAAGACCCTCAAAATCTTGCAGGCCTCAAAACTCCCTAATAAGTAAGATGTCGACAATGACAATACATTTTTGGCGCGTAGAGTCAAGACTTTGAATACTCGCAAAGTGAAGATATTACAAAGTATTTACAGGTAAACGAAGTCTTAGTATGCTCGCATTAATAGAACAATTTTTATGAATTAATAATAAAATGTATTTTTGTGCTTTTATAATAAGAAGGTTTTCCGTTTTTTTTATTCTAAGATTTTAAATAATAGCTCTTGAAATTATGTATAACGTATTAGCTAAAAGAGAATTTTAAGAATATTTTAGAAGCTATTATACATGAAAATATACCATGTATTACCACCATCGACTAGTTCCGATCCCAATTGGAAGTAGGAAGAGTAAAATTTGTAGTATAAAATAATTTTTAATAAAGAAAAAACACAAAATTCAAGACTTTTAATTCTTTTCTTACATATCACAAAATTTATAAAAAAGAAATGTCTACAAATAGAAGAACTTCCTTTTCGAAAAATCATGCTCGTCGTAAAGTAAAACAATTAAATGAGTCATCTATAGGAAGGATATCAGAGCAACTAAATAAACAGTTAAAAGAAAGTACGCTTTTAAAAGCTTCAATGGGTTCCATCGATGTTGATATAGGTAATACAGCTTCACATGCTTCTGGTGAAGTTTTGAACAATGATAATATTCTGGGTGATGGTAGTAATAATTCATTAAGTAGCGATTGTTAATATCGGTACAGTTCAATTGAATCTCTTTATTCTAATGAAGATTTATTGAATTCAGGTAGTGAAAATAATGACATCGATGATGATACTTCTGATCAAGAAACGGTTGAAGGTAATTTTGTATCAAATGTTAAAATTGGGCAATCGAATACAGCATTAAGCCCAATGCTCTATCAGCATTATTAAA
Organism: Gastracanthus pulcherrimus; assembly: GCA_949152435.1. Taxonomy (NCBI): domain Eukaryota; kingdom Metazoa; phylum Arthropoda; class Insecta; order Hymenoptera; family Pteromalidae; genus Gastracanthus; species Gastracanthus pulcherrimus. The sequence goes on from OX424574.1 coordinate 41,860,760, forward strand.
AATTTTAAATAATAATGTTGTAAATGAAAACTTTCCCCTTGATTCAAGAACGCTGCTGCGTACTCCAGGATTTACAAAAACCGTTCAGGTTGCAGGCAGTGAATATTATCATTTCGGTTTCAAAAATGCTATAATCAACATTGCATCTGAAAGGATTAGACTTGATAATATCGATACCAATATCAATTTACTTATAAGTACTGATGGAGCTCCAACAGGAAAATTTTCTGTAAAACATGTGGCCCATTCTATGTAGTGAAATAGACTCAGAAACTGTCCGACCAATTCGAATGTTTACGGCGGTAGTAAACCTACAGATTCAAATTATTTATTTTAATTCTTTGTTGTAGCGGTTATATTACATAAGAGTCATTTTCAGCATCAAGGTAAACTGTTTAAAGTTGATATTGTTGGGCTGGTTTGTGATACTCCTGCGAAAGCCATGATATTCTATATTGTTCATCCTACTGGTTATAATAGCTGCACAAAATGTGATATCGAAGGTTCGTATATTAACAGAGTCTGTATTCCCAAAGAAAAAGGTATCGTTTTAAGAATCGATGATAAATTTAGAAATAAAGATTATGCACCAGAATATCAATGCAAAGAAACAATCTTAAATAAAATACCATCATTTAGGCTTGTTACCAATGTGGTACTTGACTATATGCATTTAATTTGTATCGGAATTATGAAAAAATTGTTGTTATTTTGGACGTATAAGCCTTTGAAATTCAAGTTCTCTCCAACAAATAAGAAGATTATTTCAGATATTTTGTTCAGTTTTCGACAAATTCTGCAATCATCAGAATTAGCAAGAAAGCCTAGAGTATTGAAAAGTGTAAGAAGTTGGAAAGTAACCGAATACAGATAATTTTTGTTATATACCGGTAGATTTGAAAAATACCTTAAGGGAAGACATGTATGAAAATTTCCTTGCATTGAATGTAGCAATAACAATTTTGGCTAGCCTTTTTTATTTAAAGTCTGTATTTCAACTTAACTACGCTAAGGATTTCTTAGATTATTTTGTAAAAACGTTTGAACAGTTATATGGGTCCGAGTATATATATCTCACAATGTTAATAACGTTCTACATTTAGTTGACGATGCGCAAAGGTTTGGCCATCTTGATCGCTTTAGCGCTTTTCGATTTTAAAAGACAATTGGCCAAAAAGGAGCACGTGGCCTTTTAAAAGAAAAAAGATGATAGTAATTAACATTAACGTACAAACATTTGAAAACCGACATGATAGTGGTCCCGTCACTCATAGAAGATTTACGGCGTAATATAAATAAATGTTTTATAATAAATATTGCATGGAGGTCGATAACAGCAATGCCAGTCTTTTGATTATTGGTGTTTATGTAAAAGTTTATAATTTTGTTAAACATGATAATATTATATATGTGATTGGAAAATAATTATTACCCGCTAAAACTCCTTGTAAATCTTTCGAAATAATGTCACGTATTGTAAAATTAGATGATAAGCTTTATTACATACTTACAAATGAATAATTAAGATATATTCAAGTTGACTTTCATCAGCAAAAGTTAAAATAAAAAATAAAATATAAAAGAAATGGATGTAAAATATTTCATATCAGTGCATTTACAAACATTCCAAAATATACGAGGGTAGTTCAATAAGTCTTTAGAATGACCAACAGATGGCGCGCGAATCGCTCCAAATCATCTGTTTTCAGTCAGCACCACTCCCGACTAGATATATGGTGCAGTCACAGTCCACATCTTCTGAGTTTACGTGTTTTTATAACCAATTGAAAAAAAATTGCTTGTTAAGAAAAATGGAAAAAACGAGTTCAGAGCGGTAATTAAACATTTTCATTTAAAGGGTTTAACTCCATATGAGATAAAAAATGAATTGGACTCAGTTCATGGCACATCTGCCTCTGCCTTAGCAACGGTTTATAACTGGGTAAATGAATTTAAGCGTGGTCGTACATCAATAGGTGACGAACCACGTTCAGGAAGGCCCGTAGAAGCAACTACTCCCGAAATCATGAATAAAATCCACGATATGGTGTTGAAGGATAGAAGATTAAAAGTGCGTGAGTTAGCTGAGGCCACAAGGATATCTATAGGTGCAGTTGTTTCAATTCTACATGAAAAATTAGGCATGAAAAAGCTATCGGCAAGATGGGTGCCGCGTTTGCTCTCAGCTGAGAATAAACGCAATAGAGTGGTCGCCTCTGAGGCTCTTTTGGCGCGCATAAGTCAGAATCCTGAGGAATTTTTTCGTCGATTTGTGACTCTGGATGAAACATGGATACACCACTACACTCCTGAGACAAAGGAACAATCCAAACAGTGGATTTCTACAGGCGAACCAGCTCCAAAGAAGGCAAAGACCGTAAAGTCAGCTGGTAAGGTTATGGCTACAGTTTTTTGGGATGCACGTGGAATTATACTTATTGACTACTTGGAAAAGGGTAAAACAATTACTGGTGAGTATTATGCATCATTATTAGAGCAGCTGAAAGAAGAAATTAAAAAAAAACGACCACATTTGGCGAGAAAAAAAATTCTCTTTCATCACGACAACGCCCGAGTTCACACATGCTTCGTTTCAATGGCTAAAATTGAAGAACTAAAATTCGAATTGGTCGAACACCCACCGTATTCACCAGATTTAGCCCCCAGTGACTTTTTCTTATTTCCAAACTTGAAAAAATGGCTCGGTGGACAGAGATTTACGGACAACGAAGACGTCATTGCCTCTGTAAGTGCTTATTTTGAGGAACTTCCGAAAACGCACTTTTCTGAAGGATTAAAAAAACTTAAAAAGCGATTGACCAAGTGTATAGAGCTCCAAGGAGATTATGTTGAAACATAAAAAAAAATTTACCCAAAAAAAATTGTTTTTATACTTTATTCTAAAGACTTATTGAACTACCCTCGTAATTTTACAACGCTTTAAGATGTTTGACATTTTTCTGATAATACTGTAACCTATACCGTACAATTCCAAGGCCCGTTATAAATAGCTAATTTAAGAGATTTAAATTGTCAAATGCATATTTATCCTCAATATTACTCTTCTTTAGTATTCCTATATACATATTTTCTTATTTCAACCATATTGTATGAAAAAATCTTATTTTTCAGTATTTTCGTAACAATTGTTTTTTTTATAATGTTTGATATACAGGGTTAAAATTTTAATAATTACTACAATCCAATATAAAGTTATTGAATTTGATGGCCAATCCATATCGGTTGTACCAAGAACTTGACTGTATATAAATAATAAAGAATGCTGGTCTCCACCGTATAGGATACAGTTGCAAGTAGACAAAGCTATTATTAATATGGACTCTACAACATCCAGCTGGGCTCAATGCGACGGGTTCAAATACGTGCTCAATAAGTCGAAATTATATGAAGTCTTGATTTCTCGATTTGACAGCGCATTGTACTTTATTAAGTGTCGATATTCTTAACTTTTATTTTTGAAAGGGTATAAAAATGAATTATATACTCTTGTGATTCATAAATTTTAACGCATATCATATCACTAAATTCATATATACATAATTTTCCAGCGATTAGTTTTCACATTTGATCGTAGAGATTTAATCTGTCAAATGCAGCTATAAGAATATAAGTATACATTATCATAATTTCTTTTTTTTTCGAGGGTATGTGGGAAATGCCACCTAAGGCACACCCGACTGGGTCCGCACAGCCAGATAGTATGGGGCTGGTTGGGGATGCATCCGCCGTGTGTATAATATAGGACGAAAAATAAAATAAACAAAAACACGAAAATGAACTACACAGCCGTTGCATCGCAAACCGACCCACTAAAACCTACCACCCTTTCCTCTTCTGGCGGAACCCACCCTGGTACCGTTTATCACATTACCTCAGGGTGGTGCCATTCTAGTATCATCTCGACAACTGATGCTGCCTTGACCTGATACAAATTTAAAAATTCATAATTTTAAATCCCCCGAGGGGACATCAGATCTAACCCGTCTCATTTATACGCGTATTCGAACCGATGCATTCATCTCCGTACGGAAAGGAGAAGTATCCCTGTCCCTTCCCGCGACATTCATAAAATGAGAGAAATTGACCGTTATGCGGTCCATCATTAACACATGCATTTGGGCTGCCTAAGCGTTTCGCGAAACGCTCTATACTGCCCTGAGCCCGGCATGTGGCCTAGCCGTGCTTGGTCTACTTTCAGGTCAGTGCAATATCTTCCTGATAGAGTCTCATATAGTCCCCAGCTCCTGGTTGTTGCTTTTTGTGCTCAACTCTACTAGGATGTCGCCCGCCCTTGTTTTCCTGATACACTTAATATCAATCGTTGAACATTCTGCTGTGACCTTTTCGCGGACAATTTGAGAGAACGTCCGCGTAGGTGACTCCATCCCTCGGTCGGATAACGATAGCCTTGGGTCGCTTCCTAGGCGTTCACCTCCTCCTCTTCTTCTTCTTCTTTTGAGCAGTCTCGTTCCTCTTGTCCGTAGATGTCCTGGCCGTTGGGGTCTTTTTTTGTTGCGACTGCTGCTGCTGTAGTTGTTGCCGCAGCTGCTGTCGCTGTTGCTGATTTCGCCGCAGCTGCTGTTCTTGTGTCAGCTGCTCAGGTTATTTATGTAGCTGCAGCTTTCTCCTTCTTTGAAAGGACCGTCTCAAAGCCAGCGATTTCCGAGGGCCCGGTGGATCTAGCCTTCTTGTCAATAATTGAAGATTCAGCACTATCGGAGTCATCGTCTCGCGATCGTACCCTCTTATTTTGAGGCCGCTGGTTTGAGATAGCTGCGACTCCCAGAGGATCTGTCGCGCTGTGCTCTTCGGTGTTGGTGAGCATGCGTTCCCTCCAAGAGTCAAAAAGTTCGACGATGATAGGTAAGCTGTGCTTGACGTCGGTATTGACACTAGGCTGTCTCTCCAACGCTTTTCCCAACTTTTTGAGAATTTCGTCCACTTGCTTCACGAACTCCTGGACTGTTACTATCTGCGGGCGACTGGGCTGTTTTTTGCTACCCGGCAATATGTATGAAAGAAGCTGATCCACTACCACCATTGGTTCATGGCAGGTTTGGGATTTCCCTGACTTCTGGTTCATCTCTTTATTGCATTGGGATATTTTCTTTCTTGATTGTTTAACCGCCGCATCGTGCATAGGGAGGCGGGCCGTAATAGCTGCAAGCGGGTGTACCCTCGGAAAGTTTTATCCTACCCCAGTTCCCTGAGGCCCAGCCTTCGTTTTCCCGGTCCCGGAATACACGGATGGACCAGAGCTCACCCGGAGCAACAGGGGTTCCGATCGAAACTAACGGCCTCGGCAGAGCTAGGATCACATCCGCCCTTCGCCCATGCCGATGGGAACAACCGACAGGGGTCCGGACACTCCCAGCGTGTCCCAGCACGAGAACAATCGGGTCGGGTGGTTTTCTGTGTATCTGCCTCACGACTGGCGTACCGCCCGAGAGAAGATGTTTGACTATTTTGTTGAGTGTAGTGTATGTGGTAAGTGTACGGTAATGATTGTAAGAGTAAATGTGTGTAGAGTATGCTCGGTTACCATTTAGTCACTTTCCGACTTCCAGTCTAACTAGCAAGTCATCTGGCTACAAGCCCTACCGCGCCGTATAGCAGGATCGAGTGGGTCATTGACATGAGTAACCGTCTTTTTCCCTGCCTTGGTCTGTACGTGTTTGCCATCAGGCGGCTTAGGGAGGTGACTCTTTCAGCCGCCTTATTGGCAGTCTTTTCTATGTGTGTCCAGAAGGTCAGCTTTGTATCCAGGGTTACCCCCAGATACTTTACCCATTTCTTCTTCTCTGTCAGTTCGGTGCCGACGTTCATCGGAATAACTGTCGGTATTCGTTGTCCTGTGAGCAAAACCAGTTCTGTCTTGTGTATTGCCAGTTTTAGTCCGTATTCTGTCATCAATCTGTGTATTCGTCTCATGACCTGGTTCAGCGTTAGTTGGGCTAGTTCTGGGTTCCGTTGTACAATAACCACCGCGATGTCGTCCGCGTAGGCTACCAGAAAGGCGCCTTCTGGCATTTCTAATCTTAGCAGACTGTCGTATATCACGTTCCAGAAGTCTGGTCCTAGTATGGATCCCTGAGCGACTCCCGAGGTTATGTTCCTGGTTGTCCATCCCTCGGTCGTTTCGTATGTTATTTTGCGGTCCTGTAGATAGTCTCTTATAACCCGCATCAGATAGGGAGGCACCCTGAAAGTTTCTAGGGCTCTCAAGATGTCCACCCACCTGACCGAGTTGAAAGCGTTTTTCACGTCTAGCAGTCCCGCGAGAACTAATGGTCCAGCCCCGTAGCAGGTGTGTCCTGTCTTTCGAGAGGCCTCGACTACCTCCCGAATTGCCCCTATCGTGGATCGGCCCCTGCGAAAGCCGTGCTGGTTGTCGGAGAACCCTCCAGCGGCTTCAATCGCGTCTGTCAGTCGTGGTCTAAGTAATAATTCGAAAACCTTGCCCGCGGTGTCTAGTAGGCTCAGTGGTCTATAGGAGGACGGCGCATCCGGTTCTCCTTTTCCCTTATACAGAAGAACCAACCTAGCCGTCTTCCATCGCTTGCTGAAAGTCCCTGTACGTAAACTGTCGTTGTACATGTCCAGGAGCATCTCCGGTTTGTGGCAAGCCACTTGCCGAAGAATTTCTCCTGGGATGTCGTCTCGTCCTGGTGTCTTCCCAGGTTTCAACGATGAGGTGGCTCTCAAGAGCTCCTCCTCGCTGAAATCCGGGACGGTTAGCGTTTGATCATCGATGTACTCCCCCCTTACCGTGTGGGTTGGGAAGAGCCCGTCCACGATCGCGTCCATTGTGGTTCTGTCCTTCAGTTCTGGTGAGCCAAAGGCCCCTAGTCTCTGCGTTACTATCTTGTAACCCAGACCCCAGGGGTCCCGCTCCACGTCGTCACATAACTGTTTCCAGCAGCGTATTTTTGAGTCTTTGATTGCGTTTACAAGTGTTTTCCGCGCTGTCTTGTATTCCGCCGAGAGGGCCTCCTCATTAGGGTTGCGTTTTTTTCTCGCGCGGCACATTTTTCTTCTTTTTATGCACTCCCCTCGCAGGTGGCCGATTTTGTCTGTCTACCAGTACACTTCACGTCTGTTCCGTACTGTACCTTTTCGGGGCATGGTCACGTTGCATAGTTGTTCTATCTGTCGCAACGTCTCGTCCACGAGTCGGTCTGTCCTGTGTCTGTCTGTGAGTTGGTGCGGAACGATCTTAGCGAGTGCTGGTAGTTCCCGCAGTAGTGTGAAGAATCGTTCCTTGTCCTGTTTCTTCAGGTTCCAACGCGGGGGTCGCTCTGGTGCGTTCCGTGGCGTCTCTGTATGGTTCGTCACATCAAAGACAATATACTGGTGATCGCTGGCTGTAAAGTCCTCGATCACCCGCCATTGCTTGATCTTTGGTAGGAGGCGGTCCGTTACGAAAGTGACGTCTGGTATCGAGTCTCCGAAACCCGGTCTTCTGTATGTAGGTGTCTGTCCAAGGTTGGCTACAACTAGTCCAAGCCTTGCGGCCATTTCCAGCAGCAGCCTTCCTCTTTTGTTCGTCTTTGTCATTCCCCACTCGCTCTGGAGTTAAAATCGCCCGCGACGACTAAGTCTCCCGGGAGATCTCTTAGGGCGTCCTCCAATTTCTCTACTTTACTGTCAAAAGCATTAGCCGTGCAGTTTGGGGTAAGGTAGACGCTGACGTAAGTGACAGTGCCGACCCGGACCCAAACGTAGTCATCCCCCGCGCCAAAGTCAGTGACCCTCGTCCTCTGCTTACTCCGTATCCAGATGGCCGATGTGCCCGAGGTGTTTGAGTACCACGCTTTCTGTAAGTTCCTGTATTGTTCGCTAATTATTAGTATGTCAGCGTCTCGTTCTGTCGCGATTTGGGTCAGTAAAAGGTCTGCTGCCTCGCATCTGTGCATATTTCCTTGGAGTATAGTCGTCATATCTGAAACTGCTTCCTGCCCTCCTCCAACGCGGCTCTGTAAACCGCACACTTACCGGAGCCCGGCAGGTGAGCGGTCTCTTCGCGCTCATTATCAGAGCACAGGAAACACGCCAGTGTTGAGGTCGGGCAGTCTTTCCCAACATGGCCGGTCAGGCCGCACTTCCAACAACACTGACTTCTGTCCGTACCTTTACAGTCTGTCCGTCTGTGTCCGTATCCGAGGCACCTGTAGCACCTCATTACTACCGTTCTCAGGCTGACGCGGCAATTCATCCATCCTATTTTTATTCGGCCTTTGCGAAGCAAATGTGTACGCCCGGATCCGACCTGTCCTCTGTCTCTCTATACAGTGCATCTGTCACGTCCTTCGGTGTTGTTATACAGTCTATGTCAAGAATCTCCAGTCTTACCCTGGAGGTGAGGTCCTTGACTTCTCCATTCTCTCCTAGGGTTTCCTGGAGTTTCTTTTGGAAGTCGCGTCTGTTCTCCGCCTCACTGCGCAGTCGTACAAGCAGTCCTCCGTCTTTAGTTTTGTGGTAGCTCTGTATATGTACGTTTGCGGATTTGAGGTCCACGTTCATCTTAAGCTGTCTTAGTGTTTCGGCGTAGGTCATCGTCCCCTTGGGCCTGATGAGGACAGCACCGCCGTTAGCCCTATGATGCCGCCTGCCCCTACCATGTCCGTCGCCGAGTCTAGTCCTGCTCTGTTGCGTGGCTCTTCCCTCTTTAGTCACGTCGCCAGTCCTGTCTTGTTGCGGGGTGTTCTGTGCTTTATCTAGTGTCGTCTTTTTCTTCTGTTTTCGGCTCGCCACCTTCACGAAACCCGAGCCGTCTTCCACTCTTTGGAAGACTTCCGGCTGCTCAGGGCTTGATCCGGTGGCCTCTATGCGCTTGAGTTGAGCTCTTATTGCCTGCTCAACTCCCCTTAGTTCGGTCTCCTGTCTTAAGTCAGTCCACGTTTGTCTTGGGGTTACTGTCTCGTTTGTGGTTTCTTTGGAAATTATATTAAACATACCTTGTTTCTGATACTCCAGAGTGCGGGACCGTCTCCGAACGCGGCTACCTCAGGATGCGAGGGGGAGATCACGCCCGCAGTTACCCTCATTACTGTAGGCGCTTTTGACTATGAGGCGGGATGGGCATCCGCATCAGCCGTGCTCCTTCACCCATCATTGGCATTTGCCACACTCCCGCGGGAGCGGCGCGTAGACGCCGGGAGCCATCACGGAGACGTGCGCTGCGACGATCATCCACATATCCCTTGCGAGCAGTGTCACGACACCCGCTGCGACCCGTGACCCTTTGTTTGCATGCGTGTAGTTTGTATATGTTTGATTTTTGTATGTAAGGCGCTTCATTTGGCAGTGTCCACCAGGGTCGAGCTTCTTGACGTTTCGATCGACTTCTGAATTTAGTGATCGACATCTTCCAGAGAAGTACCCGTTTAATAGAGCCCTCGGGAAGAAGTCGGTCTGTATTCCCCCCCCCCCGGTCGATACTCGTTTATAGAGCCACCGGGCGAAAAAAGAAAAATTTCATTTCGATTCGCTCGCAAGACTTGTCGGAAGATGCCCGTTTATAGAGCCTCCGACCAATCATACCCGGAAAATTGTGTCTTTCGTCTTTTTCCTGCTCGTCTGGGTGGCACTGCCGATGGAAAGATTCTTTGTGTACGTGTAGTGTGTGTTAGCGTATTACAGTGTCATGCTTGATTGTGTATTATTATTATCATTATCATTATCATTATCGTCATCGTCATCGTCATCGTCATCGTCGTCGTCGTCGTCGTCGTCGTCGTCGTCGTCGTCGTCGTCGTCGTCGTCGTCGTCGTTCCTGCACTCTGGGGTGGTAGTATGGGACTCCACTGGCGCGCTGTCCATCCTCAACTGATGTCCGTGCTCAATGCCGGATTACAGCCGAGGCGGGTTCGCCGCCGTGTCCTACCCACTAAAAACGAGTGTGCCGCGAACGCCCCCCACCCGGTACCGCTTTCGCATTACTTCGAGTGGGGGGCCGCCTGTCTTTTTCTTCTTTCGTCCTCAGTCAGTCCTGCCAAGTTTCGTTTGTCTTGTCTTTTCGTCAGCCTGGCCCGTCGGCCAAGCATCCGTCTTCCCGTTTCGCGCGGAGGACCTTTTCGATATACAATGCTACCGCGTCCCACTTGTCTTTGCTCTCCAACATCGTTGCAACAATGTTGGCGGGCGCTGTCGGCCCCGTAATGGTCTCCAGTCTTCGTCGTTCTTCGGTCCAGTGCGGGCACACGAAAAACGTGTGTTCCGCGTCGTCTTTGGTGTGCCCGCAGTAAGTACACGCCGACGTTCTAACCTTCCCCATTCTGTGTAAGTATTGTTTGAAGTATCCGTGCCCAGACAAGAACTGGGTGAGGTAAAAACTCACCTCCCCGAATTGCCTGCCCAGCCACGGAGCCAGTTCCGGTATTAGTTCGTAGGTCCATCGTGCCTGTTGCTGTCGACGTGGTTGTGGTCGTTGCCTCTCACCCAGCCATTCGTCTGTCAAAACCTCTGTCAATTAATAGAGGTAAATGGCTGAGTAACATCCTCTCCACGCTGAACACACACAACCACAAACATAAGACACAAGTATGCATAACACCGTACTACACCAACACACACTACGCTTACAAATACGGGCTCTTCGATCGATTAGGTTACCCAGACGAGCAGGGCAAAGACGAATGACAGAATTTCGGGAATGATTGGTCGGAGGCCCTATAAACGGGTATCGTCCGACAAGTCACGCGAGCGAATCGAATCGAATGATATTTCTTTCGCCCAGTGGCTCTATAAACGAGTTTCGACGGGGGGGAACAGAGGACGACTTCTTCCCGAGAGCCACATTAAAGGGCTTTTCTCTGGAAGATGTCGGTCATTAGCTGCAGAAGTCAATCGAAGCGCCGAAAAGCTTGACGCTGGTGGGCTCTACCGATCGGGGAGCTCCACACCCATCATACAAACATATACAATAAATACACGCATACAGACAAACATGACGATGGATGAATGGGCTGCGACCGGCGGCTGGTGGATATTCCCGTCAGACTAATCAAGGGAGAAGTAAGAGTCTCCTGACCGGGGAGGTGCGAGATGTCAGTACCTTACCTCTGTGAAGGGATGGCGTGCTCCTCCCCTTCCGACCGCATCGGAAGGGGCGGCGGCGCCATACAACCACATGTTCAAAGTGGGAGGACCGCTCTGGCATCGCCGACTGGAGCCTAGGACGGGGTTGATACCAGTGTAGTCTGGGTGCAGGTACGAAGGATTATCTGGTCAATATTTCCTTATACCCGAAGATGCGTAGGGTAAATCGCATACCGTCTAGCCTGACGTTTGGACCAGGTGCTGGATCGGTACCGGCATCGCCCACTCGATAGGGGTGACGTTAAACCTTTTGCTTCAATATGGCGCGGGCCTATCCCGTAACCTTTTTCAATACGGACATCATAGCCATACTTGCGAAGGGCCTGACCGGAGCAAGCTATGTTTCAAGTGCGGAAAAGCAGGTCATAAAAGCAAGGACTGCGCGGCAGAATATCCACAGTGCTTCCTTTGTCACGAAGATCCGGATAAGCCTGACTCCCGCAACCACGTAACAGGATCCGGAATATACAGCACCTTCAGAGAGGCCCTCCAGAAAATAAAACAAAAATGGCTATAGTCTTGCAGGGTAATTTACACAGAAGCAAGACGACTCAGAACCTCCTGGAACAGATCTGCTCTCAGAAAAAGGTCGACATCGTCCTTGTCAGTGAGCAATACCGAGACAGGAAAGTTCCAGCGTGGCTCGCCGACGAACTGGGCACTGCAGCCATCTGGGCCCCAGATCCGCGGAATTTTCACGTGGAGGATCATGAGCGCGGCCAAGGATACGTATGGGTGAGACACAAAGACGTGACCTACGTCAGTGTATACCTCACACCAAACCAATCCAACAACGAATACCCGGACAAGATACAACGCCTGGAGGACGCTGTTCGGGACATCAAAGGAGGGCTGATAATCGCAGGAGATTTCAATGCCAAATCCCCAGAATGGGGGAAACAGGGTCTGACCCAAGAGGCCAGATGGTGATGGAATCGGCCAGCCGTCTTAGCCTAATAGTGCTAAACAACGGCAATACGACAACCTTTAGGCGACCGGGCTACCGAGAGACTATCATTGATATCTCTCTGGCAACGGAACGACTTGCAGCTCGAATCGAGAACTGGCGGGTGATTGAAGACTACACAGGAAGCGATCACCAATACATCACCTTTCGGGTTAGAGATGCTAGACCAGCCCCGGCAGCCCCGACGCACGCTAATCCCCGGTGGAACATTGACAAAATGAACACCGAGAAATTTACCGATGCGATTAAACGTGGCCAAGAGTCCCTAGAAGAGATCCTTGGGGACTACCTAAAGTACCGCTCAATAATATATGATACGGAGAATGGCACAAAAACAAAAGAGATAACATCAGGGGCTGCTCAGGGTTCCATGCTAGGATCCGACATCTGGAACGTCTTCTATGATAGTATCCTACGCATGGATCTTCTCGAGGGCACGCTGCTGATAGCGTACGCGGACGACATAGCGCCCATCATTATCGCCAGAAGAGTGGAAGCCGCTCAGATGCTGCTCAACCAGGTCATGCGCCGCATCTTCTCCTGGATGAGAAATCACGGGCTCGAGATAGCCACAACTAAGACCGAGATCACCCTTCTAACCAAGAAGCACATCAACACCGAGTGCCTCTTTCAAGTTGGAGACGCGGTGGTCCAGGCCAAGCACGCTGTAAAGTACCTGGGGGTGACGCTTGACAACAAACTCACCTTCAGGGAACATATAAAAATAGCTGCCAACAAAGCAGCAAAGGTGACGGCAGCGCTGAGTAGGTTAATGGCCAACACAAATGGTCCACAGCCCAGCAAAAGGCGCCTGCTCATGCGAACTGTCGAGGCAATAATGTTGTACGGAGCGGAGATCTGGGCCGACGCACTGAAGAAAGAGTGCCACAAAAAGAGGTTAGCAGCAGTACAATGGAGAGCGGCTCTTCGGATATCGTGCTCGTACCGAACGGTCTCTAAACCAGCGGCCTTGGTAATCGCCGGGGTCATACCCATCAACCAGTTATCGTGGTTGACTAAAAATCGATTTTCTTTACAAAAGATTTTTTTCTCTTCAAAAGAAAAACCGCTACCAATTCATAGGCACTTATCTTCCTCAAACTAAATAAACAGTTCCAATATGAATATCTTTATTCTAATACATTCTTTCCAAATTGTTCCATTTCTTTCTTATTAATATCTCAAAAAGGTGTGTTTTTTTATCATTGATAGTTGTCAAAAGATAAATTACAAAAAATTATAAGCTTATGATCAAAAATTTCATCACCGATTTAAAAATATTGTGAATAGAAAAATCGTTATAAAACAAAAACGAATCGAGGAATCTTTTTTCTCTGATTTCGTATGTTTATCAAAAAAACAAATAAAATTTCACCAAAATACTATAATTAGTAAATCATTTAAGTTTTTGGAAAGTTAGTTTATTATATCACCACAAGAAAAACTATGGATTATAAGAATCGTTATAAAACAAAAACAAATTGACGAAATTTAAATTTTTTTTAATTTTTGAATCTTTATCAGAAAAATATGAGCTGTGAATAGACAAAAATTACCGTTTAATACCCAAAATATAAGCGATTACATTAAGAAAAAGATTATGAAAATGAAAAATCATTATAGAACAATAACGAGTCAATGAATCTAAAAAAAAATGTCATTTTATCAAAATAATATAAGCGATTCGTAAAAAGTTACCATGTAATAGGCCCAATAAATAGGCAATAAAAAATTAATAAAAAAAAAAATAACCTCAAATATCTTGAAAAATAAAAGTCCTCAAGATCTGGCCAAAGTACTTAACCAAGAGATAGTTAAAAGCTACTTTTCTGGCAATTTTCAAAAAGAATAATGCCGTTTTACGCAAGTTATCAATCGACATAGAAAATCGATTATATTTACAAAATGATTTTTTACTCAGGAAACGAAAAATAAAATTACTCAAAAATTTTACTGAATATACTCGATGTTACTGATAATCTCAATTTTTTTCAATATATTTTCATGATATATTTCCAAGATATAACCGTTTAAAAAAAAACATGACGTTTCCGTGTATAATAGTAAAAGGGAAATAGCTTATAAAGAATTTCGGGTCGAAAAAGATAGGTAATTTTAGGTTCTTTCAAATGCATTATCACTAAATCTATGATATTATTTCAGAAGTATTAAACAAACTGAAAAACTAAAACTCAAAAATCGAAAAACCGATAAAAAAATAAAGAAACGTCAAAAAATTATTTTTGAGCCTCCTTTCTTAAAAAAGAACAAAAAAATGAGCCATGAAACATTAAATTAAACCGTGGATTACTCGAGATATGGTGGTACATATGCACACACCCACACACACATCCACACACACACACACACGCTCGCACACACGCACACACACGCGCGCATACACGCATACACACACGCTCACACAGACACATACTCTCTCACACACACACACACGGTCACACAGACACACACTCTCACACACACACACACACACACACACACACACACACATACACACACACACACACACACACACACACACATACATACGCACGTACGCACGCACACACACACACATCCATACGGACATTTTCTAATAATAGTGTGTTTTGATTCCAAATGACCCAAAACATAATTCTAACATGTTTTAAAAAAAGTTTCTTCTTACTATTACAATGCTTCCTTTATGAGGATAAAAGTGCACTTGTCATTCCTCCAGGAAACGGATGCCATAACCTCCAATCTTGTTTAAGCATTTATTATTTTTTAATAATTCAGAATAGTAAACTGCCAAACATTTACATTAATAGTAAAAACAGCAATAATGAGAATATAAACAATGCCAATAAACGATTAATTATACGTAAGCACAAAATGGTTCTACCAATATGTTAAAAATATCATATATGAAATAAATAAAACTCTTAGAAAATACAATGTTATTCCGATTAACAGAACCATGCATAAATTCAATCATATAATTAGATTAGGAAAAGATAGGTTAAATAAATTAGATAATTCTAACGTAGTATATAAGATTGATTGTAACCAGTGTTCTGCGACATACATTGGTATGACCAAGAGGAGATTAGAAAAAAGAAAGAAAGAACATAAAAAAGATGTCGATTAAAACAAAAGTTCGTCAGCATTAGCAAAACATGCAAAGACAAAGAAACACACAATCAATTTTAAGAATATTAAAATTTAGCCCGAGAAAAGAGCTGGACAAAACGTGCGTTTTCAGAAATGATTTACATTTACTATCATGATCATACTATAAATAAAATAGAGGACACTAATTATCTAAAAAACATTTATAAACACTCATTAAACATAACAAAAAAACATTTTAACTAATTTTAATTTTTAATTTTTTAAGTTTTAATTTGTAATTTTTAATTTATTTTAAAAAAATTTTCTTTTCTTTTTAAGTTTTAATTTGTAATTTTTTATTGTATTTTAATTATGTATAAACAACAAATTTATTAATAATTAGCACGTTTTATCCAATCTTTCTTTCGCATATTTTGACTAGTCACCTCTTGAGAGACAATAAGAGATGATAAGGACTCAAGAGGTTAATTTATTATTTTTGTATTTAAAATAATGGGCTTGCCAGTCTCTCGCGAGAGACTCCGAGCCGGCGGAGCGGGATCCGGAGAGCAGGAGTGTGTGGGGGGGATAGCGTTGCGCTGTGTAAAGCCGTAAAGAGTATCTGTGAGTTCATGGCTTCTCGAGGCTCTGGGGTGCGCGCTACCTCTACTCGCTTCATGCTGCTCTGTGGTCTGTACAAGTCCGCTCGGCCGGCTGGGAGCCACTATCCCCTCTCCTGGGTCTTTTTGAAAAACTTGGGAGAACGCGAGAGGCTTGGTAGATCTATTATAACGATTAGTGCCGAATTACACCGAGACAATGTAACACCTGTCTAAGATAGGCCGGTGTCCGTTTTTTGCGGGCCGGATGGCCATGCACTGTAATTTGAAGTGAATTTGCATTCCAGTAAGTTTGTTAGTTAGTGTAAATTTAAAGTAATTTGTTATAATAATTCATAATGGTGTTGTTTATTAAGTTTTTTTTAAATTTTTTAGTGGAGTTCCATTGCCCGTGTAAAATGATTTGTAGCCGTTGATCTTAATAAGTCTAATTTAAATTTTATTAAACTAAGGTATGAGTAGTTTTTATTTACAAATTAATGTATTAGAAGTGTAAGATAATTTAGTTCCAAGTATATAGTAAATTGTGTTAATTTGTATAGCTATGAAGAGGGGAGTAGAAAAAAACTCCCGAAACGTCGCAAAAGTTTTAATAAAGAAGTTAGTTCCTAGAGATCGATCGAGTCTTATAATTTATTTGCCAAACATGCCTCACCAATTATACTAGCGGAGTAAGACTGGCATGTGGGTGGGACATGTTTAGCGCGGTCTCATGAAAGAAATTCAAATCAGTTGTAATAGGGAGAAAAAAATATTTATTGATTTCAAATAAATTTTATATTCAAATAATTTTTAATTATGCTAATTCATCTACATCAGTCTGTTACATTGTTATCATCACATTTATTTAATCACTGTTGATTAATCTTATAAAATAATATAACTTTTAATTAAATTTTACAATATTATTAGTTAACATTTGTGCTTTATGAACTTTTATACAGCGTGTCTGTAATTGGAAGTAATAAAAGGTGTTGGTAATTAGGATATACACAGGGTTCCGGTAATTGGGATATATATAGGGTATAGGTAATTTGGATATACAAGAAGTTGATAATTAGGGCATATACATACTCGATAATTTGGACACATACACGATGTCGATAATGGGGACGCATACAAGGTATCGATAATTAGAACATATATAGGGTGTCAGTGATTAGGATATACACAGATTGTTGATAATCGGAACATATGCATGGTGTCGATAATTGGGACATACAGGTTGTCTGTAATTAGGTCATATACAGGGTGTCCGTAATTAAAACATATACAGCGTGTCGATAGTTAGGATATATACATGGTACCGGTAATTAGGTCATACAGGATGTCCATAATTAGTTTCAGTAATTTGAAAAGTGAATTGAATGGAACGTACTTGCGACGTACCGCTAACAAAGGTTAATGATGTTTATTTTGAATCAGCAGTATCAGGACTTTACATTCGCCAAACGTGTCCCACTAAGCGTTTTTTTCAAATCTAGGATAATTTTATTATTTGCTACCATAGAATAAAAATAAAAAAAGGAAATTAAAGTTCGAGACCGAAGCTTTTTAATGCGCCACATCAAAATTATGAATGATCATTAATTAATACTTAATCCAACGATTGAAAATTAGTTGACGGCGGAACTTCTGAGCTCCAATTTCAACCTAAGTTTTTAGTAAGAAAATATTAATATTATGATGTTGTATTTTAACTATATTAAGAATCTGGCCATACAACTCATAATTATTTTATTTATAGGACAATGCTGTATATCTATTACTCGAAAATTTTCCCTATTATTCGATTCCTCGTATCTCGAGAGGAGGTTCGCTGAACGAACGCCTCAACGGACGGTGCAACCCGTGGAGATTCAACCTCGAGTTATTTAAATACTTAATTATAAACAAATTAATTATTATTAAGCATGCAGGTTCTAACTACGTAAATGAATTTTATAAATATATATATATTACGGAACGTTTATTTCTCGATTTAAAGACATATATATGGGTTAATCCATGCCAAAACGCACACGGCTCTGCCCAAAAATGGTAAAGACTTAGAAAAACTTGTATAGGGTCAAAATTTAGGGTTTTTTATGTAGAATCAATAGCTATGTGGCGCTTTTCAAAATTTTCAAAATGGCGGTCCCAAAAACCCGATTTTCTGACCAGTTTTCCGAAAATTTTCCAATTACTCGTTCATAAAAATATAGATAAAATAAAAATATATATAATACGCTTTGCCGGTATTACAAGTAACCTGTAACACAATTTGCACTAACTCTGGAACCCTCGACCTGAAACAAATAAATAACCTACGGCGAAGACACCACAGCTTCAACTCTCCACCAAGCCTCGAACCTCGACTGCACTGAAACAAACTAAAAGTATGGAAAGCTCTCACCAAGTAATTTTTAAAGTCAAAATTACAAAAACTCTCTTGAATAAATCCTATGGCCAGGCGCTTTGTGGGCAAAGACTCGCCGACGAGAATATATCTACTCACGTTGAAATAGATCAAAATTAATAAATCTCGCCACAAAAATTTATGGCTACTCCTTCTCAAATGCTTCCACGCGGTACAGCTAACCTCTAAAATTACTACTGATCAAAACTGTAAGGCGACTATTCGCGACTAATCTCCCTCTATTTTACCTTAACTCGATCTTCTCTCCTTTTCTACCACCTGTTGGCATAACCGGAGTAGTAAACCAATTAGTTACTGCTCTAGTTTTTCCCATCATGCATTGCGCCCCTGTAACGCTCTTAATTTGTCAGCTGTTCTCATTGTTGTCCTCATGGATGACGCCTCTGGAGCTCCTCGCGCTCCGATCGCGCTCTCGGGTGTCCGCGTACGCGAGTATGTAAGATTGTGTATGTGTGTGTGAGTGTATCATCGTCTGCTGCTGCTGTGCTGCTGCTGCTATGGTCCCGCGGCTCCCAGCCGCTTCTATCGTATCTCGCTCTGTCTCTCTCTCTTTCAGGCCACAGCTACCTAGAAACAAATACAGGAAAGGGACTCGACATCTTTTCCGTCGTTGTTGCTTCCTCATGCTGCTCAGCTTTTCCTGGGCTATGACTGCTGAGTCAGCTGCTGCTGCTGCAAGTGTGTTTGAGATGGTCGATCTCCCCCGTAGAACATAATAAAAAATCGTGCGCGATTAATATCATTTGTTAATAATAATAGCGTGCGTTCGGTGGTTTGGTGCGTGCGTGATTCCGTACATCTCTTTGTTTATAACTATCATATAATAATAATATTACCACTACTCTCTCTCTCGCTTTTTATTTCAGTATATGTCATTTCCTAGGCAATAATTATTTTCAGCTTTCTTTACAGGACAACTTTACTTGTGGCATTTTATATGTCACAAATACCCTCTCCTAAACCGGAGATCACTCCAACGGAGTGGATTTCTGGTTTAAATTCGTTTAAACGTCTATTTAACATCTACCCCGAGGGAATCATGCCCACAAAGACTCAATTTTCATTAATTCCGCCACCAACATTACATAACGATAGATAATATAAAAATAAAACAAACAAAAAAATATGTGGTTTTATAAGGTATATTCTGTAACCCCTCCCTTTTTTCCTTCCTTCACCCATAACTCGAGTACATTTTCTGAATAGCCAAAAGACAGCCCGATCCTCCAGGTGCGAGGTTTGACCATCCACTCCCGGAGGAGTAGATCTTGTGAGTCCACCGGGAGGTGGGCAATACTCCTCACGAACTATATCATTCCCTCCGTTGGGGACTCCGTTGGCCTGGCATCCGGGACAGGCCCCGGGGATCGGATTGTGGGTAGTACGTCCCACCTGGATGGTGGCCGTGCCGGCGCGACGCTCGGCCTCCCGGTTGATGGCGGATCCCACCGACAAATCCTGGGGTTGGTGGTGGTCTCCTTGCTGGTGGTGGCGGACCTCACCGTCACCCGCAGTGCTCCCTCATCCGTGGACACATCCTATCTTAACCGCCGGGGGTCTGGCACGGGCGTTCCCACCGCGGAATGGGGTGAGGGTCCTTCGCCTTCCCGGTTCGGCGGTCCTCGAGCCCCTGAAAACACAAAGGGAACGTCCAAGACTCGATCCTCCGCCCCTTCTCCTCGGGGTCCCCTTCGTCCTGGTCTTTCCTCTCTCCCTAACTCTTGATTGAGGTACGCTTGATGAACCTGCTGGCAGCGGGGGCAATCCGATAGAGTACTATCCCTTCTACCGCAATTGTAGCAGAATTTATGTTCCTGGGGTCGGGGGCAGTGCTTGCGGAGGTGGTCCTCCTAGCAGTCCAACGGGGGATCGAGGCGGGACAGGGTGGGGATTTCTTTCAACTTCCCGAATTGGGTACCTCGCTTTCGAATTTCCCGTCCCCGCTGGTCTCGCCTGTCACTCGAGGTGTCTGCTGGTTCAGTCCTAACCAACTCGGTGGATCCCGGCAGTGGAGAAGGCGAGCGCTGATGGTTAACCCCCCGTTCGAAGTCATCTATTTCGAGGTGTCGACGGGGATTATACTTGCGCCTCTTCACATTCGGACCTCTTAGTCTCGATAGAACTCGATGTGCTGGTCGGCGGTTCCCACACTTCCTCGGTGCCTGCGACCTCCGCTACCCGGGGTCGGGGATGACGGAGAATCGCCCATTGAGGATGGATATGGATCTGACCTTCCGCCATCCATGGTATCCGGGACAGCGTGGACAAGGTCGCCAGTCGGGCCTCTCTGGCCTCTTAGTCCGAATCCTCCGGAGAGTCCATGTAGAAGCATAAGCTCTCCGGAGTCGGAGCTGTACGCAATAACGTGAACGGGGGAAGGCGACGGCCGAGCACGGCCCTGACCATATCCGTGTCAGGTCGGTCGGCCCGGGCGGTGGTTTCCCATCTCCGCGGGGTCGCTCTAGGGGATTTCCCAGGGATCCAGCCAAGGGGGGAGTATCCGCCAGAGAGGCTGCACTCACAGCCGACTCCAATCCTTCCGAGGGAAAGCTCCAGCGACTTTCCCCCGGGGACTGATCCCTCGGGGTTCCCTCTGCCTCTCCAACCCCGCGGTCGACCGGTCCAGGCTCTGCCCGGTCCACCTCCCTCTGCATCTCCTCCTCCTGGATGGCAGCAAACTCCTCCGCATGTCGGGGACTAGCCTCCCGGGACGAGGAATGGCGACTGCGTACGCTACTTGTCTTGACATCTGAAATATACGTAACTCAACCACTATTTCTCATTTCTAATTACTGTACCTGGACAACACAATTTACAATACTTCTCCTTAACTCGACGATATTCCTGAAATAACACTCGCGACATAAACCTCACAACACACGATTCCGGAGGGATTACAGGTTTCGGAAATCGGAAAAATTTACTCGCCCGCTACTCACCTCCCCCGGGCTCGTGGGATTCCCCAGCGCCTTAATTGTAATGCATGGGTCATCACCAACCTTTACTCCTCTTCCCCATGTTCCAGGGCGTAATTCCCTTTCCTCCGTGACTCGATACCCACGGGACCTCATACCACGACGCGCCGCTATCACGATCTGTATTTCTTCTAATCGCCCTCTCGCCGACTGTGAACTGGTTCTGCATCTGTAACGGAAAAATCGAGTTATGCATGCTCATGAGGATGCATCCTGAATTTCGTCACACGCTGCCACTTCTTCGCCCCCCTGGAATCATCTTGACAGCGCATCTGACACGTAGTGTATGGCCCCTTTTCGGTGTATTATTTCGAAATCCCATTGTTGCATCTCTAACGCCTATCTTGCTAACCTTCCGGTGGGATCTTTGAGGTTCCTGAGCCATTTTAGTGCAGTATGATCGATGATTGCCGTGAACTGGTAGCCCTCCAGGTACGGTCGGAGCTTTTTGATGGCTCAAAAAATGCTGGACATTCTCGTTCCGAGGTGATATAATTTCTCTCGGCAGAGGTCAGAACTCTACTTACATAGACGATGGGATGCTCCCTATCCTCGAAATCCTGTGTTAACACTGCCCCAATAGCAAGATTTGACGCGTCGCTTTGGACCGTGAACTTTCTCTCAAAATCTGACCTCACTAGCACGGGGGCTTTTGTCAAGGCCACTTTCAAGCTCTCAAAGGCCTCCTGCTGCTCCTTTTCCCACTCCTAAGCTTGACTGTTACGTAGCAATTCAGCAAGGGAATTTTTATCTCTGAGTCATGCTCAATAAACCTAACGTACCATCCCACCATTCCTAAGAATCGTCTCAGCTGCTTTTTATTTTTGGGAGCAGGATACTCTATCACTGGAGCAATTCTTTCTGAAACTGGTCGTAGTCTCTCTTGATCCAGAAGGTATCCCAAATATCGTACTCTCGAACAGACGAACTCACATTTGTCTCGATTCACCGTTAGTCCCGCTTCCTGTAGCTTCCTCAACAGGATCTCAAGCCACTTTAAGTGTTCCTCTAACGATTCTGTTGCAATGCTTATATCGTCTAAGTACCCAAAAATAAACGGCTCAAACTCAGTTTTAGCTTTCCTCAACTTGTTCGGGATGGAATCTATACTTGGTATCGGATACGCATCCTTCCTCATTCGATTATTCAAATCCCGATAGTCGATGCAGAACCTATTACTGCCATCGGATTTCTTGATGATCACTGGAGCGCTACACCAATCACTAGTCGATCTCTCGATGATTCCATGTTTGTAAATTTTATCTACCTCCTTCTTGGCTACGTGCCACATCTTCGACGATATTCTGTGGGGACTGTACTTCACTGGCAACGTGCCTTCTACTTCTATACTGTGCTCCAATAGGTTGGTACTCCCGAACATTTCAGGGGCGTTCTCTGAAAGCCATCTTTTCACCACCATCTCGAGTCGTTGCTGTTCGCTCAGTGAGGGCTCAGAAATGCTTGCGCATTCTGCATACAATTCGACTGCCTCGCAATCATCTCCATTATGGAACGGGTGTCACTCTCCCTCTGGAATCCTCCATAACGTTTGTTTCTTCATCAACTCGATATCGAAGTCTCTACAGAAATCTATCCCTAATACCATCTCATGAACTGGGTTCTGGATGATTTTTAATGACAGGTCTCCGACTTTACCGTCCACATCGAGCTTCACCTTAACGCAATCCAGGACCGTAGACAAGTCTCCTGTAATACTGCGAACGTACCTATTACTGTTTTGCCAAATATCTCGAAGTGTTTCTGCTATTTTTGGTCCTATCAACGATATCGTAGAACCAGAATCGTATAGAGCAGTATAGCTACGTCCTCCCAGCACTACTTTCATGAAGTTCCTGTTATCCGTTGCCGAGGCATCCACGGCCTTTTCAACCCTTTCTTCCAACGTAGACTCGATAACGTCTACTCCACTAAACCTCACCGACCTGGGTATCTGCGATTGGGATCGCTCCACCCTCTCGATGATTGGTTCTGCTACACTATTTTGTTTCACTTCCGAGAACTCCCATAACCTTAATGATTCCAACTGTGGTTGACTTGCGTTCAGTTTGGACTGTTCTCTTATCATTTTCTCTTTTGCTACCTAGGATTGCATCACCTCCCTTACCTTTCGTTCTCTTTCTTTTACTGCTTCGCTATCCTCCGATGACCGAGCCTCTTCTCCTCCATCGGTTTCTCTGCTACTCCGTCAACTCGACCATCGGTATCGTTCTCGAGATTCGACAGTTGAGTTTCTAGCGTTGTGCGGCGGGCAGGAAACTGGACTGCGCCCCCGCTTGACCATTTCCCACGTCTCTGCGGTAAGTTACGCAGAATTCGTTGGTGCACGATTTGAGTGTTACCCCCAATCTACCGCATATAACGCAACTCAATGTGTTCTGACCCATAGTCCGTGGTATATCTTGTACTCCGTATTCCGACCTGCGATGACCTATTTGATTTCATTAAAAACACCTCCTTTGTGGACATTTCGCCGCTCTGTGTCCAACTCCCCTGCACTCAAAACAAGGTCCATAGTAAGCTTGGGTGCCCTGGTTCTCCTAAGTATAATTTCCTGTAGCTAGACCTCGGTTGCTCTCCTACTCTCTGTACTGCCGACGGGATTTCCATCCCGTCCCCTAGTCCGTCATTCTCCTACTCTGAAAATTCTACCACCGGCGGTGGCAACGTTGTGCCCCCTGCCGCTGCTTCCTCATCCTCGACATCTTGATACCACGGTACATCGTTAAGCTTTCCCGTACGGATCAGCCCTATTCTAAATAATCTCTCTTGCCTTACTTGCGCACTGCCCCCATGTTCAAATATAATTCTTGAAGTCGAACAATTAACTCCTGCTCTGACATTCTGCGTATGTTCCGTAATATTCCCCGGAACTCTCTTGACCTTTGCATTATATCTCTCATCTTAGCTACGTAACCTTCCATTTTTCTTCGAATACGTACTTTTCCCCAAACACGACAAGGGACGAAGTGTGCTCGAATCGTCAAAGATACGCAATATTAGTTTATGCCCTATTTGTTTGGGTTAAGGTCTACGCGCGATTTGGGCAAAGGTCGTACTATACGCAATTGAGACAGGGTTTACTACATACACACAGATTGTATATCAACAACTATATAAGGTCACTATTTTGCAAGAATATATATCCTAATTTCCCGTATTTCTCGATTTCATTTCTTTCGTACACACTGTACGTTATCGATCTGAAACAAAGAAAATTCCTGTAAAACCTGTAACAGAAGATTCTTGACGAACCTGAAACAGAAAATTTCTGGAGAACCTGTAACAGAAAATTTCTTCTTGTTTTCTTGCACCCCAACTCGAGAATCCGAATACAATCTTATCTTGAACCTGTGAATTAAAAACAGAGCAACACGGATAGTACCTACGATAATTCGAATATTTTCTAACAATCTGTGTGTGTTTTATATCTATTCGTCTTGTTATTAGCTATATAAATTGTTATAGGGCTGGTACGATTACCACATAAATGTTTTACCACCAATCACTAAAACATGATTATTACCATTGATATATAACCAGAACCACATAAGAATAATCACAAAAAAATAATAATAATAATAATCGATATCGTTATGTAATATTGTTACAATGTTTACATAAATAAAAAATAATTCTCACTGCTCGCAATGAGAATAACCAAAAAAAAACTTGGGGAGCTATTAGACTTGTTGGAGAATGTGTGTATTCGCTGCTCGATACAATTTCCTAAAAAAATGAATCTAGTACTAAATAATAGTACTCGTACTACTACTTACAACCAATAACCTAAAAAAAATAATGCCCGTATCTCTACCTCACACTTGGTAAAAAAAAACTCAACGCAAAAAAAGATTTAGGGTTCCAAAAAAAAAACTAAATCCCTACACGTAGACTACCGATTAAATTGTAATCCTAACATAAAAAATTAAAAGTTTATAAATCCAAAATGTTCCTAATGCCAACTAGCAAAAATTTTCAACTTTCGGCAATCCTGAAAATTTCCTAAATCCCTCTAGTTCGAAAGTTTTACAAGTCCCCCTTGTCAAAAGTTTCTGAATCCAAACTTTGCCAACCAACAAAAAATTTTCTAAATCCAAACCTTGGATTTTTCCTACTTTTTCCTAACATGGTGTAAAAGAAAATTTTCCTACTTTTTTCCCTACTTTTTCCCTATTACTCGAGACTGGATCGCGTTTTCAGCATTGCCCCACGTTGGGCGCCATTTGTGATATTGTATTTTAACTATATTAGGAATCTGTCCATACAACTCACTATTATTTTATTTATAAGACAATGCTGTATATCTATTACTCGAAAATTTTCCCTATTATCCGACTCCCCGTATCTCGAGAGGAGGTTCGCTGAACGAACGCCTGAAAGTACGGCGCAACCAACGCAGATCCAACCTCGAGTTATTTAAATACTTAATTATAAACAAATTAATTATTACTATACATGCAGGTTCTAACTACGTAAATGATTTTTATAAATATATATATATATATATATATATTACCGAACGTTTATTTATCGATTTAAAGATATATATATGTATATATATATGGTACACAAAATTTGAAATATAAGTCGTAATCGTAATTGATTCTATAAATTGTAATTTATACTGATTCTTTAACGGTAATTTATTCAATTTATTAACTATAGCACCCGGGCTGAGTATTCTTACTGATCTCTATAAATATATATAAATACGATTATTATTACAAATTAACAAACCCGAAATTTATCTAAATTAAATTAACTAACACCACCACGACAATAATAATTTCTCGGACTCTAACTAATTAAATTTTGTATTTAACGGTTACACGTTAGTTGTATTACTAAAATGGCCGCTCCCTGCCACTACTCGCACGCACCATTTGCCGAACGCTATGCCGGTATTACAAGTAACCAGTAACACAATTTGCACTAACTCTGGAACCCTCGTCATGAAACAAATAAATAACCTACGGCGAACATACAACAGCTTCGACTCTCCACTAAGCCTCGAACCGCGACTGCACTGAAACAAACTAAAAGTAAAGAAAGCTCTCACCAAGATTTTCACTAGAGTAGTAACCAGAGGTTAGTTACTGCTCTATTTTTTCCCATCATACATTGCGCCCTTGTGACGCTCTTAATTTATCAGCTGTTCTCATCGCTGTCCTTATGGATGACGCTGCTGGAGTTCCTCGTGCTCCGATCGCGCTCTCGGGTGTCCGCGTACGCGAGTGTGTATGTGTGTGTGACTGTATCATCGTCTGCTGCTGATGTACTGCTGCTGCTACGGCCCCACGGCTCCCGGTCGATTCTATCGTCTCTTGCTCTGTCTTTCTCTCTTTCAGGCCGCAGCTTTCCTAGAAACAAATGCAGGAAAGGGACTTGACATCTTCTCCGTCGTTGCTGCTTCCTCGTGCTGTTCAACTTTTCCTGGGTTATGACTGCTGAGTCAGCTGCTGCTGCTGCAAGTGTGTTTGTGTTGGTGGTGTATGTGTGTCGCGCCGACGATCTTGCCCGTGAAACAAAATACAAAATCGTTCGCGATTAATATCATTTGTTAATAATAATAGCGTGCGTTCGGCGATTTGGTGCGTGCGTGATTCCGTCCGTCTCTTGGTTTATAACCCTCATATAATAATAATATTACTACTAAATATCCCTACTGACTAACCGTACCTACCTACTCTAACCTAACATTGTTACTCTCTCTCTCTATCTCTTTTTATTTCAGCATATGTTATTTCCTAGGCAATGATTATTTTCAGCTTTCTTTACAGGACAACTTTACTTGTGGCATTTTATATGTCACAAAATTTTGTAAATGTTGAGTCAGTAAAAAAAGGGTAGTAGGCTGACGATTAAGTTTAAAAAATAAAAATACAAAAATATTTATTCAAATATTAAAATTTTGAATGCCAAAGTGACCCTGCCTGCCAAGACTGCCCCACTCTCCCCTACTTTCCTGAGTCAAAGAGTTAAATATAAATGAAAATATATTGTAAAATGATCAGATCCGTAGCAGTGCGTGTATTTAAACCAATCATCATCGTTTCTAGTTTATACTAAGCTGACTAAAAAATATAAAAGGTTTTAAATGTGCATGGTTGTTGCTTTCAATTCTACCTGAAGAAACCGACAGTTTCGTGATAATCAACCAAGTATGAATAATCATATATATACATGTATATGTAATCAAGTTTATCGTTTTTGTCTAATTATCTCGTAAAACGTGGCTCCTCTAAAATATGTTAGATAAAATAAGCTATACTATATGTGTTAAATAATAATTTATTACATCAAAATAATAACAATTCACTGTACAGAGTACTTATTTAGTTTTTAGTGAATCAATGGAAAAGTCTTAACTGAAAAGTATGATGTAGAAGAGTTTCATTTTTAACTAAGTTTTTGCATTTTTTATTGTCTTTATATATTTATCTTAAGGTGGAACTCCACTGATTTTTAAAACATTTCTCCCTTTCGTCCAATAATATTAAAAATTCGATAACTTTTTCTGTCATGATTGAAGAAGGTTATAAAAGAGTTTTGAGAATTTTTACTAAAAGTTTCTTACTAGTTATTGAAGAAAATACATATTGTTGTAATAAAAACAAGGGTTTTTAGAATAGTTCCTTGCGCATACGAATTTAACGAATTCTATTTTAAAAAATTATAGGATATTTTTCAACTTAAATTGAACAAAAGTTAATTTTTTTGAAATTGTTTAAACTCAATTAATGGTCTAAAATAAATAAAACGTTTTACGAACTTAAAAAAACATTAAAAATTGCATGTCTCTACACTTACAATGGATGAATAAAACGTTTACCATAAAAATACGTAAAAACAAAATATTAACTTCTTTTCACGATACTTTAACCGATATTTTCTAGAAGTTTCAAACATATTCATGGTCATGGGTTGCGCAAAGAACTTTTTGAAGGTAAAAAAGTAAGTTTCGAGAAAGGCACGTTTAAAGTTTTAATTTGGTATGCTATCCAATGTTAATTCTTTCACTCAACTGGCTATAACTTTGGTATAACAAAGAGTTTTGACACCCAGCAGGTCTCAAAATGTTCATAAAACTATAAGCATAAAAAATATCTAATAAAAAAAAATTTGTAAAAAAATCAGTGGAGTTTCGCCTTAAGGTGGCTCGAGCGTTAGGTGCCGTATCAAGCGAGGGCACCGTAAGGAGCATTGCATTAGCAAGCTATTTAATAGTCATAATTTCAGAAAAAACATGAATTACTACTTCCTAGTATGTTAATGTAAAAACTATGACATAAATGCGTAAACAAACTCGATATTTTTTACTTTTTCTTTTATCTGTGGGTGTAACAATTTTTTCGACCGCTACTGACTCGGTAAGTGTGGCAACGTCGCAAGGATCAGCTGATCCGGTAGAACATGTGCGCCCATGACGTTTACTTTGTGATTTCTGTAGTTGTTTCAAATAAACATGCCTCATAATGTGCATGCGACAAAAAGTAAATTACAAATTTACGAGTTTTATGTATTAAACCATTTTTAAAAAGTTATTACGTAAAATATCACTTTGACAAAAATGTTATGTAAAAAGCCAATGTCAAAAAGATGCTATGTCAATATATTCATATATAAATACATGTTTTTGATTGAATTTTTACATAGCCTTTTTTTACATCTGTTTTTATATAACATCTTTTGAAAAGAAAATCTGATACGATCAAATGATATTAATGTATTTTTATAAGTCTTTTTATATCGAGCTTAAAATTTAAGTATGATAAAATCATGCGATTAATTATAAATTTATAAATGTATGAAAAGTGTTTTAATTGAGGAGTGGTAGAACGTAACCGGATAATTCAAGTTTCGGTAATAATTGTATTTATCTATTATAATTTATTGTTGTCTTTATATATTTTACATCAATGCCCTCGCGGTGAACATGATATCTTGAAAAATACTTCACCGATCGATTTAAAATATTATACACTTGTTTGTCATCACATCAGCATATACTTGGATGAAGGATTTATTATTTTGATGAAAAATTTTGTTTTTATGCCATAAAAACCAAAATGTGAAAGTAAAAAAAAATTAGTTGAATGAAAATTTTCTAGACCCTTCGTTCAAGCACAGGTTATTGTCATATACTAACAAAATCTTTTTTAATTTTTCATTTCTGATGAGCCATTCCGGAATTATCACGCTCACCGCATATGAAACACGTTTTGGGACTTTCGCTGTCAACCCGTTATTTTTAATTGTTTGGTCATGGAAAAATTAACATAAGTACTTTAAGACATGTACTTTAACATACAGGATATTGTTTATTTAAGCGGTCAAGCTTGACTTAAATTCTGTAAAAATCATTATCCATTTTATTGACGGCAATAATGCTTTCACATAATATAAGATGATGCAAGTTTTTATATCTTAATATGTGTATTATATGTGATTGTACCATGAATTAGACCCTTCTAAGTGGTCTTTATAGTATCTTGAAAATACGCTAATCTACATTATTGAATTTAAGCCTTTTTAAACACTTACCACGTGTTTTTGAATCAGGCGGTTCATTTTTCATGGACTTAAGGTGGCTCCTTGGTATTTTTTCATGATTTAGTCAAATTTGTCTATTCATTTTCTTTTCATTACTACTTTTCACTTTTTCATCTGTTTAACATTGGAAACAATTTAGTTTATTCGATACTACTATTATATTTATAATAAAAGATTTTGTAAATTAAAAACTATTTTGGGAATCATAAACATCTTTCGATGAACGGTCTTATCAAAGTCTTGAATTTGGACGCGCGTACAAAAATTAAAAAAATTATTGAAACTTCGAGAATATATTCTTTAAGGTATTTTCAATAAAAATTCACTCTTTTTTTATTAATTATACTTTGAAGTTTATTTATAATACAATTTTTAATAAAATAACGGTATTTATATAGTAATTATGAAACAAAAAAATTGTTTAAAAGAAAAAGAACCAAATTCGAAAAATGCACTAAAAAGTGTGAAAAAATGCATTAAAAAGTGTAAAATAATTCACAAAAATATTCTCGAAGTCGGCGCCGAATTACAAATTGACATATACCGTCACCTCTTTTTGTTTCATTGGGAATCTTATTCTTGACTAATTGTTTGATAGCGTAGATTGCGTACTGCCGCTAGGTGGCAATGGCCTAAGCACATTAAGATTATCCCGGGGATAGTACATAAAATTTCGCGTCAGCAGTTACAATTGTAACAGTATTATTTGAATTATATGTGATAGTTTAGCCGATGACTATCATTTGAAGAAGATTGTTGCATTGGAAGTTCTTTTTAAAAGCATTTTCTCTCAAACCAATGCTTTCGATTATGAGTTATTAACTTTAATTGGGATATACGATAGTGGGACACATATTTCGTTCCAGGTTTAATGAAATTGGACCCATTTCAATATTATTTATAAATTATATTCTTGATCAAGTTTTGCGTTACTTTTATTATTATTTTGAAAGCACTTATTCTTATGTATCAAAATAATTAAAGAAGTAATGCAAAACTTTTATAATGTCTATTTAGAAGTAAATGATTCACAATAGAGGCTGATCCACAATAGGGTCTGTGACGGTATATGTCAATTTGTAATTCGGCGCCGACTTCGAGAACATCTTTGTGAATTATTTCACACTTTTTAGTGCATTTTTTTCACACTTTTTAGTGCATATTTTTCACACTTTTTAGTGCATTTTTCGAAGTTGGTTCTTTTTTTTCAAACAATTTTTTTATTTCAGACTTTTTAGTTGTAAGGGCTGAGTTTCATTCAATTTATATTGTAATATGGGTCGACCAACAAAGGATGCTTCTGAAAAAAAAAATTTCTGTTTTAAAAATGTACAAAGTATCAGAAAATGAAATAAAAAAAATCGAGTTTTTCGTCTAATTTTACTATAGGACCACCTTAAATCAATATTAATTTATTTAATATTGCTTCCTCCTACAGAAAGCTTTATAATCCTAGAAAAAAACATTCTTTGTGAAGCATAAAATGAAAACGCCAGTACTGACGTAGTACAGAATCCATACTGGCCAAGTTATATAATGTAACCACCATCAGATAATTCTCTTTTAATCAAAAAATAGATTATCCAAATCGGTTCAGTAGTTTCCCAATAATCGTCAGAAGAACATAACAAATCGTCAGTACTGACATAGTACTGGTTCCATACTGGCCCAGTAATATAATGGGATCACAATGGGATCATTCTCTTTCATTCAAAAAATATTATCAAAATCGGTTCAGTAGTTTCCGAATAATCGGCGGAAAAACATAATAACTTACCAGTACTGACGTAGTACTGGCTCAATACTGGACCAGTAAT
The DNA here is from genome assembly GCA_949152435.1 of Gastracanthus pulcherrimus. Lineage (NCBI taxonomy): Eukaryota > Metazoa > Arthropoda > Insecta > Hymenoptera > Pteromalidae > Gastracanthus > Gastracanthus pulcherrimus. Next base: position 41,892,346 of record OX424574.1, read on the forward strand.
ACAATAGGACCAACATGCGATCATTCTCTTTCATTAAAAAACAAATATTATCCAAATAGTTTCCGAATAATCGGCGGACAGAGTCGGCAGAGGCCGAAATATACAGAAATAATATTCATATAAAACTAAAGTACTGGTGAGATACTGGACCAATAATCACAAAATTTTAATGGGACCACCGGAGAATAATTACCTTTCATACAACATAAAAAAAAAGCCCATGTCGAATTGAGAACCTCCTCCTTTTTCGAAGTCGGTTAAAAATACATTTATATTTTTAAGAGCTGTTTAATAAATAATCAAGTCAAATTAAAAGCAAATATTAGTTATTTTTAGCCATAAAATTATGATAGAATTTTCTTAGAAGTGAATAACATTGAATATAAAGGCTAAAAAAATCAGAAAATTGCTATGCAATTTCATATGATCATAACAAATATTCTATGTAAGCCCCAGATTTTTAAAATTTAATACAGAGATTTTAGAAATTTCACCAGGGAGCCATTTTAAGGAGCTACATTTTTAAAAAAAGATTATTTACAATTGGTATAGACAGACATATCAATAATAATACTATGAAAATACTATTAAAATGCTAATATTATTGATGCATGTGTGTCTAACAATTAAAAATAATCCTTCTTTATAAATGTAGCTCCGTAAGTCCATGTGTATACTTCTTAAGAATATTTTAAAGTCACGGTGACCATGAAAAATTCAACGCCTGATTCAAAAACATGTGGTAATTGGTTAAAATGTCTTGAACTCAATAATGTAGATTAGTGAATTTTCAAGAAACTATAAAAACCACTTAGATGGGTCTAATTCATGGCCAAATCCTGTATACTATACATATTCAAGATATAAAATCTTGCATCAACTTAGATTGTGTCAAAATATTTTTGCCGTCTATAAAATGGACAATGATTTTTTACAGAATTTAACTCAGACTTGACCTCTTAATTAAAATTTATTTAAGTTAAAAAAAAATCGTTAATTTTTTCTCTAATTACTAGGTATAACCCTTTAAAAATTATATTATTTGAATGATTTATGTTTAACCTTTCTAATTAAATAAATAGATACTACGAATTAAATTGAAATTATAATATTTATTATTTAAAATTTATTATTATCATCTTATTAACAACCAATTAATTTTAAGTTGATAATCGTAATTGGTATCTAAGCGATACTAACGCGATTTTTGTAGATAAAACTCGAAGCTATCAGAGAGTACATGTGTACTAACACGTGTAGTATCAAGGGGCGCGGTAGCGCCCGCTTGCACGTATAAGTACCCCGGTACGATACGAAGCTGAAGGGTGCACCGTCGCCTTTTATACGTCTAATTGTGCCTTTTAACCTCTTCAAAATTTTTAAATATCAATATCTAAACACTGATTGACTTATGTGAAGTGTATTGACACTGTTTTAAGAGATAATAATTTAGTCTATCACGTAATAAAAGTTTCTGTTAAAAAAGATTCATCTAATTAAAAATATAATGCATAATATATTTGCTCAAATTTTTTCTTTTCATTTTGTTCTCCGCATTTCTGTTTTCTCTAATCATATGTATATTTGTATATATATATAGTGACTTCCGTTTTCTCTACTCATATGTATAATACACATATACACATACAGACCGTATATATATAGTGCCTGCAGACAGTGCAGACGACAACCAAAAAATCTAACCTATTATTTAAATTAAATGTTGAAGGATGAAGGATGCGTTTGTGTCATTTGTATTATTAAAATAAAACGGGTTGTTTTTACGTGATTTGTTTTTATTACGTGATGAAATCTCTGTACGACGATTTCGAAAAATATCGTACGTCCGAAAAAGTGGCAAGACGGTCATCTGCAATAAAATTATTGCAATCCCAAGTGTAGTTGAAAAAAGCTGCTGTTTTACATGGTAAGAGAGATAAAGAAAAAGACTAACAATGAATTCTGTCGAAAGAGATGAAGAACGCACAACATTCAGGAGTACTGGACAAGGTGTTACCATCGCTCCATTGCCTTTCTGTCGGAGGCTACACAAGAAGTTGTACCGAGACCACTTCTTTGACAGAATCTAAATCATCAAGGATACACAACGTCTTCTGTTGCAGCAAAAATCGTGGCAAAGTATGGATTTTAAGAGGGTCAGGAACTTGGAAAGAAAGGGCAGGGAATGTCTAGCATTGTAAGTAAAGAAGACTAGTAAAAGAAGAGGTAGAATAGTATAGTACACAAAAAGGAACAATTAAGGACGTCTTCTCTGCCTTTGAGTATGTTGCCCCCTTGAACCTCGCAAGGAATAAACAAGATGAAATGAGCATTATTGAAATCATGAAGTCATCAAGTAAAGTTGTTTTGCTCAGAAATATGGTTGGAATTTCTTTGGTGCCACGCTTATAGGTAAAGTCATTGTTAAAATGCATATACAGCAATTAGATGTGATAATTGCATTCAACGAAGAATTATTAGATAAAACAATAAAGCAATTAGTTTTATGAATTGGATTTGGGAAGCACAAACGTTGGAGAATAACCAGGGTTATTCTCCCACGTTTGTGCTTCCCAAATCCAATTCCTAAAAATATGGAGAGAAATAATAATACTCTCAATTAGTTTTATTGTAGGTATATCGACAACGATTTCTTAGTTGTTCAATAAATTTGTTATACTTGTGGTGTACTACTTCTTAGTAACAAGTATTCATGTGCTCGTGCAAAATCATCATCGGGGATATACAAAGTCATCTGCTGATTGACCATAAGCATACAGGGCATAAGCCACTATGCACCAGAAAAATACCACACAATCATGGGGATGCAGTAATTGAATATCCGCTCTGATGTTGTCATGATGTAAATATAATACAAATCAAATTATCTAATCAAGTTGGTGCGTCGCAGAAGCATCTGTTAAATATTTAATACTCCAATAGATGTACTGTTTTTTAACCCAAATTTTTGTTATTGACTAGGGTCTTTGTGAATCTTTGTACTCGTGTAAGTGCTTCTTGTGTTTAAAGGATTATTTGAAAGTAACACATAATATACTCATGTTCTATCCAGATATAAAGTCAATGCTGGCTCAGAAGGGTTATGTTAATGAAATTACAAAACTATAATTAATCAAATGTTTGCAAGCTCAGGTTTATAATTACATTAAAAAGACTCGTTTCACCCAGGGTTAACTAGATATGAGAATAAAACATGAGAATACTATAAGGTTATTTCGAAGGAATTTAATTTAAATTTATTTTAAGTGAATTTTCATAATCAAATAGGGCTACGTAATGTTTTAGGTAAAATTGCAAAAGATTACTTTAAGTAGTTTAAAAGAAAATGGAGTCAATCAAACTTTCAAGTTACCCATACACAAATATTTATTTATTTGAAAGTAACGTATAATATACTCATGTTTTATCCATATATAAAGTCAACGCTGGCTCAGAAGGGTCATTTTAATATAGTTATAAAACTATAATTAATACAATGTTTGCAAGCTCATGTTTATAATTGCATTAAAAAGACTCTTTTCACCCAGCGTTGACTTGATATCTGAATAAAACATGAGACTATTATTAGGTTCTATCGAAAGAAATTTTTTTTAAATTTATTTTAAGTGAATTAACATAATCAAATAGGGCTACATAATGGTTTAGGTAAAATTGCAAAAGATTACTTCAAGTAGTTTAAAAGAAAATGGAGTCAATGAAACTATCAAGTTACCCATACACAAACATTTATTTATTTGAAAGTAACACATAACTTTCTAAAAAGTAAAATCTTGGCAAGTATAAGTTTCGTTATTACCCACAATATAAATTAAAAGAAATACGCTACAATTAAAATAGTAAACATAAACTAATATTCTATTTTTAAAATATTTCTATTTTTTCGAGAATAGTAAGAATAAATGTCCGTCTCTGGAAAAGTTGTGAAATCTATAAAAAATACCTTTCTAAAAAGTAAAATCTTGGCAAGTATAAGTTTCATTATTACCCACAATATAAATTTAAAGAAATATATTATTACCAAAATAAGACGTTCAATTATGAATTTTATTCATAAACTCAAATTAAAATAGTAAAATTAAACTAATATTATATTTAAAAAATAATATAGTTCAAAATATTTCCATTTTTTACTAATTCTTATAGTCTCAATTGAACGCTAAAGAAATTGATGAATTCGATTAATATATTGGCAAGTATTGTATTTTTATTTGTATATCAATTTCCTTCTTTTATTAATTAGTATGAAGTATACAAACTATTTAAAAAATATTATAGTTTAAAATATTTCTATTTTTTACTAATTCAGATAATCTGAAATAAACGCTAAAGAAATTAATTAAATCGATTAATAAATTGGCAAGTATTATATTTTTATTTGTAAATCAATGTCATTTTTTTATGAATTAGTATGAAGTATAAAAATTAATAATACCTTTCAAATTTAATATTGTAAGACATTAAATTTGACATAAATACATGTTGATAAGAAATAGGTCAAAAAGTCGAACCTCAAACACTGATCTATAATACTCTCGCTACATTACACTCGCGTTATATGTAGTGCTCATATGGCAATTCATGTCTATTATAGGTAAGCTAACTGATACTTTTTGAAAACAAGCCAATATAATATTACGGACAAACAGTTATACGGACATAGTAATATGTCGAAATTAAAGAGACCGTCAATGCACTATATTTTATATTGAACTACAGTTAAACCTGGAACATTGCTCGAGTTTGGGAAAAATAACCTCGAACAGTGCCAGAGTTACCTAAGGTTCGTAGCAATTAACGACGGCAGCTAGTCAGAGCCCTAGATAAGGTATAAACTGTTTGTCCGTAATATTATATTGGCTTGTTTTCAAAAAGTATCTGTTAGCTTACCTATAATAGACATGAATTGCCATATGAGCACTACATATAACGCGAGTATAATGTAGCGAGAGTATTATAGATCAGTGTTTGAGGTTCGACTTTTTGACCTATTTCTTATCAACATGTATTTATGTCAAATTTAATGTCTTACAATATTAAATTTGAAAGGTATTATTAATTTTTATACTTCATACTAATTCATAAAAAAATGACATTGATTTATAAATAAAAATATAATACTTGCCAATTTATTAATCGATTTAATTAATTTCTTTAGCGTTTATTTCAGATTATCTGAATTAGTAAAAAAAAAAATATTTTAAACTATAATATTTTTTAAATAGATTGTATACTTCATACTAATCAATAAAAGAAGGAAATTGATATACAAATAAAAATACAATACTTGCCAATATATTAATCGAATTCATCAATTTCTTTAGCGTTCAATTGAGACTATAAGAATTAGTAAAAAATGGAAATATTATGAACTATATTATTTTTTAAATATAATATTAGTTTAATTTTACTATTTTAATTTGAGTTTATGAATAAAATTCATAATTGAACGTCTTATTTTGGTAATAATATATTTCTTTAAATTTATATTGTGGGTAATAATGAAACTTATACTTGCCAAGATTTTACTTTTTAGAAAGGTATTTTTTATAGATTTTACCTATACATAATAAAATTGACTGAAAAACTACTCTTTCGCTGGTTTAAAATTTCGCCACCAGGTGAAATTTACATGGGATTTTTGACACTTCGGTATCGCTTCGATGCCAATAATTTAATTGTAGTTTGAATTTCGACCGCGAATACTTATGTCGTTGGCCGGTTGTAGCATTGCTTGACGCGCATTGCAGTATTGCGCACATATACGGTTAGTTTTGTTTACTATAACTGTGGTATATTATTCATAGAAACCGTCTATCGTTTGACAGCTTGGAATTCGACAACGAAGATTTTCACGTTCTAGTGAAGAACGTCGCGGCCTAAATTAAATTCAATAATCCCGTGCAGTACTTCGTACTTATAATGTGTGTACATCACATAAAACTATGATACTAGCGATCTTAGGTCTCACAACACGTATTCTATTTAAGGTTAAGTATATACTTATTACACTTATATTTTAAAAATTAACGCGCGTATACGGTGTCCTTTGCGGATGTAAAAGTTGCATTTAAAAAATATTGCTATTCTACGTACTATGTGCATGTGATCTGGGTAGCCTGTACATATCAAAGAGGTAAGTACAACGGTAAAAACAGGCCTGTAAGCTATTGACAATTTTGTCTATTAAGGGGGCACACCAGCTTTCAACCAAAAAACAAAACGTATTTGCACGTGTCCATAGAAATACGTAACGCGAAAATTGGAAGGAGGAAAATATTAGACAGACCATAGAAAAAGAAAGTTTACTTGACGTGAGTAACAATAATGACGTGAGAGTAATTAATTTTGCCCCGTAGAAGAATCTTATAGTTAAAAGCACATGTTTCATTCACTTAGACAGGCACAAAGTAACCTGGAGAGATCCCGGTGGAAGCACACTTAACCAAACCGATCACGCTTTAATTGACCAAAGACGAACTTACAGTGGAGCCGATTGCGATTCAGATCATTTTCTTGTTATAGCCAAGATTAGGGCTCGTTTACTAGTAAACAAAAATAAGAATAAAACATGCAAATCAGAGGAATTTAATCTCGAAAAGTTAAATGACCCGCTAATTAAAACTAGATATAGGGAGGAACTTTCAAGTCAACTGGATGTATCGGATAACAATAGGTTAGGCGACCCAGAGGTAGGGAGTAATATTAAAAGTACCTGGGAAAATATCAAAAGTTCTATAAGATAAGCTGCTAGGACGGTGTTTGGTCAGTGGAAAAAGAACAAGCAAAAACGAGGAATGCAAGGAGTGGAATAGAGAAAGGCAAAAAGTAAAAATTCTTAGCTTTAACAATGCGAATTAGATCATCACTGAACATTACCGTAATATAAAAGAACATGCCAAACTAATTTTTCGAAATAAAAAACGAAAGTGGGGAATTAATGAAGTCTCAGCAATACAAGAAAACAGTAATAGAAATAATATTCCGGAAATGTATACAGGTATAAACTTAATAAGGAAAGGATCCCAAAGTTAAACTAACTTCCTAAGAGACGAACATGCTAACCTTATAACGGACACAGATTGACTACTAAATAGGCGGAGAAATTATTTGGACGAGCTCCTAAACGTACACAAACAACAAATCGCTTTAGACTATAATGAAATTTACACTATCGAACCACAAATTGAACAACCTAGCCTACAGGAGGCCTGCAAGGCAATCAACAAGTTAAGAAACAATAGAGCCTCTGGAATAGATCATTTACGGGCCGAACTATTTAAACAGGGAGGGGAACCACTTAAAAAAATAATTGATAATTTTATTTGCACCATATGGAAAAAAGAAACGATGCCCAAAGAATGGAGAGACCTAATCATAGTCTTAATACACTAAAAAAGGGAGATAAAACAAACTGATATAACGATAAAGGTATTTCTTTTATCTGTACATGCTACAAAATTCTCCATAATGTACTGCTAGATAGACTCACACCTCTCGCGGAGGAAATCTTTGGGAATTACCAATATGGATTTCGAAGAAAAAGGTTAACAAGCGATCAGATGTTCACGATTAGGCAGCTTCTTGAAAAGAATTGGGAATACGGACAAACGGTACACCAATTATTCATTGATTTCAAGAAAGCGTATAACTTAGTAATAAGATGTAAAATGTTTCACGTTTCAGCACTGCTAGGGGTACCAAAAAAGTTGGTCAATCTAATCAAAGTATGCCTAGATAACAGTTGGGGAATAGTCAGGTCAGGTAAGAGTCTATCGCAGTCACTTGACATTCGCAAGGGGCTAAAGCAAGGAAATGCTCTATCAACCCTCCTATTTAGCTTAGTTTTATAATACGTGGCATCGGCGGTACCAGAAAGTAAAGAGGGAATTATAATAATTGGTTCCCTAACACAATTGCATAATAACATAATGGTATACGCAGACTTAAAGCATTACTTTGTAAGTTTCACAAGAAACTTCGTACATCAATAAAGATACTAGTAATTTTAAAAATAGTCATTTATTAAGTTTAATATTATTTACCTATTTTTGAAAAATACCTGTTCACTTAACCCGGGCCTTTCAGTGCTGGATAAAGTGAACTAGATGATAGAATTAAATATTTTGAAAATATTTTACTAGTTTTTGTACAAGAATATATAAAAACGTTAATTTAGATAATAATAAAACTAAATAGTCATCTTAAAACCTTTAAAATACTGTAAAATACGAAACAGTTAAATATGGAGGTTATTTTGGACCATTTTGGTATAAATATGAAATGCGTTGCAACAAAGGCTTTGTATACTACTCTAATACTCACTTTGATTAATATTTTGTTAAATTATATATCTGGCCGCGTATATATTAGTGCTATCGCATTATTTTCTGGACCACTTTACCCCGATTCACTTTGAAATGTTTGTTTAAAAAAAAACCTCTTTTAAAGCTCTGCATTCTTGGTAATAGTAAGTAAAACGTATTTGAAGTAATTAGAAAAAGAATCTAGCAATAAAATTGATTATAAACATCTTTAATCGTTATAATGAATTCGACAAATCAACTTTCTTTTAAGGTCGAAAACTACAATTATTTTTCTTTAGTAAAATATTAATGGTTATGCAGTGAAACTTTTTAATTATCATTCTTGCATAATTATCTTTCATGAAATAATAAGTATGATTCACTTTACCCATGTGATCACTTTACCCCAGTTTGCCCTACACTCAATTGTTCAAATTTGTTTTTGTAATTTTAATGTAAAGTAAAGTTTTTGTAGGTATAAGGTGTGGTTTAAAGTATAACATTCGTTATTTATCATTTATTTGTTCTAAATTAAATTTATTGATAAAATTGTATGTATATTTATTGTAAAATTAAAGGATATATATTTTAGTAAAAAGATTAAGCTTAATAAAAAACAAAATCTTCCAGTTAATTATTGTACATTGGTATTTAATATTATAAAAACGTATTTATTTATTGAATTGTTAAAAATATATTTTGTTAAGAGCGTGCCATATGGGGTACGAAGCTTACCACGAAGGTGACGCAATTCAAAGATTTGCGAAAATAATTATGACATTAGTCAAGTACGTAAAAGAAGTCTGAATTTTATTTTTACCCTACGAAGTATGGGAATACTATTCTGATAATACTATTCGCTTTAATTTTGAATTGCGTTAATTTTTTAAAAAATTTGAGATGATTAGGAATATGGAGAAAAATGTTCAGTGAATTTTTGGTTCTTGGACTTTTCTTTTGTTGAAATTTCCGGAATAGAAAATCGATTTTCTTTCTCCGACGATATCTTAAGTAAATTGACAGAATTCTATTTAAAAATTTCCAAAAAGGTAGCTTTTTACTATCTCAATCACCTGTTTGTTTTTTTAAATCAATAGATCTTTTATTTTCTAAGATATTTAGGTAGTCTATTTTCAAATTCCTTTTTGACCGTTTATATCTCGAGAACGGCTCGGTCATTTTTGCCAAACATGGCTCATTTATTTTCATTTTTAAATGCAGATTCTAAATTCTAAAAAAAATTCAAGATTTATGGATTTCTTTTTGAGTTATAATGATTATTCAATTTTTTAAATGCATTAAAAACAGTGTATGTGCGTGTGTTTGTGTGTTTGCGTGCGTGTGTGTGCGTGTGTGTGTGTGTGTGTATGTGTGTGTGTGTGTGTGTGTGTGTGTGTGCGCGCTCGTGCGTGCATACGTGTGTGTGCCTGCGTACGTGCGTGCTTGTGTGCGTGCTTGCGTGCGTACGTGCGTGCGTGCGTCCATATTTCTTTTTTCAATGTATTTTTGTTGTTTTATCGTTTTTTGATTTTAATTTCATAATAATACAATAGCTACAGGGTAAATGTATTTGAAAGATCATAAAATTACCTATTATCTCCGACGCGAAAATTTCCATAAGCTGTTTTTCTTCTTTTGTTATACACGAAAACGGTATTTTTTGTTTAGACGGCAATATCTCGGAAACATTTTTCCCAATATAATCTACCATTAGATATGTATTTCTGACAAGACAATATTTACATAAAAAATTGAATACTGTTATTATAAAGTGATAAACCAAAATTAAATTTTAGATACAAAAAATATATTCTTGAAAACCAAATTCTTTTCAACAAAAATGTGTCATTTTAATCATATTAATTTTAATATATAAAAAGAAAAACCGCTGCCAATTCATTGGCACATGAAATTATGAAATTATTTGTTTTATTTAATTCTGTGGTAAAAGGTCAAAATGTCAAGTCCATGTTCTTAAATGTCGAGATATATAAATTAAAATTTTTAAATTTTAAGCCTATGCAAAAGTATAGCAGAGATTATGAAAAAATATTTTAATTGTATAAAAACTTGCAGATTTTACATATAAAGGTAGTATGGTCATTTTTAATTGACCATTAGAAAAAAAATATATAAAATGCTTGTAAAGATTCTACAATTTAAATAATATAGCATATTAAAGAATAGTACTGAATGAAATGTATGACAATAGAATTTTAGCTATATTAGCCAAGATTATTGCGCCGCACATGCAGGCTTTAACATTATTTTTATGCGAGACTTTAAATAAATTACACACAGGAATTTAGGATAAAAGTATGAACATTTGAGGTTTATTCAATTTATGTACAAGGCGTTGAGCGTCAGCTGCGCGAATTCGCAGCACGATTTTACAAGTGTTCTATCGACACATAGAATTATTTACGAGCCTAAACTAACTACCGTCAGCACGGCGGTACGGTGGGATATGGTATATAATCGAAAGGGGAAGAAGTTAATACTCAGGGATGCGAATTCTACAGAATATATGGCAGTGAAATACACGTGGAAAGACGTCGCGCGACGTGATGCTATTTGCATGCGTCAATCAATATAAATTATTATAATTTTTCTTGCAAAGAAGACTATAAATATAGAAAAAGTGTGAAAATTTTGAAGTAAATTGGGTAAAAATTATTCAATATAACTTACAAAAAATGACTTTTATCATAGAACAAAAATAATCGTCTAAGCTAAGGGTCTAAATACATGTAAGGTGATATGGAAAACTGTAATTAAAATAAAATAAATATTGAATTTAAGTTGAAAAAATATTGTTGAATTAGTTTTGAAAAACAATAATTGATTCAAAAGCACACTTTTTTAGCTATTAATTACAAAGAGATATAACAAAATTAATTTTGTATAAAAAAAATTCATATTAGAACATTAATTTAGTTTGACGAAACTAAGTGCCGATGAATTGGCAGCGGTTTTTTTATTAAATACAATTTTATGGACATAATAAAATACAGTCATTTTATAATAATTTTGTTACTTTTCAGCTATTTTATCATTCTACGAATTACGTACTTCAATATGTATATGATTAGAATGTACGAAAGATTTTTATAATATTATTTTTTAAGCAACAACAATAAAATTTATAGTTGGAGGCACGTTATACTCTTTCTATACCAGAGGATTGTCATAGTCTCTGGAACACGGAATCATTTTGATATCGACAATTTTATCGGAAAATAACCTGTACCATTGAATAGAGTATATTTCTCTACGTTTTTTCATGTCAAACATATTTTGTTTATATCTTTTGGATAAATGTTATTTGTTTCCGAAAGTTAGTCATATACGGTGATAGTAGAAAGGGCATTACACACGAACATTTTTTAGTGTTCTTTGATAATATGTGAAAGAATTATTAGGTACACGAGAGTACATTTCAATATGGAATCTAGTAATTATCATATACTTTAATAATTTCAATCGTGTTTTAGCAGTAAAAGTGTGTAGAAATAGTGTTTGGGACATGATATTTTCAACTTTTTGACTTTCACCCGTAAACGTTGCAAGCTGTAATTCGATGATTGTAGTTTAATATGTATAGTTCAAATGACTATCATTTCCGTAATATTCAAATAACTAAGATTAAGTTACTGATAAAATACTATTTTGCATATCATATTACGTGACGTATTCTTAATGCAAGTGTGATCAGAAAACAAAGTTACTGACCTATAAACGATTTGCAACGCTATATAAGCTAAAAGGCCCTTGCAAACCGAGTATACTCGTATAGTATACTTTCTTTGTAAATAATGAAAATGTCTTTTGTATGGCGAACAATTGCAGTATTTTGTTTAACATTAACAATAGCTTATGCACAACCAACAACAAAAAACAAAGAAACGACAGTCAAGGATGTACCTCCTGCACCTAGACATGCTGGTATTTTTGATGGAAAACAAAACCGTGAAGAAGTCGGTAAGTTATTTGATTAAAATATTTAGTATCACAATAAAAAAAATATGTTAAACAAATTGTCATAATATAATCGTAATTTTAATAAATGTGTACCTGCACAAGTTTTTTTAAATCTATCCGATTCGATAAAAAAGAACACTACTGACTGTTTTAGCAGATTGCTATCTCAAAGAGCTTTAAACATTAAACTCACATTATTCCAAATTTTATGTCTTTCTCCAAAATTACTATAAAGCAGCAGTTCGACAAATAAATCTAATTAAAATCATGTTTATAATTTTATGATTACATATATATTTTTTAAATGTCTGCAGTAAAAAGAATAAAAAATGATGTATCGAATTGTTAAAACAGCTAGTAATTGAGAAATATGTATGCCTGATTCAAAATCATTTACAAATGAAATTCAAAATCGTACTTCTTTTATCAAATTAACTTTAAAGTAGATGTTTGATACAATAATTGTAAGGAATTTCGATCTAGTCTGTGATTACGTACATATTTTTGACACAGCTAATACATAAAATAATACATAAAATTTGATGACTATTGTTCGATTTTTTGTCGTAAAACATCTTGAGTAATTTTCATCCAATTGCCTTGTAATTTTTTCACATATGTTTCACGTACATACGGTTCCAAAAATCTATAAGAATTTATGAAGTGTAATGCAAAAAATTTAAAGTTAATATTGGTAAAATCAAGCTGTTAATGGTTTGAACTCATGCGACTTAAATTTTAGCTTATTTTCAATGCTTTTAACTTCACAAATCCTTCTAATTTTTGTACTGTGTAAAATTGTGTGTGTAGAGAGTGTGCGAAAAATTTAAAGGCTAAGTCATCGAATGAATTTAGGATACTTGAAGAGAATGTTTAAATCTTTCTAAGTAGTGAAAAGACTTCACTATATACATAGAAAACTATATACACTATATACATAGAAAACAGTTTTAATTTATGAAGATGTTACTGTTTAAAATAATTCTTATTTGTTGATTTTAATAAATTTTTTAATTTAATCATTGGTTTAGAGTTTATAGGTTTAGGAATTATGGGTTTAGGGTTTATGCATTTAGGGTTTATTAGTTTAGGGCTTATGGGTTTAGAGTTTAGGGTGTAATGTATATGGGTTTATTGCACAAATACCTTTTTGAAATTAGAAAAACTTTGTTTAAAAGTCGAATTGTGACGATTAGCAGGTCTCATAATGCTCTAAAAAATAAAAAATAATTGTGAAAGTTATATACAAGTAAATTTATTAAATATTGAAAACATTTTTATAGGCCTGTGAATAGACCTTTAGGGAATCATTCTTTGTAAAAATAGTGAAAAATATCCAACTATTAATTGAATATTAAAGAAATTTGAAGTATTTTAATAAATATACTACTTTTATATAATAAACTACGGTTTTTCTAAAGTAATTAAAATTAAATATATTCAAAATTTAACATAAATACATCAGCTGAACGATTGAAAAAATGGAAACCTGAAGACGATGACAATATATGGGAACTAAGTGGACTTTATCAAGGAGATATAATGGACCTTGAAAATAGTGGAAAAAATGGTCTCTTGGATGAGGCAACAAGATGGCCTGATGCTGTTGTACCGTACCATATTGAAGAAAACGACTTTAGTAAGTTATACTTAAGTATTAGAAAAAATTTCAAAATCGTAACTATATTTTTATTTTCCTATTTTATTATTTTTCTTATAAATAATATAGTTGTTGACTTAACAATGATAGTCAGTTGACATTGTTTAGCTGGTTTAGTAAAAATAAAAAAATTCACCATGTACTATATGTTTTTAAGTCTCACACTTTTGGAGAATCTAAAAGTATTAAATAAAATTAATAAAATAATAATAGAGAACTAGGTCTAATGAGTATAATTCGTAGATAATTTAATGCATATAGATAAACAGACACAGTTCACTTAATCTTCGACTCTGGATAAACAATATAAACAATATGATCCATGAGTCAAGATGTGCAGATGATCAAACTAAAATAAATAATAATAATTAATGTGAAGTAACCATTGCAATTATAATTATCATAATAAAATAGTACTTTTCCTACCAAACGCGTAAAGTAGAACGAACCCTAGGTACGAACATTTTTTCTCATCATAATAGTAATACATTTAAGCAAACTGTGCAGAAAGTATAATATCGTGCGTTGGCGCGAGTGGTGTGCGAAAAAGTATGCAACAAAATATAAGCTTATAAAAAGATTTGTAGATACTTTAATTAATATTATGTTCTTAACATTTTAAGTGAATTAGAAAATTTGTTTCTTAGAATATTAGATATCACGTAATAAGGCATTTATGTTGATACTAAGAAAAACATTACTTTTTATTGTACACTGAGAGAATTATTTCTTTAATGCAAATTCCGCGCATATTCTATTAATGCACAAGGCTTTAAATACGTACAAATGAGGATTAAATAAAGAAATAATCATATCCCTACCGTTAATACACATTTCTTAATAGTTAGTGGACGAGGATTTAGATTATTGAGACAGAATGCTGAAGGTAAACAACAAATTAAACAATTATTATACTGTTATAGATCTAAATGCGGGATTACAGGAAGTGAAACAAAATTTTGCACACTCAATATAAATATTATCTACTATCTAATTTATTTACATGAGTATTAGTTGATACTTTACCCATGTTTAAAAGATTTTGTAAATCTTTGAAAATAATGTGCAAGTGCATATAGCTATGTTATAATACTGTAAAGCGCTTTTCTGCGAAAATCGCATAATTACTCTACATCTAGCTTACATGTTCTAAAAAAGCACATAATTTGAAACTATTAACATGTTAATAAATATTAATATTGACAAAATTTTAATTAGAAATAAGATACATATTTTATTATATTCTAACCCCTTGAGTGCCGAAGAAAATGTTTAAATCATGTTGTGTTTAGTCCTGATTATATTAAAATTATTAGCTCCTAGCGAAAAGATTATAATAGAAAAAGATGTATTTTCGTGAGTTCTAAAACTTTTTTTTAAAGTATTTGTATCGAAAATTTAATTTATTGAAGTTACCCGCGAAGTAAAGTACTAAAAAATCTTGTATAGCAAAGAATCTTTGTCTTTAAATTAGTTTATTTAAAATAAATTAATTAAACTGCGCTAATATCACAAATATAATATAACATGTACATATACTTGACGTAGAAAATATCTGATTCGAACGATTTAAATTTATTTGAAATAATGCAATTTCATTAATTATCATTAGAATTAAATGTACATTTTAGCTAACCACATTAAAGGATTTCAAAAAAATTCAAATCGTTCGAATGAAATGATTTCCACCATGAGTATATGTATAAAAATCATGAGTAGAATAATATGTGATTTGAATTTTTGATATGTAAAAAGAAATTTATAAAATTTATTAAAAATATTATTTATTTAAATATTTATTTAAATCTATTTATTTATGTATTTAAAATTATCTATTTATTTATTTAAAATTATCCATTTCTTAATTTATTTAAAATTATCTATTTATTAATTTATTTAAAATTATCTATTAGGGTCCGTACTACTGACACCCCATCCAACTACTGACACCCAAATCTATTTCATTATAAATAAAATATAAACTCTATCAAATAATATCTGAAAAAAATATATAATCAATCCGTAACTGTTATTAGTATAATGAATAAACAAAGGTGATATCTTTTGATTTCAGAAACTTTTAAAACATAATAATAAAATTCCAGACTACGAAAACGTTTAAAATTAGGTCTGTGTTCAGAGTGAACATGAAAATATTGCGAAATAGAGAAGACTATTATTTATATATTAGAGCGATAAATGCAATAAAAAATAGTTTAATAGGTAATATTTATATATCAGATATATCTACTAGATAAAAAAAGAGACTTATCAAAGGCATTTTATTTAATTATTGGATGGCAGCGTTAGGTACAAGCGTTTTAGACATTTTCGTATTACTGACATGTCAGTAGTTCGGCAAGAAAACGGTGCATTTGCTGAACTACTGATACTGCCGCGCAAGTTAGTGAGTACAATCTAGCCTCCTTGGCTTGAATGGTGACGTTCATTTTGCATGATCTTTAACGCTTCCAGGGGAAAGATTTCAAATATTTGTGACAATACATTTAAACTAATCATTTAAATACCTATACGTAAAAGCTTAAGTCCAAAGTATACTTTAAGAATGTTATTTAATTAATACACGGAGAGAATTTTCTAATAAAAATTATGACGAAATTCGCAGTAAAAATTACCGTGAATGACTATAAAGCTGGGACACTCTAACTTTCCGGCAGTTTTTATTGATATTTACGATAAATTTTACCGTCCTGAAGGGTAAAATTTGCCTGCTGTAGAGTAAGAGTTCCCTGTATAAATCTTAGAGAAAACCAAAATTTGTGGTAAAATTTGTATGAAATATTTTTAAAAAATTTGGATTTTCTTCCAATTGTTGTAGCAGTATCATTAATACTTAAATAAGTACATTATACACATTTATGTTTGAGTTAACCTAAAATGTGTACACGCTCAGTTTTTTTCTTTATCAGCTGTCTTCTTTTTCTCAAATCAGGCAAATTTTACCATTCAGCGCGGTAAAATTTATAGTCTGTGCAGTAAAATTTGTAGTCAATGAGGTCATTTTTATAGTAAAATATCAGTAATAAGTGCCAGAAAGTAGGAGTGTCCCAGCTTTATAGTTATTTACGGTAATTTTTACCCTGAATTTCGTTATAATTTTTATTAGAAATTTCTCTCTGTGTAGATATAAAATTAAATATTATTGTTTGGATATGAAAGTAAATGGGTGTCAATAGTCGGGGTGTCAGTAGTTGGTTCCGGCATATTTTCAGGGTGTCAGTAATAGCTCATGAGAATATTATTATTAATTTCATGAATTTATAATTAAAAATAATCTTTATTGAAATTGCAACCTCGTTTTTATTATCTACATGTAATATATAATGATGAAATAAATAGAAAAATATATATTTTTATTTAGCAAATAGTATAAATTATGCAAGACCCTATCTATTTATTTATTTATTTTAAATTATCTATTTATTTATTTATTTATTTAAAATGATCTATTTATTTATTTATTTTAAATTGTGTATTTATTTATTTATTTATTTAAAATTATCTATTTATTTATTTATTTATTTAAAATTATATATTTATTTATTTATTTTAAATTATCTATTTATTTATTTAAATGTATTTCTTTTTAATCTAAATTAATACATGGACAGACTAAGAACATCGTTGAAATGGCGCTTGCTACGTCCGAGAGGTTGACCAGTCAGAAAGAAGTGCTTTGGTGAATTCACATTTTTAGCGATTTCATTGCGATTTCCCGCCCGATTTCAAACTCATTTCATTGAAAATGAATAATTCATACTTTTACCGATTTCGAGCAACACTCGCGGTGTGTGTGGTGTGTACTTGTAAATGTTTTTGTGCTAACGTATGTGTATGTATTTGTGTTTTATCCATAAACTCAGTGTATTTTATATGAAACAAAAGAAAGTTAGAAGTCTATATTTTTTATTATTTTATATTTTCATAAAATTACTTAACAAAGTGTATTATAGATATACTGATTTGATAATTTGTTATTTTTTTCTAATTGCTTTATCTAACAGACTTTTGTATTTAGCTCTTAATACAGTGGGATCTCGATTCTGTGAAGTCCTTGGGACCGAATTCACAAAATCGAGGCCCAATCGCGTGGAGCTTCCCCCAGACGTGCGACTCCCCACCATACGGCAGTACGCACGCTGAATGCGAGCGCTTCTCCCCGTCACACCGCAGATGTCGTTGCGGTGATCTCCGCCGTCGACTACTGGCGTGCCAGTGGGGGAAAACTAATAAAATCGAAATACGCAAAATCGAGATCCCACTGTAGATCGATGGAATGAAAAAAATTAAGAATAAAAAAAGGTTCCCACCGATTTTGAGTAAACAGACATCCAATGTTTTAAGTTAGCTAATTTCAACGTGTAAAAAAATCACTTCCAGTTTATTTTCGAGAAACTTTTGGTTCATATTCGCATATCTTTTGGTCCATTATTATGTCAGACATGATCTATTTATTATCCCCCATCTTATACTGTAAGTTAAAGAATAAACAATAAATAAGGTTCCCGCCAATTCTTGTGTGAAAAAAAAACATCCCATGAAGATTTAAAGTACCGATTAATAATAATTAGTCGTACACAATGAAAAAGTATAATCAGTTTGACGTGTTTATTTACTAACCTGAATCTAGAATTACAGAAACTCGTATTTTAATTAAATTCGTGTCATGGACTAATCAAAGTTCACGTATGTCTTTGTATTAAGGAAATACTTCTCTCAGTGTATGTACTATGATAGCGGCATCGGTAGTCGACCTGCCTCTAGTAGTCGACTATTTTGCTTATAACATTTCAAGAAAAATAAAATAACCTAATATATAAATTTGGAAATGCATAGTAAAATTAATTTACTATATTATTATCAATTTATCCTGGTTGAAAATTGAACAGTCCGGCTGGTTTAGTTCGCTGCCATTATTTAAAGAAATATTTATAAATAATTGATTACATCATTTGACGTTATACATGTTTTGTAATAAAAATTAATTATTCTACAATAATTAAGGTATTTATACAAGCGTTTAACCTATAGATAAATTATACTACCGTTTAAGCATTTTTACTGTACTCGCTAGAAACTGTGGCGGTTTTAACGGGCTTTCTAGCGAAAAACTGGTCAACGTTTCTACTGTGGTAAAATTGAAAAATATCAACGTTTATAATAACCTTACAATATGAAATCAGAAGTAGTCGACTATTGACTAGGTGGTTGACTATTAGGTCTTTACCCTATACATGTTGATTTCTTTTTAAATATATAATTTACCAACATTAAAAAAACGAAACACTTTATAAAGACTATATGGAAAGAATTTTATTAAACAAAAAACTTACGTTTCAAAATTTTGGCTTTCGCTATTGAATTTCAGGTGAAGACGATATCGAGCAAATTAAAGACGCACTAAAGGTTTATCTAGAAAAAACGTGCGTGCGCTTCCGTCCATACAAAAAAGGCGATAAGGACTTCATAACCGTTAAGGGCGACAGCTCCGGATGTTGGTCTTATGTCGGCAAACACGGCGAGGGTCAAGTAGTGAATTTCCAAAATCCTGGCTGCCTGCGCCACGGCACCATCGTTCACGAGTTTATGCACGCGCTAGGCTTTTATCACCAGCAGAGCACCGCCGATCGCGATGAATGGGTGACGATTATGTGGGACAATATCACGCCCGGCAGGGAGCACAATTTCGATAAGTACGATAACAAAACCGTCACGGACTACGGGGTCGCCTACGATTACAGTAGCGTGATGCATTACAGCGCAAAGGCTTTTTCGAAAAATGGCGAGAAAACTATTGTCCCTAAAGTAAGAAAAAATGGGGCATAATTTATTCATTTTATGAAATTGAAATATAAATTGTTATGCATATCATAAGCATTTAACATTTTTTATTCAATAATATTTTCTTATACTGAGTATCTCATAGTTTAAAAAATAAATTAATAATCGATGTATTTTCTAAATATATTTTCATTGCAGAAGGAGAATGTGACGCTTGGGCAACGAGATGGTATTAGTGATAAAGATATCCAAAAAATTAATATCATGTACAAGTCACAATGTGAAACTCGCGATAAGAAAGAAAAAGAAGGCTCAGAAGGCAACAGTGCTGTGGATATAATTTCATCCCTTTGGCCTTTTCATGCATTCTCTTGGTTTACGAAGGGCTGATTACAGGATTCGCTAATGCCCATATTATATTGTTAATATCAATACGATACTTTATAGTCTTATTTTACAAATATTATATTTGTGTGATATTTGTATATAATCTTTTATTTCTAACAATTATGAAATAGTACTTTTCGTATCAAGGGTGTAAAGTAGAACTTTTCGCCTGAGTGCTGCGCGATCACATGAGGGCATTAAATTCTACGCCCGAGGTATAAGCATCGTTTTTTATAATAGTAGGCTTAAAGTACGTGTTTTACTTCGTTTGTGCATTTTGTGCATAAGATAACACATGTGTGCAAACTGTGCATACAGTTAAAATTCTTGCATTTCTACTACTCGTATTGCCGCGCACAAAGGCCGGTTAAGCCGGTCTCGAGTTCTGGCCAATCTCGATTAGTGCATATGCACGACTTTCGACTTTATGCAAAGTATGCATAAAAGTAATACTCTATACCCGCAAAATACGCAAACAAAACTGCGTACTTTACGCCTACTGTTACGAAAAGAAATGAAATATTAGTTAATAAATTACAATTTTATTATGAATATAATTGCCATTCCAGATGCTTTAGTTATACCTACGAATTTATTTATTTCCCTATCTTCTATACAATATTTATAATATATATATATAGTTTTTATTAGTCATAAAGTATAATAGATATTATTAAATTATAAACCGTTAAGTCCGAGAACGTTTTAAAAAACTCTGTATTTTCCGGAGTTTTATCAACGATAAAAATAAGCCTTAAAACGTGAGTAAAAAATTATCTTTTTACATTTTTTTTGAAAATCAACGATTTTTACATGTATTGAAAAGAGAAAAAAGCAAATTTTTCATTGTGTACGCTGATCTAACGTGTACTAGGGGATACCGGGGCGAGACGGACATAGCTTAGATTGAATGCTATATATCTCAATAATTATGTGCAATATTACACTTGGTTTAAGGTGGTGCTATAGTAAAATTTGACAAAAAAATCGATTTTTTTTATTAAATTTTCTAATACTTTGTACATTCTTATAATATTTTTGTATTATCAATATTGACCATAAAAATAATTTTAATGAACTTAACAGGGATTTATACGTATTTTTTCACCGACCCTTTTTGCGCATAATCCAGCGTGTTCCTAAATTAATCGAATCTTAACCCGTGCCAGAATCTACCCTATACTATGCAGGTAAACTTCAGAAAACAAAGAAATTATTAACAGAAAATTATTTCTTATGTTTACAAGAGTGCGGTTTTCTCCATTTATGGGTTTTCAATGATCAGCAAGTATACACGGAGAGAATTTTCTAATAAAAATTATGACGAAATTCGCAGTAAAAATTACCGTGAATGACTATAAAGCTGGGACACTCTAACTTTCCGGCAGTTTTTATTGATATTTACGATAAATTTTACCGTCCTGAAGGGTAAAATTTGCCTGCTGTAGAGTAAGAGTTCCCTGTATAAATCTTAGAGAAAACCAAAATTTGTGGTAAAATTTGTATGAAATATTTTAAAAAAATTTGGATTTTCTTTCAATTGTTGTAGCAGTATCATTAATACTTAAATAAGTACATTATACACATTTATGTTTGAGTTAACCTAAAATGTGTACACGCTCAGTTTTTTTCTTTATCAGCTGTCTTCTTTTTCTCAAATCAGGCAAATTTTACCATTCAGCGCGGTAAAATTTATAGTCTGTGCAGTAAAATTTGTAGTCAATGAGGTCATTTTTATAGTAAAATATCAGTAATAAGTGCCAGAAAGTAGGAGTGTCCCAGCTTTATAGTTATTTACGGTAATTTTTACCCTGAATTTCGTTATAATTTTTATTAGAAATTTCTCTCTGTGTATGCGCATAGGATTATAATGAATTAATCTGAAACTTTAAGGATATCTTATTTAACTTGTTCGCATTACAACCATGAACTCCAATTTCTCAAAAAAAAATTTTAAGAAAGAGTTACCCGTGAATAGAGTTAAAATTGTGTTTGCTATTACAATGAAAATTTAATATAATTTTATTTTTCTTTATAATTGAGTTTTTAAAAATTTGGAGTTCACAGTTATGTGTGGTACAAGTGTTAGAAATTATATAATTTTTTTCAAATGCTATATATTTGCATTCCCATGCGTAACGACAGTTTTGAAAAAACATCAATTTTCATTGGAAATTGCTAGTTTTTTATACATATCTTTGAGTATACTGGCTAAAAATTCATGAAAATATATAAAAAAACTTTCTTTTTAGACAAAAAATATAACCACCAATTTAGAAAATTCTTATCATGTAACTATCAAATTTTTCAAAATTTACTGTAGGACTACCTTTAGACAAAAACCAACTTTAATTTTTACGTGAGAACCAAATACATAAAAGAAATTCATTGTGCCCGTCGAGCCCCGTACGCTGGTCTAAATGGACACAGCTTCGGGGCTCAACTGACACTCTTCTTTCCCGTCATAATTAGTAAACGAATAAACTTTTAATACGAAAAATGATTAGAAACAGGTATTTGGTGATCGAATTATCAAGAATTTGGATTTATAATACAACTATAAATGAATTAATAGAACAATTTAGTTTACATAACCTATAGGTGTAAGTACTGTCAGTTGAAGGTGAAAAAATCACTTAAATATATCAATTTATGCTGAACTCTAAGACTTATTATCGTGATAGAATTGAATAATAAGCAATTTGTGAATAAAATAAAGATTTATTTGGAATTATGTGTACTACGCGTATGTCCGTTAAGGGGAGGTCGGAGCGAACTTTACCATTGTGACCTCCACCTCGCGCCGTATTTTTCATTATACGTCTAAAATTCACATAGTAACATCAAAATCGAGGTTGATAATAGTTTGTTATTATGTAAAGAACACCGGACAACAGCAATTTTGTTTAGTAGTAGCCTCAAAAGTTTTATATTATGAAATATTGTTACAATTGACGAATGGAAAACGGTAAAAGTGATGGTCATCTTACCGTTTCTTAGCCTTACTGATAGCTTCACCTTGCGCCGTATTTTTCATTATTTTACAAAATTGTACGCAATTATGTACGCTTGAAGCTTTTTTTTTTTTTTATTTTAAAGCTTTCTAATCTACATAGATTAATTTAGCTTACAATATTAAGCTGTACATACATTTTTAAAAGATGTGCGTGAACTTAGGTTTAAATTTTTAAATTACAATCTTTGAAAAAATTGAGTATGCATTTGCATGCCTCAATGTTTGGTTCGGCGATTAGAGACTCTATGTTTAATGGTAAAATAAGCTTATTTTTCAGTAGATTTTCTAATAGTTTGATTCTTTTCTCGTTGTACAATTTACATTGAAAGATAACATGATTTAAATTTTCATTGTAGTCATTACATTCACACTTAGAATTAGGAATTATTTCGATGCGAGCTAGCGAAGCTGCTAGATGATAATGGTTACTTCTCATACGATTGACAGTTACAATGAATTCTCTGCCAAGTTTACACTTAAAGTACCAAGGTTTGCGTACATTCTTATAATAAGATTGGAAATAAATGTTACCAGTGACATGATCTGGTCTTGTGAGAAACTCATGATTTTTTAGATACATTTGTTTTTTAAAGCCCTCTTGTAAATCTGTAAACGGAAAAGTGGTTATATCAGTTTCTTCACAGTCAGCAGCCTGTTTAGCGAATGTGTCAACATTCTCATTTTCAGTGATTCCCACGTGTGATGGAATCCAGAAAAGTGTGATGCTAGTATTATCAGTATTGTCAGTGTAAAATTGATTAAATTTTTCTTTGATTTCAATAATGTAATCACTAGTTTTGAAATTGACTTGTGGAGACTGAAGGCTCTGTAAAACACTTAGGGAATCAGAGAAAATGAGAATGTTTCTACTTTTGTTACAGAGTGCGATGTCTAGTGCATCTCTTAGGGCAATAGATTCGGCTGTGAAGACAGAAGCTTTTTTATCAATAGTTTTCTTAATACAAATGTTAAGTTCACTACATAAGCAGGAAGCACCAACATGGGGTGACTCAGCTGATTTGCTACCGTCCGTGAAAATTTTAATTCCATCAATGTCAGAGAAAATATCATTAAAAAGAGCGTTAGGTGCTCTCGAATGTTTGAGAATGTTACCATACTGTGTATTAATAGGAATAGAAGAGTAGATTGAATTATAGTCGTGATGGAAAATGCTAGCTTTATCTTTTTTAATAATTTTGTCGTTGACATCAGTAAGAGAATTGAAACAAGAAAAAATGATATTTTTTGGTTTATATTTAGCTTTTTTAACTATGTTGCAATATTTATTAATATTTTCTAAGGTTAGAGAGCCAGAGGTGGATGATATTTTGGATAGGAAACATTTACATAAATATTCGATTCTTTCTTTAATAATCACAAGTTTGGATTCGGCTGTAAGTATAATCCTTGGGGTGCTTATTCGATAACCTAATGCAGATCTAATAGCAGAGTTCTGAATTTTTTCTAATTTCGTAAAAAAATTTTCACTGTCACGGTAATAAACGGAACTTCCATAATCAATTATAGATCTAATATAGCTTTTGTATAGAGTGATGAGAGTCTCTGGGTCAGCCCCCCACCATGTGCCACAGAGAAATTTAATTAGATTTAAGGCTTTATTACATCTTTGGACTACATGCTCAAGGTGCGGAATGAATGTCATTTTATGATCAAAAAGTATGCCAAGAAAACGCGTTGTACCAGTAGAAATAATTTCAGTGTCTTTAATTTTAATGCGAGTATCCCCAGGAGGTATACCCACATTATTAAAATGGACAAATACAGTTTTATGTGAAGCGTTATCTAATCCAATTTTTTAAAAGTTTTTAGCAATCGCATTAGCGGCGTTCTGCAAGAGTTTTTTACCCCATTTGATATTTAGACACTTCACATACATAGCAATGTCGTCAGCAAATTCAGAGACAAACACGTTTTTGGGCAACTTGGCAGTAACTTCAGAAACATATATAATATATAAAAGGGGGCTGAGAACACCACCTTGTGGAGTGCCTTTGAAAACAGAACGACATTCTTTTCCATGAAAACCAGTAAAAATGAAACGTTCGTGTAGAATAAATTTAATGAATTTAAGGACACTTTTGGAGCAACCTAAGTCGAGAAGTTTGCACAAAAGTATGTCTACATTTACGTTATTAAACGCACCCTCAACATCTAGAAAAGCGGCTAGAACACTTTTTTTCTCTGCAAAGGCTTCATCGATTTTAAGCGCGAGATTGACTGTATTGTCTGTTGTAGATTTACCCTTACGAAAACCATATTGACTATTAGGAAGGAGATTTCGGTGTTCTATCCACCATTCCAGTCTGTTTTTGAGTAGCGTTTCATACAATTTGCATATACACGACGTTAAAGCTATCGGCCTTACTGAAGTGCCGTTGGGCTTGGGGATAAAGTGAATAAAAGTATTTTTCCAACTGTGTGGAAAGATGCAGGAAGAATGCATTTCGTTAAAAATGTCGAGAAGAAGAAGTTTGAACTTTGGGCTTAAATTTTTTAGGATTTCGAAATCAATGCCATCCATTCCGGGACTAGAGCAGACTTTTTTATTATCTAATGCAAAATTAAATTCAGAGTAGCTAAATGGTACATCAAAAAATTCATTTTCCCTATGAGTACCGGGAATGAAATCGGGATTAGTTTGAACCCAAGGTGGAGCAAGCTTATCCAGAGCTTCATCGACTATATCTTTAGTTACAGAGTTGGAGCTTGGTTTAACTTTGATAAGGCTATTTTTGAGAACTTTACATTTACGCCAGATATAGCTGGGATCAACGCGCATATCTAAGCTAGAAGCAAATTGTCTAAAATGTTCTTTTTTCTTATTTTTGAAAGTTTTTTTAGCTAAAGCAACGCAGCGATTGTACTCTATAAGATCATTAAGTGAACCCGTAAACTGCCATTTTTTGAATGAAGCATGGCGCAGTCTTTTGGCTCTATCACAGTCTTTATCCCACCAAGCGACAGGATTTGAGATCTTATCTTTAGCATTGATTATTTTGCGAACTGGAGAGCTCGCTTTTACAGCTTTAGTAATACATTGGACAAAAAATTCATGCTTATGGCTAGGTGACAAGTTTATATAGTCTGACGTTAAAAATTCATTATATGATACTTCAAGATTATCCTGAAACTTTATCCAATCGGTTCTGACAGATTTGATTTTAAAAGATTCTTTAACATACTGTTCTTTTTCGATGCCTACATCTATGAAAATTGGAAAGTGGTCAGAACCCCAGAGCTCATCGCACACTTCAAAATTTAATTTGTTAACTAAATCTATTGTAGTGAAAAGTAAATCAATGTTGGACTTTGTATTAGAGCGTTTATCAAGATGCGTAAAAGTGTTATCGTTATGCAAAAATAAATCAAATTTATTAATGGATTCTTCAAGTCTCTCCCCATCTTTATCCATTTTTTTACAATTCCAATTAATGTTGTGCGAGTTAAAATCGCCAATGAGAACAGAATTACTACTTTTAACATTTTGAATAATGCAGTCCCATTGATTTTGTGAGAGAAGAATGCCTGGCTCTGGGACTCCGTAACATATAATTAATTCTATACAAGGTTTGACATTTATCAGTTTGATACCACACATTTCAACCTTTGGGGAAGGAGACTTTATACTTGGGAGTTGTTCAAATTTCAAAGAGTTTTTGATAAAAATAACAATGCCTCCGCCGCGAGAATTTGTTGTACTTCCAGGACGATTTCTTGACCAGACGCTTGAAGCTTTATAAACATTTATTATTATGACAAGAACACCGGACAACCGCATTTTTGTACCATAAATGACCACAAATTTTTATTTTTATGATATTAATTTTTGAGGTTAGGTAAAATCTGCAACAATCAGGATAGCTCCGACCTCCTCTTAAGTCCCGTTCTATATGGCCATTTAGCCATAATAAAAAATTATTTTTTCAAAACAAAGTATGCATCGAGAACTTTCTACTAAATACTAAGTGAAACTTAATTTTCATTGTTTACTTACATTGCTTTTAATTTCATTCATGGTCAAAATTTGATTAGTACGAAAAAGAACAATGTTATGAATATATCTGTTCTATGATCTAGAACCATATGTATATTTATTAATGTATATTTTGTCTGTTTTCTTTTTTTTCTGGATCGAGCGTTGAATACTTTCCACTTCAGCTCCCTCCTCTCTCTCTCTCTCTCTCACAAGCAAATAGAAATATAGTCATTACCGTATGATATATTTTAGAAAAATAGTATAATATTTATAAAGTATAAGTAAATTGTAAATTTTTGTTATTGCTATTTCAAATCACACAACTAGTAAATGAATGTAAAATCCTGGACAAAATGTAAAATATATTTTGATAAAAGAAGGTATATAATTATGTATTATTTAACATACGTGTATAACTATGTTGAATAATGAGTATACACTGTAACACCACATTTTGTATGTCTTACACATTAAACAGTCGTTACACTTAAAATATCGGAAAGCTATTTATTCGGAAAGCCAAAATATCGGAATATTCAAAATTCGGATAATCAAAAAATCGGAAAGTTGAAAAATAGGATTTAAAAAATTCGGAAAATATTTTTACTGAATGTCAAAATTCGGAAAACTAAAATTTGAACATATCAAAAAGCGGAAGGATAGGATTCGGAAAATTAAAAATCGGATCACTAAAAAAGTTGAAATTAGATATTCGGAATGCAGGAAATGCGGAAAATTAAATATCGTGACACGTCGTATTGAAAGTGCATTCTGCAGGGAATCTAACTTTAAAACAGCATATTCCCCTTGTTAACGGCATACTAACGCCAAAAGGCTCATGTAAAAATAAATGAAGTACCTAAACCTCATTCTATTTTGGAGAGAATACTTTTCCAAGTGACATCGACGAGAAACTAATCTATTTTTTACTTTTTAAATTTATAATATTGCAAGCGTAATATTAGATAGACTTTTCCTGTAATAATAGGTTAACCAAAATACACAAAATAAAGTCGCAGTAGTTTATATAAACAAAATTAATTCTTCTGCATGTTTCATTATATAAATATTTTAAAGTGTTTTTACGTTTCAACAGGAAATTACAAAGAGTTCTAAGCTATAATAATAGGAACTTAAAGTATCTTCAAATTAAATAATACAATTAAAACAAACTTTCAGAACATTATTTTTTTTTTTTTTTTTCTATTTAAAATTTCGTTTTTTGCTATTTTTATATAGTTTTTTCAGTATATGACTGAGAATAGTAGTTAAGAACTTTGTAGGATTACAGTTTTAGGTGGAGAATTTTACAAGGTGAGTCAATCGTAATGGTATTAACTTAACCTAAAAATATAGTAAAAACACTGTTTTCTTTGCGAATTTCGTGGTTACAATATATATTTTCTTGTATTCCGTCTTGTAACGATGATTTTTGCATTATAGAATGTTACTAGATAACTGCTTATTGTAACAGTATCAACCTAACCTAAGAATATTGCTAAACACTTCTTTAGAAATTTCGAAGTCAAAATATGATTTTTTGATACTTTCTGTGTTATAATTTTTGTATTTACATCAGAGAATGTTACTAAATAAATACTAAATGTAGTAGTATCAACCTAACCTCAGAATATTGCAAAACCATATATTTGAAAATTACGTAGTCAAAATATGTAGGTATTTTTGTTTTTTTCTGGGTTTATAATGAATGTTTCTGCATCAAAGAATGTTACTAGATGAGAACCAACCATAATAGTGTCAACCTAGCCTCAACATATCGCTCAAATACTTATTTTTGTTTCAAATTTCATAATTAAAATATTATTTTTTTTGCTATTATTGGGGTTGTAAATAACTGAATGTCACTAGATGAGTTCTAATAATAATAGTATATACACAGACGCACATGTATACACATCTACACGTTCACGCATATTACAGACACAAATAATTTGAAGAATAATTATGTTGCGATATTTTGAGGTTAGGTTGAAAGTATTACTATTGGTTCTCATCTAGAACCAGTCTTTGATGCATAAATAATAACTACAACACGAAAAATACCAAAATATCATATTTTGATCATGAATTTGATGCAGAATGCAGTGCTTTTGCTATATTTTGAGGTTAGGTTCACACTATTACAGTTGGTTCTCATCTAGGAACATTCTATGATGCAGAAACAATATTTATAACGCAGAAAATACCAAAAATACATATTTTGATCGCGACATTTTCAAAAAAGACATTGTTTGACAATATTTTGAGGTTAGGTTGACACTATTACAATGAGCACTTAGCTAGTAACCTATACTATAATAAAAAAACAATCATTATAACATAGAAAATACAAAAAAATTATATTGTGAATACGAAATTTGCAAATAGAAGCTTTTGTATGACATTTAGAGGTTAGGTTGACACCATTAAGATTGGTCCTCTCTATTCATCGTCAAAAGATTGAAGATTACTCATCCGTTCTTTTGCTGTGCATAACTCACATCATAGAAAACGTGCCAATACGCGGGATTGACGAACTATGCGCCCTGATAGAAATCTAAGCTGGTTTCTAGCCAGATATTAGCTAGATTTTCTAAATCAATTAATTCTGATTAAGAAATTAGCTAGAAATCAGTTAAAAACGACATGCTTTTTAGGTAATTTCTAGCTAGATTCTGCTTAATATTCTAGTTAATATAAAATTGATAAACTAAGTAATTTATGTATTAATTAATAATGTAAATAATAACAGTTTTACAATAATCAAAGTAATACGCAATTCTAATCATATTAATTGTCTAGTAGTAATGGAGGTTAGGTTATTTGTTTACATAACGACGCGTGCATTTAAAACGTATTATTTACACAAAAAGTACCAAAGAAACGAGTAAAATTTAAGTGCCTTTATTAAAGAAATTTATGTTATAAATAATAGAATGCATGTAGTCATATAATTATTGTTATTTTAAAAATAACAATAAGAACAGAATAATGTAACTTATGACGAAACTTGGAGAATTGGTAAACAAATGTTTGTAGTTTTACAATGAAGTTTTATTACAAAATTTTATTTTCGACATCAATCACAAAATTTTTGTTAACTAACTATTAGTTATCAAAAAATTTTAAGTATTGCATATACATATTTCTATAATCTCGTAAGTTGTTATTTGTTGATAAAAATATTTATTTTGGCGGCATACTATATTAAACATTCAATAAAGTTATAACGGGGTGCTCAGTCATTAATAACAACGAATTAATTGACTAAGCCAGCGTCCTGCAGGTATGCACCACACGCAGCGCGTGTGCGCGGCTTGGCGCCGCTCTTAGCTTCGAGGCGACTCGCGGCGGACCGCCGCCGTAGCCTACCCCGGTGTAGCTGTGCAGGTTCTTCTTGTGTATACGCCGAATTCACGAGGATTCGGCTTCGTGAGGAGTTTTCCTGGACGCACTTGGTTTTCGCGATCTGTAAGGAGCGCGAAAACACGAAGAATAAATGCTACTGTATATGCATAGCAATGTCGTCTTATTTTTGGCCTAACTCGGTACGAGCAGCAGATGGGTCGGGGTTTATTAAGGCACACTGATTTGATAACAATAAATTAAGCTATATTCTGAAAAGGCGAATAAATTAACAATTTATAATTACTTTACATATAAATCAAGTCGGCAATAATAAAATAAAAATCGCATAGGTCGAGCGTCGCTTCCGTGTTCAACACGACCGTCATTGAACACACGTCGGATTCGCAGTGGGTTACGAACATGCGCGTTCTCTCTGTCCCGTGGGCTGCACGGAGCCCCATTCGTCTTGAGGGCACGGCACGCTATTCGTAGCGCGGCCCTGTAATCGTTTGCGGTCGCCGCGGGCTAGCCCTTACCTCTATCACTAGAGTTAGTCTATACGATGCAAACGCGTCGCCGATGATGTTGCTCGATGCTACGGTTTGGCGAGGCCCTCTGATCCTCTCTCTGGCGACGTCCTTCGTCGTACCACCGAAAAAAAAGGTTGTCGTCGGCGTACTCAGTAGCGTCTTCAATATGGCGTCGGATCGTCTCTCTTCAGAGGAAAGGCACACGGCGTGACGAGTCTAGCGCTAGGGGTCTTCCTCTCCGCCACCGTGGCCCTCCGCTCCTTCACGCTCTCGGCTTCACACCTGTTGCCGCGCGCGGGCATGAGATGGCGTCTCATGCCCCTTTCGCGTCTTCCCGTTCACGAATTATACGCGGCTCGTTATATCCCCTCCCAGACGTTGCTTACCGCGGTAAGCAACTTCTGCCAATCGAAAGCACGAACTCGCAAAACGAACGGGGAAAGGGTCGGACAAATGGGGTTGAAGAAGATGACTCTAACTCTGATTCAATTCTATTTTTTTTCTTTATTCCTTCTCTTTATTCTTGTCGCGGTCGTCCAAGGTCCTCACGATCGCATCGTGGACCTTCCCTACATTTGGGCACTTGGACGGGCATCGAACTCCCGGTCTGCGGCATATGCCGCAGTACCGGGTTTTGCTTGCTGCGGGAGTCTTCGGAGTCCGAAGCCGGGATCGTCCCGATTCTCCATCGGCCTCGGCGGAGGTGTTCGGCTGCGGCGAGGGGTCACTTGGGACGCGTGGGACTCCGGTCCCCTCTCCTTCCCGCTGCAACCGGGCCAACTCTGCCTTGGCCTTCGCGGCGGCCCGGGTACGGACGTCGACCTCGCGCTTGGCGGACGCCAAGCGCGCGCCTTTCTCCGCCGCGGCTGCCTCTTCGGCTTGCTGCAGCCTCCTTTTGCGTTGTTACACCCGTACGGGAATGTACTCGGACAACCCCTGGTGCCACTGAAAGGGAGTTATGCATTTTCCCGTATAGTTGGAAGCCTCTCGATACTGGGTACTGAAAGCGTCCCATGACGCAATGGCCACGCGCATGGAACGGCGATACTCTGACCAGGAGGCCTTGGACCTCTCGAGCATCCTCTCCGTCCGCTCCCATGCGCGTTGGACCTCCAAGACTGGCTTCCGGCCTGGGTCGTTCTCGACCGGCCTTTCCTCAGATGGACCCGTCCGGGTCGCCGTCTCCCGAGTGGGAGGTTTCATGGGAATGGGACTCCCCTTCGGCGGGTCCGCCGGAGACTCAAAAGAGCCCCTGCCTTGGGTAACCCGGTTGAGTCACACCGCCCAGCCTCTGACTCCTCCTCCCACTGCTCGATGACGACCAAATTCTGGGCCTGAAGCTGGTGGCTCCTTTCTTCCTCCTCGAGCCGCCGGCGCTCGCTGAAGACGTGTAGGGTGGCCGCCACTACACCGTCTACCATGCGCCCTAGGCAAAGCTCTAAAAGGGCCTCCGCCACCTCTTCCAGGACGTTCCTTTTTGGTACCATCTGAAACAAAACGCATCGAACATGGGGAAAACCGATTTTTATGGGAGTGGGTTCCTTCGAGTTCGCCGAGGGGATGGACATCTCGGCGAACCCTCCTCTCTGAATTTATCGCCTCCTCTTGGCCGACCGCGTGGTCTTTTCTATAAAGTTTCCGCGGATCTCAGTGGGCCTTTCGTCAACGGCCCGACTCCTACATTTCTGACGACGTATGCTGTTTTTCGCGGTCGTGCCCGTCTCGGTTTCGTTGCGCCGCGCGACGATATTTTCGGTGGTATTACTCCCGTTGGGGTCGCAGTTCGCGCGGTTTTGTCGAGTGTAGGAGGGTCGCGCGTCTCCATCGCATCCCTTGGTGGTTGGGTCATTCCCACGTCTTCTTCTTCAGGAATCTTCGATGTCTCTTCTACCGGATTCACGCCCAGCACGAACATCTTCAAGTCTTCGACCTGGACGAGTTCTTCTACTTGCCCCGTGGGGCCGAAGAGCTTGTATTAGTTGGGCCCGCGCACGCCTATTACGATGTACGACCCCGAATACTTGGGTACCAATTTTGACTCTATTTTTCCGCCAGACTATGCCTCCTAGCGGAAACTCTTCTTCTCTGCGTCCAGCATCATAATACTTCGCCTGCATGACCCGTTCGACATTAGTACACAAGGCGGACTGCTCTTGCGTCTCGCCCAATCTTGGCATTCCAAGCTTGCGTCAATTCTTGCTGAACGGGTTCCAACGAGGAACTTTCGTATTCTCTACGTATGGTGCCAGGGGGCGTTGGTTGTCTGCCATAATTCAGCATCGCTGGGCTACAAACAGTGGAGCTATGTTTAGCCGTGTTCATAACGAACACGAGGCCGGGTAGATGTTCGTCCCAAGTTTTGTGGTTCTCGGTTATATAGGACGCAATCATCGTCTTAAGGGTCCTATTTTCTCTTTCCACGGGGTTTGCTCTCGGGCAGTACGGGGGGAGGGGGGTTGTAGTATGGTAGATACCTTGTTGCAAAAGATATTCATCGACAGCCTTATTTTTAAATTCTGTGCCGTTATCCGAATGGAAAGTCTCTGTTGCTCCGAACCGCATCACGATCCTGTCGTGAAACTCTTTAATGGCGGTCCGGGCGTTTGCTTTCCATTTCCATTTGCATTCCACCCATCTGGTGAATAAATCTTGGAACACCGAGATATATTCGTACCCACCCGTACTCCGTGGCAATTGTCCGGTGATATCGCCGGCTACAATTTGCCATGGACTCTCAACCGTTCGCAAACCCATACTCCCGATAGGTGACTTCTGGACCACTTTACATTGTTGGCAAACCATGCACCCGTGGTCGTATTCTTGTACGTCCGCGTACATATGTGGCCAGAAGTATTGCTGGCACACTCGGACATAGGTCTTTTCTCGTCCGAGATGCCCAGCGGTCGGGTTATCGTGGTTTTCACGTAGTATGGTGTGCAGGTATTTCTTTGGCACTACCAACTTCCAAGCATCTTCGTCGCCTAGAGTGTCCTCGATCTCTTCGCCTGGCTTGTAATGGTAGTAGAGGTTTCCCCCCAATGACCTTCCACATGGGATTTTCTCGAGGGTTTGTGGCTGTTTTGTTGAAGGTAGCTAGGTACCATTAGTTTTCTGTACCCTCTGACCAACTCAAGGAGCCTATTTGTGTCTCTACTTCTTCGTACATCCTGGATAATGCGTCTGGGACGTAATTTAGAGCACCTTTCTTATGGACTATCTCGTAGTCGTGATCTTGTAGGCATAGCGCCCACCTCGCCAGACGGCCGGTGGGGTTTTTCAAGTTGCATAGCCATGCCAGGCTCAAGTGGTCTGTTACCACTCGAAAGTGGTAACCCTCGATATATGGCCGGAATTTCTCGATGGCCCATACCACTCCAAGACACTCACACACGGATACACTGTAATTCCTTTTTGCCGAATTTAACGTTCTGCTGGCAAATTCTAGTACCCGCTCTCCCTCTTGTGTTTCCTGGAGGAGTACTGCACCAATTCCGGTATTGCTAGCGTCAGGGTTGACTACGAATTATTTATCCGGCAGAGGGCTCTGTAGAACAGGAGCTGAGGCGATTAGCGCCTTCAGCTTGTCAAATGCGATTTGTTGGTCTGCGAGCCATTCGTACTTTTGGTTTTTCTTTAAAAGTCGAGTCAAAGGCTCGGTCAACGTTGCGTAGTCCTTCATGAATCTTCTATACCATGAAGACATACCCAGAAAGCGCCTCAATTGTTTAAAATTTTTGGGAGCCGGCTAATTCATACCGGTTCAATCTTTTCTGGGTCTGGTCTGACACCATCCCGGTTCATCAAGACTCCCAAATATCTGGCTTCTGGTTTGCAGGACACGCACTTTTCTCGGTTGACAATTAGTCCTGCGGCTTTCAACTTCGCAAGGACAAATTTTAGCAGGCGTTTGTGTTCTTCGAACATTTCCGAGATTATGATGATATCATCCAGATATGCAAGAACATATGGCTTTAAATCTGGACCAATTACCATATCAATCAATCTTTGAAACGTTGCGCCCGCGTAAGATAAACCGAACGGCATTCTTAGAAAGTGGAACAGCCCTTTTCTCGGTACTGTGAAGGCCGTAATTGGCCGAGAAGATTCGCTCAGTGGTATATGATGGTAAGCACTCCTGACGTCGATCGTCGATATGTATCTTGCCTTTTTCAATTTCCGCAATATATCATGCATAAAGGGCAGAGGATACGCATCGGGCTTCGTCTGCGCGTTAACCTTGCGGTAGTCAACGCAGAACCTGTAAGTGCCGTTCTTTTTCTTTACCATCACCACTGGGCTCGACCAACCACTATTAGATGGTTCGATTATTCTTTAATCACATCTCCTTTACGTGCTGGTGCATTTCCTGTTCTATTTTCTCTTAGACCGGGTAATACTTTTGCTTTATGGGCTTAACTGATTCAATAGCTATATGATGCTCGATGTCATACGTTAAGCCACAAGTGTCTCTTTGGCCTTGTAGCTATTTGTCTAGGAGACTCTCTAGCTTTCGGCATTGCGAATCCGTGATATCGGCAATAGTGACCGATGATACGGCGGCTACGCCAGCGTTCAAACTAGCTACCTCCAGCTGTACTCTCGCTTGGGTGCCCTTGAACTACAATACGTCTTCATCTGGGTCAAGTATAGCCCTAAACTTCTTCACGAAGTTCACACCTACGTAACATTCGTCCTCTAGGTGTGGGACGATACCCACGCGTACGTCCTGCGTTTCTCCTGCGACTGTTATGGGGAGTGTCACGTGACCTACCAGTGGGCGGAACGATCCATCTCGGGTTCCACTTCGGTGGACTTCGAGCCTGGAAGAGATGACCCGGTCTCGTTGATCTCATCTTCGGAGTAAGACCTGAGGGTTTGTTGTCGTGTGTCTGAGTATATTGCCGTCGCTTCAGCTTCGGATATTTGGGCTGCCACAGACGTTCCTTTTGATTTATCCTCTCCTGCGGGGAAGGTTGTGCTCGTTCGGGTTGATTGTCCTTCTGGACTATTCTTTGGTCTCCGATGACTTTGGTTCTCTTTCCTCTCTTCCGAGAGATTGGAGATTATCTGCCCGTCTTGTACGATCTTGATCTGGACTCGCGTTGCTTCTCGGCCGCTCATCGCTAGGCCTAATCTCTCTTCGCTTCTCGGTTGTGCAACTTTGTCTCCGATTGCCGGTTGTTGGCCTCCGACTAGCTTCCTCCCCCCCCCCCCCCCCCCCCCAAAGGCGTCACTCGTCGTAGGTTGGTGTGTCGGTCTACCCTCACTATCTTCTGTTTGTGTGTCTTCCAATAGTGTGTACGTGTCTTGGAAGTTCACCGATCGCCGATTATCTTCATGCCTTGTACTGAACAGGATTTGATTTTTCTTTAGGGTTTCATACTGTTCTCTGAGAGATCGTGTTTCATGAATTAATTCCGCCAGTGTGAAAGATACATCTTTTGGTATTTGGAATTGATTTCCATTCACTGATACCAGTGTTATCATTTCTTCACTCTGTGCTCCTGTTTCTCCAGGTTTAGTGATGTGATCGACACTCTCGGAATGATCTCGTTCTTGGGTAGTGTTCTCGGGAGGACCACGCAGTGTTAGGTCCAGATTTTTGTGAACTTCTGAGTCAGAGAGTAACGCGGCAAGTCTGTGGTGTTCTGCGTTACCTGTGTGCGTGCCCTCCTCGACCTCCGCTGCAATGTTGGCATCGACAAATTGCCGGCGCAATCGGGCTCGGCTATTGATG
Source organism: Gastracanthus pulcherrimus (assembly GCA_949152435.1). Lineage (NCBI taxonomy): Eukaryota > Metazoa > Arthropoda > Insecta > Hymenoptera > Pteromalidae > Gastracanthus > Gastracanthus pulcherrimus. Next base: position 41,929,128 of record OX424574.1, read on the forward strand.
GCATCCGTTTCTGGCTCTTGAGTCGCTTCAAAGTCGTTAACCGAGTAGTTGCCTAGATGGCCTTCTGTCGACAGCTTCAGCTGTGTCAGTATTTCATCTATTTTTTGGCCATTTAACTCCATAATTCACTCTTCTGCATACGAAACTGTGGCGTCTTACATCTTGTAAGAAATATCCTCTGAATTATACTGATCTTGAACTGTCGCTTTATCTGTCTTCTTTCTTGCTTACCTATCTTTCGCTTCGCAAGATTCCAGATTTCGCTAGTGTGTGCGAGGGTATTATACTACGGTGGCACAAGGAAAGTTCTGCAATTAAATTTTCCTTGTTGTAGCTGAGTGTACGAATTTCGCAAATCCTATCGTTTTCGATTTCGCAGTTTTCGCTATCTATTCACCTTGTCGATTCAATCAATCACGGGTATTCTTTTCGTAAAAAATATAAAAATAATCTTTTTGTTCGTCACTAAACTCTTCTGAGTTCAAATCTCGTTTTGTAACTCGGAAGTGTGTGTAAAATTTTTCGTAATTTTTTTAGAAACGAAAAATAAGCTCAGTCTTTGTTTCTCCTAATTTTTCTGTTATGATTATTTTTATCCCGAAAAATATTTAAAAAAAAATATTTTATGTAAAAAAATCTAAAGCTGAATCGAGCTAATTTTTCAATAACAGAAAAATTAATTTTCCAAAGGAAATCTAAAAATTCGGAAATATTCGATTTTCCAAACCAAAACTATCGGTTTGTTTCTTAAATTATTTGTTTAATAATAAACAAAAACTGTCGACTTCTTTTTCGTTACGTTTATCAAAATTCTGAAAAGGAGCGCTTAATATTTTATTTTCGAAGAAAATTGGATTTTTATATTCCTAAAGGTATTCCGGAAGAAATTTAATTTTTTTTTAAATTTTCTAATTTTTAATAAAACAGTTTATTCATAAATAAATTTCTCCCATTTTATAAAATATAAAAAATTATTACAAATTTTCCTTCTGCAAAATTTTTCCAAGTTAGTTTAACTAGTTGTATTTATTAAAAAGCATAATTCAATTTTTTTTTTCTATTTTATTGTTTACTACCGACAAACACCAATTTTACCGAAAAACAATTTTCTAAAATAATAAAAAGAACGAAGGTCCTTGAAGAATCCTGGCCTTTTGTGGGAAGCACAAAGAGGCCTAGTTACTGTTTTTTATTAATTTGACTTTAAATATTTCTATTGACTTGAATTAACTGGAAAGGAAGATGACTTTTAGGTGTTTCTTAATGATTACGACTATGTAAGGGAAAAAGCCTTTCGGCATAAAAAACCCTGAATTTATTCAAACACTAGAGATACATCACGCGAAAGTGACCGCACGCCGGGCGAGTACACGCGCACATGCATCAAACGCATTCACACACAAGTGTTCACATGCATTCAATCACACAGATAAAGATTGCTGATTGTGCTAGCGAGCACACCGTCAGCAGCGGTAAGACCTAGAAGAGGCCGAGTAATGTGCAAAGTATGCACCCGTTAGTACACGGAGCACGAGGCCGAGTAATGTGCAGAATATGCACCCGTTGGTACACGGAGCTCTAGATGAGCTGAGAGCACGTGCGCAAGGACACACAAACCGTACTCGAAAAGATAGAGACGCGAGGGAGCTCCGCACGCGATCCGGTCTGGCCGTTAACTGGCTGTCAAGCCAGCGAGTTCAAGCGATCGCCCCGAGCGGTGCGATCGCCGCGCTTACATACATGCACACACACACACGCTTATTGCGCGCGCAGGCGCAGAAGCAACGTATTTATAAGAGAATGCGTTGAGAGATGTTGCGACGCAACAGTCCTGATATTGTTGAATAAACAATATTTACGAAGAAGAACAATTTTCCCAATTGAACAGTTCGATATACTAAATTATTTTAAAGAAAATACTAAAAATCCAAAAAAATTTATATTTTTATACCATTGTTTATTAGTGTTCGATAAACAACAATTTTGCAGAAAAATAATTTTCCAAAATAACGAAAATAAAATCAAAAATGAATTTTATTCCTCTTAAAAAACTTTTAAAAATCCAAAAAAAAATCCAATTTTCCGAAAATATTGTTTATTAATAATTAATAAACAATACTACTGTAAAGAAAAACCAATCTTGATGAATAATAAATTATCATAAGACGTGGTGTTCTCAGGCGGTCACCCATCCAAGTACTGACTACGACCAACGCTGCTTAACCTTGTATAACGCTCTCAGGTAACCTCTTCATTTTCCTAAAAAAAATCTCAAAACTCGAAAAAAAAATTCTTTTTTCTCGTGATAATTGTTTATTGTCCCTCAGTAAACAACCAACAAATTGAAAAAAATTAATTTTTGCAATAAAAATTTCAAATAACGCAAAAATAAATTTTTTGCCGTTCCGAGTACGACCGCGCGTAACGCTGCTGAACCATGATGATCGATCGACCACAGAATCGCTGAGCGCGGCGCGGGTGTCTCTGCGGCTGAACTGAATTTACACACCCTTCACTACCAATCCACGAGGATTCGGCTTCGTGCGGAGTTTTCCTCGACGCACTTGGTTTTCGCGACCTGTAAGGAGCGCTATTTTTGGCCTAACTCGGTGCGAGGAGCAGACGGGTCCGGGTTTATTAAGGCACACTGATTTGATAACAATAAATTAAGCTATATTCTGAAAAGGTGAATAAATTAACAATTTACAATTACTTTATATATAAAACAAGCCGGCAATAATAAGATAAAAATTGCGTAGGTCGAGCGTCGCTTGCGTGTTCAACACGACCGTCGTTGAACACGCCGTCGGATTCGCAGAGGGTTACGAACGCGCGAGTTCCCTCTGCTCGTGGGCTGTACGGAGCCTCTTTCGTCTTGAGGGCACGGCACGCTATTCATAACGCGGCCCTGTAATCGTTCGCGGTCGCCGCGGGCTATCCCTTACCTCTATCACTAGAGTTAGTCTATACGATGCAGACGCGTCGCCGACGATGTTGCTCGTTGCTACGGTTGGGGGGGCCCTCTGATCCTCTCTCTGGCGACGACCTTCGTTGATCGTCTGCGTGCTCGGTGGCGTCTACAATATGGCGTCGGAGCGTCTCTCTTCAGCGGCGAGGCACACGGTGTGAGGAGTCGAGCGGTAGTGGTCTTCCTCTCCGCCGCCGTGGCCCCCCGCTCCTTCTCGCTCTCGTCTTCACACCTGTCGACGGGCGCGGGCATGAGATGGCCTCTCATGTCCCTTTCGCATCTTCCCGTTCGCGAATTATACGCGGCTCGTTACAAAGTATAATAATGTATATTTTTAAAAACTAATAACATTTCAAAACAAAATATAAATAGGTTAGATTTGCAAACAAAATACGTTCTTGCTTAAAACATAGTCTTAAGCAGATTCTAGCCAGATATTAACTATATTTTGACTTATTAATAGCTCAATAATCTGGCTAATAATTAATAAGCTAACCAGCATTCTAGCTAACTTTCTACCAGGGCGACTGTTATCACCATATGTACCAACTACTTATTCGTGTGTCTTTGGAAATTAATTTTAATTAATGAGGTGCAAATTTGCGATATATAAAATAAAATTCGTTTTCATTGTCATTTCACTTTAAGTACTAGAGTGAAAATTAGAGCGAATAAATATTACTCTATTTTCTACAGTGAAATTTTTCACTCTAGCAGTTAGAGTAAAATCTCATTCTAAAATCGGTTCATTCATTATTTAGAGTGAAATTTCACTCTCCGGGTTTAGCATGTAGAATCACAAGATTTTAATTATTTCTCTTCTTAATAGCATTTATAAGTGGAGCCGTAAAAATGAGAGTTTCGTGAAAATCGCTCATATACGAACTCTCTTATGTCAGCAGTCATATCGAATAGAATATATAAATTTAAATTATTCTTTTAGCACTGTGTATATTGATATAGATTGTCAGAGACTTTAGTTTTCACCAGTACGGGCCTGTACTCGGTTAGAAACTGAGTACAGCGTTTCAAAACAAAACTTAACCCGCTAGAAACGACTTTTGTTACCGAAACTAGAAATTTTTTTACCTATTTTTTTAAAGATACTTAGAAAATGGCCACTAATGGTAAGAAAAATCGTTTCAATACTTGGTTGATTTTTACATGGGTGTTTATACTAGACCTTCGCCATCTATAGCTTTTATACAATTCTCATAGTGATGGGGAGTAAATTGTTCAATTTCGCTATCTCGTTTGATTTTCTTCTCTTTATTCTCCACAGATTACATATGAATAGGAAAACATTCTTCTTGGTGTATAGTTTTATATTTTGATAAACTTTGGTAAAATTTGGAATTTAGGGGTCTTCGGGGTGGCTGATTACGAAAGAAAAGTCAACATTTCAAAAAACATAATAACGGAACCAATACCTATAGTGTTTACTCTATTCTAAGCATCTTTTGATCAAATTTAGTAAATTTTGGTATGCAGAGGTTTTCGGGGTTGATGATTACGAATCTAAAGTCAGAATTGCAAGAAAAAAAATGGCCGATAAAATTTGGATAAAGCTGAAGTAATACTACAGTTACTGACTACGCCATTTAGTTTTTTAAAATTCTGTCTTTTGATTGGTAATCAGTGACCCCAAAAATTCCTATATATCAAATTTTATCAAATTTTATCAAAAACTTCTTAAAATCGAGTAAACACTATAGTTACCGGCCCCACCAATATATTTTTTAAATTCTGACTTTTGATTCGTAATCAGTGACCCCAAGAACACCTGTATACCAAATTTTACCAAATTTTATCGAAAGATTCTTAAATTGAGTGAACACTATAGTTAATGGCACCGCCAATTTATTTTTTAAATTATCACTTTTGATTCGTAATCAGTGACCCCGAAAACCCCTGTATACCAAATTATACCAAATTTGAACATAAGATGCTTAAAATCGAATAAACACTATAGTCACTGGCTCCTACATTTTGTTTATTGAAATTTCGACTTTTGATTTGTAATCAGCAACCCCAAAAACCCCTGTATACGAAATTTTATCAAAAGATGCTTAAAATCGAGTAAATGCTATAGTTACTAACACCGCCGTTTTCTTCTTTAAATTCTGATTGTTGTTTCGGAATCAGTGACCCCGACAACACCTGTATACACAATTATTCCAAAATTTATGAAATATGCTTAAGGTCGAGTAAACACTATAGTCACTGGCTCTGCCATTTGGTTTTTCTAAATTCAGTAATCAGAGGCCCCAAAAACCCCTGTATACCATATTTTACCAAATTCTATCAAAAGATGCTTAAAATCGAGTAAACACTATACTTCCTGACTCCGCCATTTTGCTTTTTGATATTCTGAATTTTGATTCGTAACCAGCGCTCCCAAAAACCCCTGTATACCAAATTTGACCAACTTTGAACGAAAGATGCTTAAAATCGAATAAACACTATAGTTACTGGCTCCGACACTTTGTTTATTGCAATTTCGACTTTTGATTTATAATCAGCGACCCCAAAAACTCCTGTATACCAAATTTTATCAAAAGATGCATAAATTCGAGTATACACTATAGCTACTTGCTACGCCATTTTATTTTTTGAAATTATTACTATATCATCTGTAATTATTTTTAATTAATAACTTGGATACCGAGTAAGAGTAAGTAATTCTCTATGCTGGAAAAACTTCGACTCCGCGCGGAGCTATCCCGGAGAAAAACTCCATCTCAGGAGATAGTTTTTCATGGAGAAAAGCCCCGACTCCGATTAAGGGCTACTGTCCGCGGATACAAACAACTCCCTCTCGGAGTTTGTTTTCAAGAATCACTCTCTCCCGGAGCGGAGTTATTCTCAAATTTTAAGACTAACTCCCTCCCGGGGGGAATCTTTAAAGGAGTTTTCAATAACACAGAACCCCTGATTTTAAGTGACACCATTTTGAACCCATCATATTAAATTTTGAAGTTTTTGCTGTCGCATCTTAAAGTATAAGTCCGTATGTCTCCAAATCCACAGTTTCAACCTGATCGGGTAATGAATTCATTAAAAAAATTAAAATTTTTAAGAAAATAATAAGAAAAAATAACCAGCGGATTTGAAAATAGCAGTCTCAAAAACTATAGGATATCAAGTTTTGTAAAGATCTGTCGAAGCTTTTTATGTTTTCTAGAAAGGCGTATGTCATTTCAAGCGTTGACGAGAGGAGGTCGCAACTGTGTACTTAAAACTTGTCCTGATTCTTTGCACTGTACAGAATAGGGGACAACTTTCAGAAATTCGTAAAATTATAAGATTCCAATGAATTAAGTGACGAACCGCAAATTTCGCTTCATATCCTAGTATGGCATCCTCTCAAAGAAATCATTTGTTTACTTTCTTTTTTAATTCTAATTAGTTCTTACGGTAGATGATAGCTCGTTATCAGCAAATTTTTGAGGAACTGTTGATAATTCTTTTTCAGCGTTTTTTTTTTAATAAGACGAAGTTCCTCCAATATAACTAATAAATACTTTCATAATAACGGAAGTCATTTAAAATTTCTAGTGTATCAGTTCTAGGAGCCTCCTTTAATTATTTGAGGTGATGCTAAACCCCCTATCACCGTCAAATACGGGGAACCACTTACTTCATTGAATTCTCAATTTTGAGAAAGTATCTCTCTGCAAAGTTATTGTTTTTGATTAGGACAGTAACGTTTCATAAAGATAATTGCTAAAAATTGAAAATTAAATGAGAAAAGTGGTTCCTCGTATTTGCCGGTGACAGGTGGCTTTAGCATCGCCTTAAAGAGCTTTCATCACTTCTTCAATATTAACTTTGTTTGCAGTCGATATATGTTTGCTATCTTTTGGATAAATTTTAACAATATTATTTTCTAACTGTCAAGTAAAGTCCGCAACCGTCGGAAAATAGATATCGATGACGCTTTGTATCGTGGAATATGGTACTCAAAAAGAATACTAAAATCGTATTGTATCCGTAATACGCGTTATTTAAGTTAAAAATGTAACCAATATTTCGGATCATAACTCTGCAAGTCATTACGATAGAGTAAGGATTAAAAAATACAAAACCGTACTCAAATTAAATCTTATAAAGTCTGCTTTTATTTGTCTTCAGGATAATTTTTCTAGCGTAAAAACTTGAAGAGTTATACGATCAAAAGTATAGAGATATTACTTATAAATAAAGTAACGAATATTGCAAGTAAAACACAACTCATATCTCACAACAAGAGCCTTTGGGATCAAAGTAAGACTAGTAAATTTTATATATAGAAAGAAAGCCAATTTGCATAAAGAAGTTTACGAATAAAGCATTTTCTAATATATAACAACCGAATTGAAGATTTTAGGAGAATTACGATTGTAAATTTAATAAATTCCAAAACTGAATGAGAATTCTAGAAAACTCAAAAAATTCCCTGAGATTTCCCGGATATTCCAGAGTAATTTTTATTATCTAAGATTTTCAGTTTTCCATGTTTTCCAGGTAAGCTAGAAACTCTGCGACTGGTTCCTGGCTTGGATTTTCTTGAACGGTCAATTTTTCCCCACAGCACACGGCAAGCCACTAGTCGAATGAGGGAATTTAGTGGGGTACACATAGGTTGGGATTAAGATCAAACACTCTTACACGTAGGTAATAAAAGTGTTCCGTAAAATTATATATGGTGTCTGTAAGGGTGGGTACATTTTCGTTCGAAAATCTAACCTCGAATTACCATCATATTTAATAAGAAATACTAGGCGTGAGGTCAGAGTTTTTCAACGATTTGCAGTAAAACCATAACCAAGTAGATCGGGTACTCATTCACAGAATGATACGCTGTGAGTTCATGAGTCATCACCGTTCCACAATTTATCATTATAACTGAAAGCGATTCAACCAACGAATTTTCGTAGGAAAATCTAACCCCGAATCACCATCTTATTTAACAAAATATAATAGACATGAGGTCAGGCTTTTTCTACGACTTGTAATGAAACCATAACCAAGTACATAGGGCACTCATTAAAAGAAGAATGACACGATATGAGGTCATGAGTTATCAGTGTTCTACACTTTACCATTACAACTGGAAACAATTCGATCACCAAACTTTCGTAGGAAAATATAACCTCGATTCACAATCTTATTTAACAAAATATAATAGACATGAGGTCAGGGTTTTTCTACGACTTCCAGTGAAACCATAACCAAGTACATCGGATACTCATTCACAGAAGAATGATACGCTGTGAGGTCATGAGTCATCACCGTTCCACAATTTATCATTATAACTGAAAGCGATTCGACCAACGAATTTTCGTAGGAATTTCTAACCTCGAATCACCATCTTATTTAACAAAATATAATAGACATGAGGTCAGGCTTTTTCTACGACTTGTAATGAAACCATAACCAAGTACATAGGGCACTCATTAAAAGAAGAATGACACGATATGAGGTCATGAGTTATCACTCTTCCACAATTTACAATTACAACTGGAAACGATTCGACCAACGATTTTCGTAGGAAAATCGAACCTCGAGTCACCATCTTATTTAACAAAAAACAATAGGAATGAGGACAGGGTTTTTTTACGATTTGTAGTAAAACCATCCAAGTACATCGGGAAATCATTCGCAGAAGAACGATACCATGTGAGGTCATAAGTAATCACTGTTCCACAATTTTCCATTACAACTGGAAACCATTCGACCGACGATATTCGTAGGAAAATCTAAACTCGAGTCACCATCTTATATAACAAAAATAATACGCGTGAGGTCAGGGTTTATCTACGTTTGGCAGTAGAAACATAACCAAGTACATGGGGAAATTATTCACAGAAGAATGGTACGATGTGAGTCATGAATCATCACAGTTCCACAGTTTACCATTACATCTGGCAACGATTCGACCAACAAAATTTCGTAGGAAAATCGAGCCTCGATTCACCAACGATTTTAACGAAATATAATAGCCATGAGGACAGGGTCTTCTAGGACTTGCAGTCAAACTATAATCAAGTATATCGGGTACTCATTTACAGAATAATGATACAATATGAGTCATGAGTAATCATTGTTCCACAATTTAATATTACATCTGGAAACGATTCGACCAACGAACTTTCGTATGAAAATCTAACCTCGAGTCACCATCTTCTTTAACAAAATATTATAGACATGAGGTCAGGGTTTTCTACGACTTGCAGTGAAACCATAACCAAGTACATCGGGTATTCATTCACAGAAAAATGATACGATATGAGTTCATGATTCATCACTGTTCCACAATTTACCATTACAACTGGAAACGATTCGACCAACGAACTTTCGTATGAAAATCTAACCTCGAGTCACATCTTATTTAACAAAATATAATAGACTTGAGGTCAGGGTTTTTCTATGACTTGGAGCGAAACCATAATCAAGTACATGGGGTACTCATTAACAGTATAATGATACGATGTGAGGCCATGAGTCATCATGGTTTCACGATTTGCCAATACAATTGCAGCAACGAACTATGTTGCAAAAAATTACTGTAACCTACAACTGACTATATATCATAAAGGACAGATATATATATATATATATATATATATATATATATATATATACATATATATATATATATATATATATATATATATATATATATATATATATATATATATATATATATATATATATATATATTATATATGTATGTATTTATGTAGGTGGGTAATTAAAGCAGTCTTTTTAGAAATATCAATAAGACAAAAACGTCGATTTTAAGCTTTCCACAATAGCTTTTAATTCGCAGAAAATTGGCAAATCAATTATTTACGTGATTTCTCATAAATTAATCAGTACGCGTATTACAATAATTATAGAATAAAAAGCTAAAAGGAATAAATTAAATAGTTAATAGGTTATGGCAATAATTTTAGCTATACTAGCCAATATTATCTCGCCGCACATGCAGACTTTAACATTAATTTTATTCGAGACTTTAAATAAATTACACAAACAGGAATTTAGGGTAAAAGTATGAACACTTGTGGTTTATTCAATTTACAAGGTGTTGAGCGATAGCTGCGCGAATTCGCAGCACGATTTTACAAATGTTCTACCGACACATAGAATTATTTATGCAATTAAACTAACTACGGTGAGCACGGCGGTACGGTGAGAAACGGTAAATAATCGAGAGGGGAAGAAGCTAATTCTCAGGGACGCGAATTCAACAGAATATACGACGGCGAAATACACGTGAAAAGAAAGAGGAAGAAAGAGAAGTAAGAAGGAGAAAAGGGGAGCGTCTGCTCGCGGTGATGTCACGCTATGTGGCACGCAGTCGACGGCCCGCGGACGGTGTAGGAGAGGACGAGGAAGGACGAGTGGCCACGACGAGGAAGTGCGACGAGGGATGCAGCAGGTCGTATATTTGGACAACGGTGCCGACGAAGGGGCACAAAGACGAGAGCTGCAAGGCCCAGGACTGTGTACTTGCAGCAGGAGCAGTGGGCACGGTTAACCTCGAAGAGGTTATATTTACATGCAGCTTCCTACACTGCATTCTTTAACTGACACTGTTATCAGGTGAAATTAGTGTTTTGTATATCACTGTAATCTCCCCTTGCTAATGCTATGTTGTTTCCAGGTGTCTGGCGAGTGCTTCGGAGGCTGCTGCTGCTGCTGTTATGGAGGAGCGGACTATGAGTTGAGCTACGTTGCTGCACTTGAAAGACTACACTGCCTCTGCAAACCCTCAAAACCAGGTAAGAGAGTTCCATTTTGATGTGCATGTCTGCTGTAGACTAACTCAGCTTTATGTTTTCTAGGGTGTATGCTGCAGGCCTCCAAAGTATCTAAAGAAGCAGCCGCGCCGCCCAAAGTGGATCCATTCATGCCTTTCAAGGCATACAATCAGGTGGGTATTATTCTAATACCATTTTGCTTATATTCTTCGTTTCTAATCTCTATGCGTGTGTTCTTAGGTTGGTTCGAAAAGACGGGAGTAAGGAGATGAGACACCAGCTCCCACTTATGCGAGGCTCTATGGGATGGCAGCTGTGCGTCCTCTTCAGCTGCTTCAGGGCATTGAAGAGCTCGCTTGCTCTGTGTTGTCCAAGGAAATAGTGTGTGTGTATGTGTATAGTGAGTGAAATGGGTGAGTAGTGTGCTATCAGTTATATAGGCCAGTTCTGTCGAGCATCGGACTTGCACTGAGCAGTTCGTTCGACAGACTGGAAGTTGTGTAACCCACACAAAATGTGGTGTTACGAGGTAAAGAATACATTTATAAAAAGAATCAAACATACATTAATAATTATACCTGGTGCACACCTTATCATTACCCTATCATTGTTGATTTTATCGAATATGGTTCAATACGTATTTCCTATATTTCTTATAATTATAAATTATGTCATATGATAATTACATTCATTATAATGAATCATACACCTTTTACAAGACAGATTTAGCTATAATTCTAATGGTAATAAAAAAATGTTGTGTAGTCTGAAAAATAACTGAAAATTTACTGTTTTTCTTCGAAATCTAAAGCTAAAATGTAATAAATTTAAAAACATTAAATACTACAGAACAACTGAAACGTGATATAACTCATTCTGTTATACATTTTTAAGGTTCTATTACAATACATACCTCTCGGCTTGAAGTTGCTCTTGTTGTATTAGTAGTACAAGGTCAGCCCGTACTAATGCAGCTGGCCGATTACTTCGAATGATCCTTCCTAATGGAACTCTTAAATATTTTAAATCTATGACTGTTGAAATTCGTAGCAAAATATCTAGATTAAAATAATTGTCAAATAAGTAACATAATTTAACACATTAAAAAGATTTACTCAAAGAGAAATATTAGATAAATAAGAATAGATACATAATAGATAAATATAAATAGATAAATATTTACCCAGCATTCGCCAAAGTGGAGGATGTAATCCAAATCTCTTGTCAATAAGCATATGATGATTTTCACATATATTATTAATTCGTATTGGTCGAGCCTACACAGAGAATATTCCTCTTAATGGTAACCAATATCTTCTCATGTATATGAGAAACCTATCCAATTTTTCACAAGGTATTGGGTGCTCATCCACCATGCGCGTAAGAATGTTGAATTCTTCTGGAATCAAATCTTTTCGTAGATAAGGCAGAGCTAGAGCAGTTTCTAAAATATTTCTGTCAACGTCTTGGGCATCCTTAATCTATTCCAATACCTAATGATAGCCTTAAAAAACCAATACAACAATTAAAAACTTTGTAGTTTAATTATAATTTCATAATTTCTTTAAATTATACTAAATAATAAATTTAATTTAAATAGAAAAAGACTTCTATATACCTGTTTGTAATGGAATAGGCGACAAGTAATTATAGCATTTGGAAACATTTCCTCAACAGAATTTATGGCACCATGTTCGAAGTCCAGCATTATAATTGTAATATTTTCTCTTAAATTAGCAATTTTCTCAAATAAACGAGCCCATATAGCTTTGTACAATGCTTTAGTTTTACTGTACGTTAATACATGAATTGCTGCGAAGCTCTGGATTGCATGAATATAAATTTATAATTTCTTAAATAAATCACTTTACTTAAATTTTATGAACAATTAAATTTATATTTTAATACATACCGAATCTTGCATTCTAAAATGTATCGTATACATTTGTGGCGCCCCCGGTTCATCGCCATCTTCGGGCTCGCTTCTCCCCCACCTCAAGGTGGCGATAAGCGAGTCAGAGCAGTATCAGCTTGGCTCCCGTGCCGCTCGCACGCTACGATCAAGCCCGCTCTGCAACCGCTGTAAATACTTCGAATGTAATAAAGACCATCTACACGACTTCTCGTCTCTGCGACCAATCTCTCTCCCTTCCTAAGGAACGATTTCCAAAGTGGTGACCCCGACGTGATTACAACAAGGTGAGAGAACTAAGTGCGCGTTTTAACGGGCTCGCTATATGCCCCTCGTAGCACGCTGTCTCGCAGGACGTCTCCTCGAGCAGCCCTACGTTTTCGTACTTTCGGACTAACTCGCATCACCTTCATTCACGAGAGCCGCGAGCGTTTCGAGCGATCTCGAGCAAATCTCGCAATCGAGCGTTCCACCGCCTTTCCGCGAAGTAAAAACTCTCGCGCTTTCGTTCGCAGAAAATCGCCTCGCAACAGTCGACGCGACATTTCAGCAGCCTCGCACGTCTGCGAAAGCGAATCCTTTCCCTGGGCAGATTTCCTGCCCGGGCATCGCGATCTCTCTTTCTCGGCTTTACCGAGAATTGAGGCCTTTGTCCGCCTTTCGCGGTTTCTTGGAAGACGCCATCTCGTTGATTTTGCTGCCTTTGTGCGGCCCACGTGGTTCCGGTTGCCTCGTGAGCGGTTTTCTCCCCCCCCCCCCCCCACTCGACGCTGATTAGCAACCGCCGCGTGCACCACCAAGCGCCGCCGTCGCGGACTAACGCAGAGCAGCAACTGCCGCGCACGCCACCAAGCGCCGCCGTCGCGGACTAACGCAGAGCAGCAGCCGCCGCGGACCAGAGCAGAGTAGCAGACGTCGCCGAGTGCCTCCGCCAACCATCGCAGAGCAGCAGCCGCCGCACGTACCGTCAAGTGCTCGCCGCTGACGACGCAACGCCGCTTCGCTGACTGCCGAGCTCTACACGGCGTCCTACAACATCGCAGCTACACACACCGCTACAAGGAGCCATGGCCCCCCGGGATAACTCCGACAACACGAGAGATGCTGGCACGAACGGCAACGGCGCGAACGGCAACGGCGCGAACGTCAAGGTAGCATCCAAGTGCTCTCTGCCCTTATTCTGGAAGTTCGACCCAAGGGTCTGGTTCCTCCAGGTCGAGTCGGCGTTCGAGGTCAACCAGATCCGCTCGCACCGCTTGAAGTATAACCTGGTTATCACCCACCTCACACACGACGTCCTCCAAGAGGTGGCCGACGTTTTGACCAATCCGCCGGACACCGGCCGGTATGAGCATCTGAAGCAGGCGATCACGTCGCGCCTGACAGACTCTTCCGACCAGCAGCTCCATCGCTCATTTTCAGAGCTCCAGCTTGGCGATAAGAAGCCTTCTCAGCTTCGACTTGCTGCCGCCCAACGTGAGCCGTTTGCTGAAGGTTCTTAAGACTGACGACCTCGGCGATCTGGCCTCTATAGCAGACGAGCTCGCCACGGGCGATCCAACAGTCGCCGCCGTAACCGCCTGTCGGCCACGCTCATCCGCATCGCCGAGCAGGCTACCGACGGAGCACAGCACCGTTACCCTCGGGCGGCGACTCGATACCCTGCAAGCGGCCGTCGAAGCGGAGCGAGACCACGCGGGTACGGGGACCGGCCAGCTACTTCAGCAGCAGTCCAGTAAGCTACCAAGTGCAGGCCTCCCTGCTCTTTTTTCAGCTCGGGAAACTAGATGCGCGAGCCCCGTGTCAAACGGCGGAGGTATGCGCGTTTACGGAAAACCGCCTGCACCTATACGAGAAGGCCACTCGTCTCAAGTTCCTGGCGGACACAGGTTCGGTCATCTCGCTTCTGCCACGTTCTGTTTTTAAGCAGTTCCGGCACCGACAACAACTCACGCTTCATGCAGCTAATGCGTCGCCCATCTCGACATACGGCACGCCTAAGCTGGCGTTGGACCTTTTCCTGCGACGCCCGTATTCCAGGGAATTCACCATCGCCGACGTACAGACTCCGATCCTCGGAGCCGATTTCCTGGCCCATCACGGTCTCGCAGTCGACCTCAAGAGCAAGCGTCTTATCGACACGACGACCTCGCTCTCAACTCCAGGCTCTCTGGCGGTCCCGGCGATCCACAGCGTCTCGCTCGTCGCCCCAGCAGACTACTCACACCGTTACGCCGAGCTGCTTCTGGAGTACAGCGACCTGACGTCTCCGGGTGGTTCCACCGCCAAACTGCCTGACCTGCCAGCGACTCTGCATATCGAGACTACCGGGCCTCCCGTCGCCGAGCGTCCCCGGAGACTCACAGGGCCGCGTCTCGCCGCAGCTAAAGCCGCGTTCGGCCGGCTGCTGGCCCAAGGAGTAATCCGGCCTTCGTCCAGCGATTGGGCGAACCCACTGCACCTAGTGGAAAAGGCCGACGGTACTTTTCGAGTCACTGGGGACTACAGGAGCCTCAACGCTCGTACCAAGCCGGACCGGTACCCGTTGCCGGTTGTCGAAGATCTCCTACAGGAGCTACACGGTAAGGTTTTTACCGTCGTCGACCTGCGAAAGGCGTACTACCAGTTTGCCATAGCACCTGAGGACGTTACGAAGTCCGCCATCACCACGCCCTTCGGCCTCTTCGAGTTTGTCAGCTCTTCACTCGGTCTGAAGGGTGCAGCTCAAGCATTGCAGCGGGCTATGGACCATCTCTTACGTCCGTACCCGTTCGCGAAGTGCTATCTCGACGACATAATTATCGCCTCCGAGGACCACGAGCAACACTTGAAGCACGTCCGCATCATCTTCGACGTACTGAGAGCCGCCGGTTTACGCATCCACCCGGCCAAATGCTTCCTTGGAAAAAGCCAGGTGACGTACCTTGGCTACATAGTATCCGAGGACGGATTCAACCCCCCCCGACACCAAGGTTCGAGCGATTAAGAATTTCACGAAGCCGCAGACGTCGACCTCACTGCGCCGATACTTGGGCATTGTAAACTACTACAGGCGATGCATACCCAAGGCCGCCGAGATTCTGGCTCCAATGAACGACCTTTTAAAGGCCCTTCCGCCTAAGAAAAAGGCCATTCCGCATGTCTGGTCACAGGAAGCAAACGAGGCATTTGCGCGCAGCAAAGAGGCCATAGCCTCAGCGGCCCGAATGACCTTCCTCAGGCCCGACACCCCACTCCGCCTGAATACCGACGCCTCGGACACAGCCCTGGGAGCAGCTCTAGAACAGGAACACCCCAAGGGAACCTGGAGACCCTTAGGTTCTTTCTCTGGAAAGCTGACGTCCACAGAGACACGCTACAGCCCGTACGACCGGGAACTCCTGGGCGCCGTAGAGGCAGTGAAACACTTCCAGCAGATCCTGGAAGGTCGTCCTTTCACGCTTTGGACAGATCATAAGCCGCTAACGCGCGCACCGGACCAGCGCGCAGACAAGGCGTCACCCAGGCGGGCACGCCATATCGATTACCTCCTCCAGCACAACGTCACGCCTCTGCAGGCCCCTTACACGGGCCCACATAAGGTCATCCGGCGCGTCAGCGATCGAGCCTACGTGATCGACATCGCCGGCTCTCACCGCACGATCTCCACCGACAGCTTGAAGCCAGCCTACAGAGACTCGGCCGACCCGCCCAGCCAAACTCCAGCGGCACCGCCGCCCGGCCCAGCGTCATCATCGCTCGGCCCAGTGCCCAGCCCAGCGACGCCACCGCCCAGTTCAGCGCCCGGCCCAGCGGCGCCGCCGCCTGTTCCAGCGACTCCAACCCAGCAGATCACGACTCCGTCCACGCCGCCCTCCTTGCACGGCGTACCCGAAGCTACGCATCCGAACCCAGCCAGGAAGCAGGTATCGTGGCTCTTTCCAGCCACCAGAGCTGTACTAGCTCGGCAGAGGCGGCCATCTTCGGGCTCGCTTCTCCCCCAGCTCAAGGTGGCGATAAGCGAGTCAGAGCAGTATCAGCTTAGCTCCCGTGCCGCTCGCACGCTACGACCAAGCCCGCTCTGCGACCGCTGTAAATACTTCGAATGTAATAAAGACCATCTACACGACTACTCGTCTCTGCGTCCAATCTCTCTCCCTTCCTAAGGAACGATTTCCAAACATTTGACTAATGAAAGGCTACCTAGCTAGCATCTGAAATACATAGTAAATATTACTGATTAAATATGTCTTTATAAAAATACTCATAAAAAATATGATTAGTTAAGGGAGGTACAACAATAATTTTTCCAAATATTTTAAAATAGCTGTTATTTTAGGATGTTGTTTAAAATTAAAAAATACTTGCAGGTTTTAATTACTTGTGGGATATGTACAGTATTCTGTATGCTAAAAATACTTCTGCTTTTCGATAAATGATTTCTTCAAATACCTCGTTTTGCTTAGAATGAGGCTTAGCAAAGCACATTTGAGTTTTATCAAAACTGAGTTTAAAAGCTTTTTTTAGCTTAAAAAATAAATGTTGAATTCCATTTAAACAAAATTTTATTATTGTCATTTATTTTAAATTTTGCAATACTTTTTTTAAATAAACATTAAAATTAATGTCTTAATAATAAAATTTTGATTGATTCAATCAAACTTATATTTGTATGCTAAAAGAAGTCTTATACGCCCAGTTTCAATAAGATTCATAAATGCACTACGCGTAAATCTAATTTCAAACTAGAATGAGGTCTTCAAAGAATTTCAATGAAGTAGTTTACGTATTTTTAGCATACAGATTACTTTACACACCCCAAAAATAATCTAAATATGCAAAATTGTTTAATTTTAAACTGAATTAAAAAATAGAAGCTATTTAAAATTATTTGGAAAAATAATTTAAATAAATTTAATAATGAGAAAATTATACTATAAATTAGATTATTTGGATATTAAGCTAAATTATAAATTATTTTATAATACTTACTTTAAATGTACCATCCATGAGTAACTGAGAATAATTTGATAATGGTTCTATCATGTTATTCGAGAAAAAAAGTAAAGCTGTAGATCTATCTTGAGCTGTGGCGCAACCTTGGTAAAATCCATTCATGGGCTCATATCTCCTTAAAATATCAGCTAATTCTATTAAGTATCCGGTGTCCTAGGTCTTGCTCCTAGGCGTGCATTCTACATTACTGTATGTACTTCATAATTATAAGCGTAAAAATCCATTCTAAAAAGATAAACCAAATAAATTCAAATATAATACTCAAAACATTCTCTATACAATAAATGTAAATTTTTTCAAATATAAATATATGTGTATCTAATGTGCACTAAAAAATTGTAGCAAAATAGAAACTCTAGTACGAAAATTGATATCATTGAATTTAGATTGATTTAATATTGATATTGATGATGAAATTCTATAGATTTTAGGTTATAAAAAATTCATACTGTACATACTGTACACAAACATCTTCAAAAATATCAATCAAATTATCGTATGGGGGCCTGCGGCGGCTCAGTCGGTAGAGTGTCGGATTCCCACGCCGGTGACCCGGGTTCGAATCCTAGTCTCTGCCGATTGATACAAGCACCTCTGTAAAAATTACATGTGCTTTGTTTACAAACACACCGCAGACCCCCGTCGTCGATTAGCACCACATGGAAGCACAAACATGGCGACGTTAAATAATAATAAAAAAAAAAAAAAAAAAAATTATCGTATGTCTCTATCGATCTTCTGATGCATTCTTGCTTGAAACGTTCCTTTTCTCACCAGGAAGATGACCATAGTGCTCCTTGATTTCTATCTGGCATTCAATTTCAACAAGCCTGCGCACAGGAGCGATGATCTTTTCTCACACCTCAATATTGTTGAATTTCTTGAATCCTTATGGTACTCATATCCCTCAGCAATAATACGTTCTGTATTAGCTCTTTTCCCAGATAATGTATGTAGTTATCATCTGAAAAATTATTAACCAAAATAAAAATGGATATTGTAATTTAACTTATTTCAAGATACATACAAGTAAAGTTTACTTTGTTTCCGTTTATTTAAATGAATAAGTTTATTGTAACCTAGTAAAATGTACACTTTACTACCCTTATAAAAACAACAAAAATATCTATCATTAATTATCATTACAGATTTTTTACTTTTTTATAACACAAAGTTTATTGAACAAGAAGTAAAACACAAATTGTAGAATAATAATATATAAAATATAACAAAGCCAGATTAATAATTTACACGTAAAATTTAAATAATGTTTAAAAAATAAGTAAAAAAATTTTAATTTAGTAATTTAAAAAAATTAAATTTAAAAACTTACTGTCTATACATAGATTTCTTTCTGGGAATCACGACAACTTTCAGCAGGGTGTTTACATGTGCACACTTTCGTAGGTGTAAATGAAATTATTTTTTGAAATCCTACATACACTGAAACTTACATGTTTTTTGAGTAAAATTAAACTTATAAATAAATAGAAGTCAATTTCGTTATTGTTGACTCCCAGAACACTGCGATACGTACATACATGATTATGCGATCGTTCAGAGAAACCACTTTAAGTTAAAATATTCTATGAGTTTCAATGTAAAAAATTCGGTTCTATAATTATACTTTATTGAAGAAAAGGACTGAGAAAAAATGTTAAAATTAAGTATTGGAATGTATGTAAGATGTTCATACGAACATTCGCTAGTTGTATACAGTGAGCTTAAGGGGTGGCAATGCTCAAATTTGTTTATTCAATGGTTTTTATTATTTATATTTCGATCTACAAAACATTATGCCAATCCCATACAAAAAGTTCTTTAAAATCATTTAAGAAGCATGTAAAACAAGTTTCAACAAAAAAAATTAAAAACTGTAGAATACAGATTTTTAAAGAATATTGAAATGCAAATACAGCATACGCTAAAAATCAATTTTCTCCAATAGTTATTGATATTTTTCGTTAAAACTGTTTTTACTTGCTCCTTAGATAATTTTAAACAACTTTTTGTATGGGTTTGGCATAATGTTTTGTAGATTGAAAGATATACTGAAAAAAACATTTAATTAGTTTATATAAATATTTTTTCCTTTACTCCCTTTCACATCATTTAATTGAAACTAATAAATATTTATTAGTTTCAAACAATGGTTCTTCCATTGAAATAAATATTATTTGTACCCGGTGACCCGGGTTCGAATCCTAGTCTCTGCCGATTGATACAAGCACCACTGTAAAAATTACATGTGCTTTGTTTAAAAATACACCGCAGACCCCCGTCGTCGATTAGCACCACATGGAAGCACAAACATGGCGACATTAAACAAAAAAAAAAAAAAAAAATTATTTGTTTCAAATAAATTATGTGAACATTTCAGATAAAAGATGTGAAACGCAGTACATATTGGAAAAAATATTTATTTAAACTAACCAAATTTTTTTTTCAGTGTAGAAAATAGAACAGCTAAAACACCAATTCTCAGTGTAGTGCCTCCCCTTAAAACTGGTTTCTATTATAGATCTAGAAGATGAGTACAATAATTTTCTTGAAAGGACTGATTTTATTTAGTACTCTCTGCACGTACGTACACACTTACAGTGTGCACTTGGAAAACTCTACACATTTACAATAAAAATGAACACAATGATAGTCAACACATATAGACTCAATTTACATTAAATTACACACTTTAAATTACACAATTACAATTAATTTTTCAATTCTTACACCCAATTTAAATGAACACAAATAAACTGTACGCATTGGGATCTAAAGTCAACACATTGTGTTGAGCTTATATGTGTGCATGTGATCTTGTGTACAGTATTTTTGTATGCATTCTCTCATAAAACAACTTGTGTACAAAATTTGGTGGTGGATAATATTATGTGTACAGGCACTGTGCACATCTTTTATGTGCTCAGCATCACTGATTCAATTCAAATACACTTCCAGTTGTTGCAAACTATTTAAATGAATACAGAAAAACTGTACACGTTTTGATTTCAAGTCAACACACTGTGTAGAATTTGCATGTGTACAGCTAGTTATGTGTACAATATTTTTGTGTACATTTTCTTATAGAAAATATTGTGTACAAAATAAATAGTCCCCATCTTCTTGTAATAAAGATTCAATCTCTCCATTCATTATTTCCTCTGCTGAATGCTGAAGAAAAGCTATCCATTCTTCATCTTCAATACTTTGATTAATATTATTTAATTCTTCATCAGGAGTACTAGTATATTTCTGATTAGTATGTTTTTGTACAGCTTTACATTCAACATGTCGATTAGAAATAAAAATGGTTGTAGTGGTAATACTATAATTTTTAAATCTATTTATTAAGAAAAGAATTCTTCTAGCTTGAACTTACATTTGATTTCAATGTGTTATTACTAGTGAATATATCAAAGTTATTAATTTGTCTATTTAAAGGTTTCATATCATTTATCATTTGTCTTAATGAACACGCAGAATAGAGAATATCATTATAAGGTAAAATAAAATCTGTAATATTTCTCTCGCTATTTTGAAGTTTGTCATGATAAACTTCTGAACAATCAAAACAATCTTGTACTGTTGTACAGTATAAGTGATTATTCGATTCTATTGGTTTATCTTTCAATTTATGAAATTGGTCTGTAATTTCACAATTTTATTTATTTCGAGAATCACTGAAACCAGAATAAAGTACTATGTAATTTTAAAATTATGCAGCACATTTAAAAAATCTCAAAACGTACTCATTTTGATGCGTAAAATCATCTACACAAACATGGTTCATAGAAGAAAAATGATTTATCAAAAGCGGCACATGTTCTTGAATAATCAATACATGATTATCTACAAATGAGTGATCTAAAAGATTCAGCCATGTAAGTCGTTGCAAAGGATCTATTGTAACTAATCCCTACAATAAATATATACTTGCAAAATATAAAGTTCGAAAAAAATATATAATATGAAAAAATTATTTAAAAAACAATTTATATTAACTTGTAAGAAACTTTTACAATTTGAAGAAATGGAATCTTACCATTTTATTGTTTTGTGTCTAATGAGATTAATTAACTGAACCATTCATGAAGTTAGAAAAGGTGGAATGCCAGTTAATAGTTCAAATACAATGCAGCCAAGAGACCTAAAAAAGTTCTAGAATTAATGCATGTTTATTGTAAACATTATATTTAGTATAATTAAGGGACAAGTGTTTACCATAAGTCAACATTGTAATTATATGAATATTCTTCAATTAGTTCAGGAGTCATGTACAAAGGAGTTGTCTTTATAGAAGTCAAAACATGAATTCCACTACTCATATTGCGAGTAAAGCCAAAGTCACACCATTTTGCAACTCTATTTGCAATCAATTAAGACGTTTTTTGGCTTAAGTCTCTATAAATTATAGAATTTTATTTCGTATTTTGTAAAAATAAATGTTGATGAACTTCAAATGCAATTTTTAACATTCCTTATAATAGTTACAAACTTTTCTTATATTATTCTTTAACAAATAACGTCTAAAAATCAAAATTTTTCAGACTTTACCAAGCATGAAAAAATAAACTATAATTAAAATAAAATATTAAATTCACTATTGTATTGAAACAATTTACAATCAATCACAAAGAAAACATTTATAAACTATTTGAATGCAAATAATATAGTGCTGATATAAGATCACATGTAATTACTTGTACTCTTTTTTCTGATAGCCTTCCACCTTTGACAAGTATTTCATATAAGTCCTTGTTTGCATATTCAGTTACAACAACCACCTGTAACCAGAAGTCAGGAATGAATAAGTTAAGTACAGTATGTAGTTTAAAATAATGTTTTTATTTCTTTACCTCATTATCTGTCTCAAACGAATCGAGCATTCTGATTATATTAGGGTGATACAGAAATCTTTGTATTTCACATTCTCTTCGTAAATTTTTCAGCTCTTCAACTGATCTACTATGCTAATATAAAACTTATGTATTATTTTTATTGTTCTACCATTAAAAAAATGATTTTATAAATAACACTTACTTTTCTAATCATTTTAAGTGCAACAATATCTCCATCAGTGTATCTTTTAGCCTTACAGACTAGACCGAATGAACCTTCTCCAATTTGATTAAGTACCTCGTATTTTTCCATCCTATCTTATATTTTTTTAAATATAATGTACATTTATATCCTTAATATATACAATGTAATACACAAGTGTCAGTAAGGATCTTTGATTTCTTATTATATATACTAACCTCTAAATTCTACTGTATGATGTTACAGTTTAAATGTTAGGATTTTAATGAGGACAAATAATATACACTGTATTACATAAATTATTAGCTGTTAATAGTATGATTTTAAATTAATAAAATAAAGATAACTTTTTTGTTGCAAGTACTATTTTTATCATTGTTTACAAGTTCAAGCCTGACTATTTAAAAGGAGGTTATGTTTTCTAAATCTTTTTGGCTATTTATGGAATGATCCATTTCGCTATTACCGACTTGTAACGATTCTTTTATATTCAATTAGTGAACACTAGATGTCTCTTCTTAATACTTTTATCGACTGAGATTGAGTAATATCTTGGCCATGAACCATGGCACTCTGACTTCAGATCGTCTTATCACTATGACTTCTAAGGCTGGCTAATGGCTATAGGTATGAACTTTGCGACTCAACATGGGAAGAAAAAGTTATATAAAATCTCGGAGGAAAATTTTTCCATATATGGACCAATATGTATTTTGTCTGTATATGTCCATTAGGGAGTCGCAAAAAAACCATTTCTTTTTCTTTTTAAACCTTAAATTGTATACTGTTTGTTTTTGACGCAAAAAGTAAATTCGAATTTTTTCAGATTTTTGTAAATTATTTAGAGATTGCTGAAGCGTTTTTTAAAGGTCAAGTGTCTTTTGGAGATTATGCTCATTTCTTTTACATAATGTTTATATCTCATTAGCTAAAAAATATGTTAATATCTTCCTAGTAATCAAAGACAAGTTCAGATTGCTAACTATATTAAAAATAATTTTTTTAATTATTTTTTAACATATTTTAATAACAGACTTAGCTAAAAAAATAATTTTTATTATTGTTTCTTACGTCAAATATAACAAACAAATTTCAGATCTCCAACCAAATCATCTCTTACTTTTTTATATAAACATGGTTAAAATTAATGAAAGTTCAATGAAACATTCTTTATTTCATATAGAATAATACCTAAGTAATACCCAAACAAATGAATACATTATTATTCTTGTTTTTTACATGAAATATGGGCGATTATCACGAAACTGTTAGTTTTTACGGCGTCATTAGCAGAATAACGATATTAGCAGAAAGTCAGGATTTGTGACTTTTATAAAAGTTTAAAACTGTTATAAATAAATATAAATATTTATTTACTTATATAAGTTTTTTGGATTTTCGTAAAAATTTGAATCTTTGATCAGTAAATAAAATAAATAACTGTTAATAACTATTATAAATTTTTACTAATTTTTAGTAATTTGTACTAATTGAAATTGATAATTATTTGTATTTTGGTATATTCATATTAATGAAATTTCTTTCGAACAAAAAGTGAATAATTATAATAGTATTAAAAATATTTAAAACTATTAATAACTGTTATTACTAGATAAAAAAGTTATAACTGTTAATAATTTTTTACAGATCGTTTTTCTGGTTATGCACCGCGGTCCAAAAAAGTAAATAAAAGTTCATAACTGTTATAAACTTCTTTTAGCTGTTCATAACAGAGAAAAACTGTTGATAACTTTTATAAACTGTTATTATAGTCTCAAATCATACCTTTATAAACAGTTATCAACAGTTATAAACAATTTTTAAAAATTTTTAAAAATTATTTATTCTCATTAATAATTATTTGCTACTTATACATTAGGTACAAGTTTTATTTCCGCCTGGGAAAGTAACAGAAATCTTGCGATTGTAATATACAACAAATATAATACTTTTACATAACATTCAATGACATTAGTTATAAAAATCAGCAGAATTCATACGATAAATAGATCAAATATACCCAAAATGTCAGCTCCGTGGAATATTTTTTTTAATTCAGGGAATTTCAGATAGACATGCCTATATGTAAGATATAAGTAATTTGAAAATTATGCTTTTCAAAATATATGTTAATGCAAACATTTTGTAGCAAAATAGAATTATTAAATATTTAATTTAATCTATTTTAAAAAATGAGATAAAAGTGTCCTTTAAAAAGATGTCAGGTACGGTCAGAAAACGGCCACTTTAGTCCCGCTATTCCCTGTGAGCATGTAGTCTAGTATCCATCTTACGGGTGAGTGATGTGATTTGGGAAATACAAAATGCACGGGCTCTTATGGACATTCAATGAAAATAATATTTTTTTTAATTAATGATTAATCTGAGAATGTCCTTATAATTTTTTTTAATAATAAATAAATATGTCAATTTAAGAAAAAAAATTGAGATCACACAGATTGTCAGAAACTTATAAAAAATTATTTTCATAGAATGTCCATAACTAGAGCCTGTATATTTTATACTATCCATATCATGTTACTGGACCGTAAGATGGTGCCATTTTTTAGTACAATATATATCGTGCTCACAGCGAATATAGGCATGAAAAAACGCGTTTTCGTGCAAGTGTAACAAAGAAGTTATCGTATATTTCTTAATTATATGAGAAAGCAACAATGCCATACCCAATTTCAAGTTGAGTAATCAAAAACGATGCCACCCTTATCAGAAATCAACTGAAAATATTTATTTTGTGAATTTTAATTTTACCATATAGTGTAATGATAAATCTTTACAAAAAGCTTTTTCTTATTAGTATAAGTACCTTCGATCACGAACGCTCGTCTGTGTATGTCGCTAGTAACAAGCTTCTTCTTTTACCGCATGATGGTTCGGATGATAATCGTGAAATATAACAAGCAGACCCTAATCGTCACGCGACACAGCTTTGACGGTCAGTGTACATCGTGGTACAGCTGATTGCCTTATAATAGGCAATTTTGAAACTATAATTATCGGAAATTAGCGCCGAGACTTTGTTTAAATTTCATCAGCTGCGTGTTGACGTCAATAGTTTTTGTATACAGCTGTATATCGATATTTTTTGCACTCAATCTTTGAGTTTCTGTATTAGCTGAGTGTATAACCTTTGACGATTTTCTCCCGCATCATCATGCGGCGAAACAAAAAGTTTTTTAATAGCGACATACACACACGAGCGTTCCTGATCGAAAGTAATTACACTCTTATGAGAGAAAGCTTTTTGTAAACAATTATCATTACATTATATTGTAAAATTAAAATTCACAAAATAAATATTTTTAGTTTATTTCTAATTATTAGTTTTGAATATCCTGTCACCACAGTTGACTCGCAGAGATCGACAGATTCTTGAATTTGCATCACTGAAAATTTAACCGATCAGTTGCAAGAGTACCAGAGCTAGGCTCTAGCCAAGAGTATTTTCAAGTCCGGGGAGTGATAGAAGCAACGAAATTATTAATTAAAATGTTAGTTTGAAGAAAATCAAGGTTTTATTAAAAAGTTTTTATGGATGAGAGATAATCATACTTACAGTTTCAGTACTTCTCTGAATACATGTTTATTACTGAATATATTTAACGGAACTAGCCTGAATTGAATTCAAAAGAATAAAATTTTATCGTTCTGATGAAGAAAGTTATAAGGGGAAATCTCCCGAACCTTTAACCTATATGACTCGAGTTTTCAATCAGTTTTTTCTTATATTTTAATTGTATTAAACTATTTTACATAGGCTTATGTTATAATTTAAAGGTTAAACTTATTGTTTTTTAAATTTTTATGAACTATAAATCAAAGTAAAAATTATTAAAAATAATAATTCAGATGTTAACTGTAAATGAATTTTATTTTCATTCTTATAATCGTCTGTTTTCCTTTGAAGGGAAGAGATATAATTTATTATCTTTATATCATATATAACATTCCTTTCACAACTTAAAAAATGTTTCATTTTGTTACTTCGTAGAGACCGATTAATTCATTGTTCAAATAAAGTATAAGTATAATCAGAAATTTTAGAGTCATTTTATAAATACAAGTTAATAAATTATATCTCTCCCCCTCGAATGTAAATAGACAGTCGAGTGAAAAGAAGATGGTAAATAGCTCTTGCATCTACAGAACAAGTATAGGGTAACTGACGTCAGAAATTACAGTCCTGCAAGCCTACTTCTACTGTGGAATATTCCAGAACTCATCTTTTACTTTAATAAATTTGTACACGTTATCAAAAAGCGGAGGTAACTTGCAACCTTCAAAAGGCACATCTACGACCCGAGCTTTTTCAAATGATATATAATTTATCTATTTTGGGTTCGTAGTTAGAGCTCTAAGGCTGTCACAGGAATTTACCTTATTCTTTTAAATATATATAGATACTTCCGTTTAGTTTTAATCAAGAACTTTTAATTAAAAAAAATATATACAGGAAAACGCAGGGAAATACAAAGATATCAATGTTGTTTGTGAGCATCCTTTTTTAAATAACGTACATGATTATACATGATTATATACGAATAATTATGTATGACCATACATTATTAGTTTATTTTTAGCCAGGTTATTTATTTATTAATATAACATCTGTCACGGATGAGCTTCTGGCTTTCCGTGGCATTTCCTTATCGCAGAGCGGATGCGCGCAAGACACGCAGTCAGCTCTGCCCGACGCTGCTCCAGTGTTCCTACGCGCAAAAGTGCAGTACTTGCACCTTTTGCGCGCGGGACCGTTGGCGGGTCGCGATGCGACCGCGAGCGGGCGGCAGATAGCCGGCGGTACTCACGACAAGAGGTGCTCGGACCTAATAAAGCCACGATTACCCAAAAGCCCTGTCTCCTCAATTCCTGCGCGCCTTTCTCTGGCGGCACAGGAGGACCCCTCCAACCATCCGTCACATTTGGCATCCCTCGTGGGCCTGTGTGGAATCGAGGATTTCTCTCTCCAACGTTTAATTAAAAACACAAAATATATATACGGGCGAGCGCGCGAGCAGGACATCGAAGTGTGATAGTACTCTTCAGCAGACGCCAATACGTCGCGCAAGCAGCCGTCGCAGAGCATAAAAAAAAAAAAGAAGAAAAGAAGCCGCCACCCGTAATCGAGAGCGCAGTGGTTTTGCAGAGCACCGGCCGCCGAGCCACGAGAGCAAGCAACGATCAGAGCGGCCCACTGGCGATAAGCCGCAAGCCTACACTAGGCCAACGAAGCCCATCGGGGCCAACAAAGCCCATCGGGGCCAACGAAGCCCATCGGGGCCACCTAAGCCCGCCTGGGCCAACGAGGCCAGTCCAGCAGCCTCCACGCGCAATTCAATCGTCGGCGCGGACCAGCCGCCGACGCGCGCGAGACAGCCGCAGCCCAGGAGCAGCCGCAGCAGCAGAGAGCAGCCGCCTTCGCACGCCATCACCAGTAATACCGACGATGTGCAGCCACATCGTATTCTTCGCTGCAATTCTGTAAGTCGTCTTTTTGTCCTAGCGCGCAGCTTCGGGAATTTTTTTTTCCTTTTTAAATTAATAGTTGATTCGAGCGAACAATTTTAAAATGCCCTCCGACTTATCCGATGTGTTGTCCGACGAGACGGACCCGGACGCGAAATCCGAGAGAAGAGCAGTGATCCGGGCTCAACGCGACTCCAAAATCGTCGCGCGCGAAGATCGTTTAATAGAAAAAATTTTAAAACGCCTAGGTAAATTCAACCTTGCAACGCGGAGCCTGCTAATTCAGGGCAAATGGTCGCGCGCGTCGCATACATCGGGAGACCCGGCGAGCAATAAAAAAATATTTCAGCGCGCCGAAAAAGTGCTGGTACATTTAAGCAAGCTCAGCCCCGAGGCACGCAGAGCGCTATGGCGCAGCGAGATCGAGCTTGCATCTCGTGGCTCGGGCAGCTCAAGCCAAGGTGAGCGTGCGCGTACAAAATCGCACGAAAGCGGAGGTGAACGCATCGTCGACGACCGTGATCAAACCGCGAAGGAAGCGGCGACGGTGGATCAGCATCCTCTAGTAGGCGACGCATTGATAGGTTGCAATGCAGCAGGTGCCATCGGAACGAGTGCCGAAAAAGCACCGTCTGAAATCGGTCGCCAACTAGAGGAAAGGCTGGCGCGGCTCCGTGACGCAGCGAGATCTCCGTCGGAAAGCGGCTCCGCCGACTCCAGATCGGCCGACAGCGAGCTCGGCAGCGACGCCGAAAATTCGGTAGTCGGCGATTTAGAGGTCCCAGAGCGTTGGGCCATAAATGATAAATGCAATGACGGGGTAATGAATTTACTCGGAATTAAAAATATAGTTTGGAAAAACGGAGATCCCGAATTAACTCGCGCAAATTCCGCAAAAATAACATCTAGGAAGAATCGCGATGCGAGCAGCGAACGCGGCAGAATCGAACACAGCAGGACCCGTGCGACAAACGTAAACGTTGGCGAAAACCCGAATAATTTACGCAAAAATCAACGCAGGCAACGCGAGCTTAGTCCAGGAGAGTGGAGCGTGCAGAGCGCACGGAGCGCAAAATTGCCACACGAACCGACAAAAATATAGTAGCGATGGTTCCGGAAACGGCAGCGAGCCTGAATCACTCGCCGAGAGGCGCGAAATATTCCAGGAAGATCGCGCAAAAATAAGAAATAAGCGGCGTCTAATTTTGCCGTCCCAAATAAATAAAAGCGTGTACGTACGCAACGGTTCGGATAGCGAGGACAATCGCGCCTCGGTTCGTACTCGGAAATCGTTTAAAAATCGAGAAGCATCAAGGAGCGCACGGGCCACCGAATCACACCGATTCACGGGAAATGCGTGCGCGAATACGGGGCGCAACGAGGAGCGCATGATAAACCCGCATAGCCGTACAGCGCGCTTCGAGAGTGGCGCGATAAGAGCACGCAGCGGCGCAGCCCGCGATTCCAGCAGCGCGCTAAACGTATGCAGGCGCTCAGCGCGACCCGAGCCGCGAGAGCGGCAGCGTGGCGTACGTCCTTACAAGCGAAGCGAGCACACTAGAAGCGATCGGTGTGATTGGCGCGAGAGCGAGCGATACCGCTCCAGTCGCAACCCGTCGGATGACAGCGGGAGCGACCGTAGCAGCCATCGGGATCACGAGCGTAGCAGGCGACGGCGCGAATCCGACCAAAAACCATACGCGTATTATGTCGACTCAGACACCGACGACGAGAGTGATTCAGCGCCTAGCGACCGTAGTAATGATAGGCACCGCCGGCGACAAGGATTCGGCGGGAAAGTCTCATTTACTCAAGCTGTAAATTTATTGCCAACGTTCGACGGCAACCCGGACAAACTAAATCTATTTTGCCAGTCGGTCAGTCAGCTGCGCGACTCGTTTGGCCCCGAATTAGAGAAATTATTAATAATAGCATTGGCCAATAAATTAACGGGGAAAGCAGCTGACGGATATCAAGCCAGGCTTACCAGCTATAAGTCGGTGAGGCAGCTTTTGGCTGACCTCACAATGCAGTACGGCAATATAGGAATTGCCGATGAGGTGCAGGCCAAAATAAAGATGTTGCAGCAGGAACACAGGGAGCCAGTCGGCGATTATGGCTTAAGAATGCAGAAACTCTATAATCGCTTGCTGACGATAGTCGAATCCGCGCCGGACCTGTCGAAGCGCGACAAGGGAACCCGAAAGCGTTACGCCGGCGAGGACGCTCTGCAGCAATTTATGTTCGGGCTAAAGGCACCGCTCGACCACCAAGTGCGCATTCAAGGGCCAAGGTCACTGAATGAGGCGATAAGATTCGCGCTAGAGTTCGAAGGAAAACAAAGCGCGCGCCGATCAGCATTAGGCCAGCTGTCAGGAGGCACAGCGCTGCCGCCCCCCCCTTCTCGCGACGATTTGCAGCCAAGTAGCAGGCAGGCAGCCGCCGACCCAGTGCAAGTGCGCCGAGCAATAGCTGATAACACTTGCAGCTGCAATCCAGCGCCAAGGACAAGCGCATCAAATAACTTGCGCACGCAAGCAACTCGGCCGCTTGCTAATCCATATTGCGACTATTGCGAGCAATCAACGCATGACATTAGCGAATGTTGGAAGCTACAAAAAGATGCCAAGAATAAGGTAATAAAAAATCCTTGGCTGGTCAATAATCGAGCCAACGAAAATAGGAATTTTAGCAATTCAAGAAACCGGAATAACTATAGTAGCACCAACAACAATAGAGGCAATTATAGAAACTATGCTAGCAACACTCAGCGTAATGACGTGAAGGTCGACTCTGTTAGTGCCGGCGACAGCAGCGGTAATAAGGAGCCGCCGAGCGCCGAGTCGATACCCAACGATAGCAGCGAGCAAAATAAGCAGCTTAGCAAGCAGCATTTAAACTAGCCGCACGCTCGACGCGATCCTCGAACGCCGAGCGTGAAGAAAATCCAAAACCAAAAAGCAAGTTAGTAAAAGAGTCGATAAAAATCAAATTTTTGTCTGCGGGTCGTCAACCGCCAATAGTAAACATCGATTGCCCCCAATTGAAGCAGAGACAGGGCAAATTCTATGCTGATTCAGGAGCCGACATTTCCGTCGTGAAGATCGGGTATTTAGAACCCAGCAACCCAATAGATAGGCAAACAATTATAGAAATAAAAGGAGTCACTCCGGGAGCCTCTTACACCTTGGGTCAGGCCGAAGTAGCAATACAAGGTCATAAGTGCACAGTGCACGTGGTATCCAACGATTTCCCCATAGAGAATGCGGGAATAATCGGATGGGATATAATAGACCGCTACGAAGGTTGTGTAGATGCAGCCACAAAGAGCCTTAGACTCGGCAGTTCGTCCATACAGTTTGAAACGAATGAGAGACTAACCGTGCCTCCAAAAGTTAAGATGATAATCAGTGCCAGGGTTGCAAACAACGACGTAAAAATAGGTTGGGTTCCAATAATGAATCTGCATAAACATTTACTATTTGGAAATTTTATTGCCGAAGTTAGGAACGGCAGAGTCTATGCAGAATGCATAAATATTGGCAACGAGGAGATCTCGATTGACGCCCCGATAGTTAATTTGAAAGAATGCGAAACGAGCGTAGAAAACCCAAACCCGCTCTACCAAGCCGACGGGGACGGCTCAGCTGATAAGGCAGTTGACTTTTCAGCATGCTTGAGGCGCATGTACGAGGTGGATATCCCAAACCCGCTCTATCAAGCCGACGGGGACGGCTCAGCTGATAAGGCAGTTGATTTTTCAGCATGCTTGAGGCGCATGTACGAGGCGGATAAACAGAGAGAAAAATACAAAGAAATAAGGGACCTAAACGCAAAACTGATGCACAACACTGATTTACGCAAAGAGAGGGTGCAGAAAATCCTAGAGCTGGCAGATTTAGAAGGATGTAATGAAGAAGAGGTAAATTACATCACGGAAATCATTGACGAGTACGCAGGAGTGTTTGGCCTCGAGGGAGAGCCCCTTCCTGCGACACACTTGATACAACATAAAATCGAACTTAAATCGAACAAGGTAATTCGATCAAATAGGTTCCGGTTTCCACCAGCCCTAAGGGAAAATATGACTAGGGAGTTAAACAAATTGCGGGAGCAAAATATAGTTGTACCATCAAGGTCAAACTATTCTTCAGCGCTCTGGATCGTGCCAAAAAAGCCAGATGCGCAAGGCAATAAGAAGTATAGACTGGTCACGGATTTCAGAGCCCTGAACGAAGAAACAGAGGGCAGCTGCCACCCTTTACCATTCACAAGCGACATATTAGAACACTTAGCCTCAGCCAATTATATTACAGTAATGGACCTGAAACAGGGCTATCACCAGATCGAGATGCATCCCGATTCAGCTCATCTTACGGCTTTCCACGCCCCTGACGGCGAGCACGGTCAACAGATGCTCGAGTACAGAAGGATGGCGATGGGACTCAAGGAGGCCACCTTGACCTTTGTCAAGGCCATGTCGTTAGCCATGGCAGGCCTGCAAGGAGATGAGGTCGAGATATACCTCGACGATTTAATGATTTTTGGCGAGACGCTAGAACAGCATAACACAAGATTGCGCCGTGTGCTGAAAAGATTACTGGAGGCCAATTTGACAGTTGAGCTGAGAAAGTGCCAGTTTTTAAAGAAAGAAGCACTCGTACTGGGTCATATAGTAGGCGGCGGGCTGATAAAAACAGATCCCAATAAAATAGCCGCTATGGACCAATACCCGGTACCAACTGACGCGAAGAAAGTAAAGCAAGCGCTTGGTCTCTTCAGCTACTATAGGCGCTTTATTAAAAATTTTTCGAAAATAGCCCGACCTATGTTTAAACTGCTACAGAAAGGAGTGGAGTTTGAGTGGCGACCAGAACAGCAAAAGGCGTTCGATACACTTAGGGCCACGATGTGCAGCGAGCCAGTGCTGAGAACACCGGATTTAACGAAACCATTCATAGTAACGACCGATAGTAGCGATTGGGCCCTTGGAGCGATACTCTCGCAGGGCGAGTTGGGCAAGGACCAGGTTTGCGCCTACGCGTCGCGCTGCCTTAAAGGCAGCGAGCTCCGCTATCCCACTTACGATAAAGAATTACTGGCAATAGTTTTTGCCAAAGAACAGTTTCGCTATTATCTGTTTGGTCGAAAATTCACGATCGTAACAGACCACGAACCGTTAAAACACTTCCACACAACCAAGAAGCCCGACTTGCGTTTTAACAGACTCAAGGCGGCTCTCATTGGCTACGACTTCGTAATAGTTTATCGGCCAGGCGAGAAAAACGCCAACGCTGATGCCCTTTCGCGGAACCCAGTCATCAAAGAAGGGGAAGTGAATCCAGAACTTCCGCGCGTAGAACTCTACAAGCTCGCAAACGAGCAGAATGCAGCCGAGCCCGATGAGGAAGCAGATGCACCACCTGGAAGAATTTTTAGAACGCGAGCAATCAAGAAAAAAGGAATCGACCGCGATAAAAAGACTAAGAACTACAAGACTAGCTCGGAAGATTCCGAAGGGCAGGAAGCCCCAAAAAGAAACCGTAAGGAAAAAGACATCTTATATAAAAAAGGCGAAATACTGGCCGTAAGAAATGATCACGACGATTTTTATTTATGTCGCGCAAGGAAAGACATATATTGGGAAGACGAGGACGCCCATATACAGTGGTTCACGCAAGAGAGCAACCGCAAAAACACATTCTCCTTAGATTATCACAGTACAATAAAATTAGCATGTATTATGACTACAACTGAGTTAAAAAGGACGGAGAAAAAGAAATACATACTCAGTAAGAAAGAGCGCGAACGAATCATAGAAATCTTACGAGCATCGATCGAGTTCAGCGCCAGCCAAGAGCAGAAGGCGCCGCCAGCAGTAGCGACTGGCCTGGACGAGCCAATGGCAGCCAATACAGCTTCAAGCTCATCGAGCTCTTCCGAGACAGAAACTGACATGTCAGAGCCTTCTCATAAGTCTATTTCTGCATCGAGAACAACACAAGGCTACGCCACAAGATCGAGTCAAAAAAGTAAGAGTCGCACGGAACCCAATCTATTCGAGCCCAGCGACTCGAGTAGCGACTCCATTACTTCCCAGCCACGGCTCAAAACGCAAACGCTGACGAGCATCGAGCCGCTGGAAACTATCGTAATTCCCAGTAAACCAAAGTCGGGAAGAAACGATAGTCCAGTCGGTCACAGAGCTCAGGTATGCGCAGCATACCCGATCGCCGATCAGTCAGGTAGCTCGCCTTCCACTGAGGAGCAGCTGCGTCACGTCGATCCGAACACTTCGACCAATATCAGTAAATCGCCACTAAATGCAGTATTGCCTCGAATAGGCACCAGGCTCAACACTAAACTGACAGTAGATATACAGGAAAAAGAAATAGAAGGAAGAGACGGCTTTCAGATAAACATCTGGGAAGCAAAATCGTCGGTAGGTTCCCCGGAAAACAGTCTCACTGGCCTCGCAGGCGGACAGACCGCGAAACCGAGTACAGGCAAGGCGAATAGTAAAAATCCGGTCGCCGATTCGGGCGCCGACCTAAACAGGTCGCCGCAAATCAACGAAAACCCAGCTCCGGCTAGTCCCGGTAAACCTGCGGACAAGCCTTTATCCGAGGCTCCCCTTCGTCCTATTTCTCCATCAGGATGGTCAGTCACGAGTGGCGATGGCCCGTTCGAGGACTTCGCCGATATCCCGCGGAAGTACGACCGCAGAGTCGATTCCTCGGATGAGAATTCGTCAGTCAGCTCAGGCAATATTCTGACACATGCCTACATTCGCAAAAAGCGATGCGCAGAGCCGTTAGTCAACCTGATCCGCTCAGACGATATTCCTCAATCGCCTCCAGGTAACTGCTTATTTGATTCGTTAATTAAGTTGGCAAATCTAGATATCACAGCCCTCGAGCTCAGAAGCCGACTTCGCGCGTCTCCCCAGCTGACGCACTGCGGCGAGCCAACAGAGACGCTGAGGATACTAGAGTCTGACACAGAGTACGGCACAGTAGATTGCGCCTACCTGTTCGCCCAGGAATACAAAAGAAATATCTGTATCCATTATGACATAAGCAGCGACAAGCGCATATATTGCCATTTAATAGCCAACACGGCTGAGGTATATATGCATCTGAATCTAACCGGCCACCATTTTACGCCATATCTGCGCATCGCAACCTCTTATAAGGCATCCGGGGTTAGCCCATCGGATGACGACGAGCAAAGTCAGCCAAAGTCACCGGAATTGGGCAGGAAAACACGCAGGAAGCGCAAAATGGCGGCTCCCTCAGCGCCAGCTGATCAAAGAGACGTCAACCCCGACGACACGCTCAGAGATAGTCCATGCAACGACGAATGGGAGCAACAGCCGATACTGGCCGAACCCGAAAGAAGCGACCCGGGGCCTGCAAGCGCAGGGGCCGACGATTGGCCCATGGGTGAAGCACCGCCAGGCTCGCCTCCAGAAAGCAGCTCCGACAGCAAGGATTCTGCGGCGGGACAGGGCGACCCTCCCGCTGAAAATCCCGCCGGCGACAGCGATAGGCCCGACGGCGTCGTTAGCCGCGTAACGGCTGCAGCAAGCGACGGTAACCTGAAGCGTTACGTCGTTTCCAACGCACGGCCACCTCGCGAAAAGCCACCATGGGCAGCTCCGGACGGCCAGTTGCCACCTCCGTTCGTTCACTTACAATCTCTGAACGAACATCCATTCCGTTTTCGTGAAAACTTAGTATATTTAATATCAGCGGACAACTTCATAACAACAGAGATACAAGAAGCCTTAATAGAAAGAGGATACCTAAATCCGGACGAACTGACAAGCAGAGAGTTCAAGGTCAGCGAGATAAATATCTCCGAGTTTCAAGGCATCAAACTCATAGGTGTTTATGTAAAGAAGTACATAGACGACCGACCGATGCGTGCTGATATTGGAAAATGCCTACGGACTTTGAAAAACGTAGTAATAGCCAAAGAAATAACGAGCTTGGCTATTACCCGCGACTTAGCAATTTTGTCCCTAGCAGAATGGACAAACTTCATCGATCAATTCGATAGAATTTTTACAAACGCCAAGATAAGCGCAGTCCTATTAAAAAATAACCTGCCCGTACCTAATGTCATGGAAAGGTACAAGCTAATTAAAGAGTACCACGAGGCAGCCATAGGCGGCCATAGAGGTATGAATAAGACGTACAGCAAAATTGCTGGCGACTTTTACTGGCGAAATATGTGCCCAGATGTGCGCCAATTTGTCGCGAGATGCACTGTTTGCCAGAGCAATAAACTAGTTCGAGTAAAAACCCGTCTGCCGATGTTAATTAGTAATACACCGGCAACCCCTTTCGAGCAGCTCGCCCTTGACTTCTACGGCCCGCTGGAAAAAACCAAGAAGGGCTACAAGTATATTTTGTCAGCGCAAGACGCACTCACAAAATATACAATTTTAACACCAACAAAATACGCAACAGCAAAGGAGGTAGCAAGAGCTTTGACAGAAAAAATAATCTGCATATTTGGACCACCAGCAGCGATCCTTACGGACCAGGGGACCCATTTTCAAAACCGTTTATTGGAAGAATTTGCTAAGATATTCGGAATCGAAAAATTTCGCACTACAGCCTACCACCCCCAATCGAACGGCTCAATAGAAAGGATGCATCATACACTGACGGAATATCTCCGAAAATACATAAGAGACGTAACTGACTGGGATAATTGGACAGCAATATGCCAGCACGCTTACAACTGCACAGAACACGAAAGCACGGGCTATACACCGCATGAGCTTGTGTTCGGTTTTAAACCGAGAACACCATCAAGCTTCACAACGAAAGAGTTAGCGCTGTCCTATAACAGTTATATAGTGGGTATGCTATCCCATCTTACAGTCCTACAGACGACAGCAGCCATGAACTTAGTGCAAGCGAAATATCGCACGAAGTATTATTACGACAGGAATTTAAACATTAAACACTTCCGAGAAGGAGAACAAGTCTACGTCCTTAAAGAACCAAAGAAGGGAAAATTCGCAAAGGAGTATACGGGCCCTTTCGAAATAATAAAAATAAACCGCAAGACGAACAACGTCACGGTACAAAACGCTGACGTGTCTAAAACCGTCCACGTTAACAAACTCGAAAGGCCCGGCGAGTTAGCTAGACAGTCTGATAAACTAGCGTAGAACAGTCGTTTTTTTTATTGTTTTTTTTACGCGGCCCCGGACGAGCCGCGCCCCGGAAGAAAAACAAGATGAAGCGATTAATCGTACAGAATTGTAGGAGAACTAGCCAAGCTGCGCGCGATAGTTAAAGTTCCATGTTCGGCAGCTAACAGAAACTTCTGTTTTTTTTAGGGCACGCGACGACGCGAATCGAATAAAAATATTAAGGTTGAATAAAAAGGCAATAAAAATCAGGGTCAAACGCGAGCGTGTTCCAATTGAAGTAAACGAGAAAATAAAGCTGCGCGCTTATAGGACGAAAAGCGACCCTAAGCGCAAATGTCCAATTACATATTTTATATTTTAAGGTACATAAGAGCTCAAATAAATGCTAAGATATACAAATTTAAGAATTTGAAAATTTGAAAAATTTGAAAAATTTGAAAATTTGAAAAATTTGAAAATTTGAAAAATTTGAAAATTTGAAAAATTTGAAAATTTGAAAAATTTGAAGAATTTGAAGAGTAGAGAATTTTAAAGTCGATAAAAAAAAAAGGAAAAATTAAAATATAAGCAAGGTTTAAGAAATTTGTAAAACGAAGTAGATAATAAGATATAGAAATAAGTATATAATGTAGAGCACCTCTCAAATGATATCTTGTAAAGCAGCAGCGGCTGCTTATCTGTAATACATTTTTAGAAAGTGGACGCTATAAAAAGCCGAAGGGACATAAGTTAATTAATATCATTTGAAATAAATTTTACAAGTACAAGTGCTAGCGCGCTTTTGCGCGCTCTCACTTACACACACAAACTTGGCTATTCAGAACATGCACGCTAGAGCAGTACGTCGGTCGTACGTTTTCATTGTTTTTTTTCGAGCAACGCGGACGTCGCCCAACGCGGCCCCGCACGTGTCACGGATGAGCTTCTGGCTTTCCGTGGCATTTCCTTATCGCAGAGCGGATGCGCGCAAGACACGCAGTCAGCTCTGCCCGACGCTGCTCCAGTGTTCCTACGCGCAAAAGTGCAGTACTTGCACCTTTTGCGCGCGGGACCGTTGGCGGGTCGCGATGCGACCGCGAGCGGGCGGCAGATAGCCGGCGGTACTCACGACAAGAGGTGCTCGGACCTAATAAAGCCACGATTACCCAAAAGCCCTGTCTCCTCAATTCCTGCGCGCCTTTCTCTGGCGGCACAGGAGGACCCCTCCAACCATCCGTCACACATCGAATGATTTTTTACTTACATCATTCACATTGAATTGAGAAGAGAAAATAGAAACCTTTTCATTGTAAATATTACATTAGACTCTAACACCGTCATTGTTGTTAAGTATGAACTTAAAAATGTTAAAATTTGACTCTTCGGATTTATTTGGTTAAGTTTTCAGTACAAAATTATATACTTTATTCATGATTTAACTACAACACTCATTTTATTGACTTGAAAAATGAGACTAAAATGATATATTTTACACTCCTATATTTTGTTCACACATTTGCGTATTCATTAATTTTCTTTAACTTTTCCTTTTTTCTTGCTGTCATAGCTCCTGTATCAAGGTCCCATTTTTCAAGTTATCAAAAGACTTAGTTAATTCATGAAAGTTAATTATTCTCTCAGGCGATTACTATTACTGTACTCGCTTTGCTCGACTTTATCTTTAACTTTAGTCCTCTACTGTATAGTAAATTACTAATGATAAAGATATTAATTTTAAAAAAGTTCATATTTTATAAATTTATTAAATTTCAATATTAAAATAAAATTTTTTTTGTATAAGTAATTTTATATTTGTGAAATCTTTTTAAATAATAGCAAAATTATTTGAACGTATTCCCTCAAATAATTACTTTTTTATAATAAATGTCTTTTTAAGAAATTTAGTTTCCGATACTTTTCTTGGGTTTAAAAAAATATATACTTATGTGGCGCCCCCGGTTCATCGCCGCAAGCAGCGCCTCTGTCCCCGGGAGCTGTACTAGCTCGGCAGAGGCGGCCATCTTGGGCTTGCTTCTCCCCCACCTCGAGGTGGCGAGAAGCGAGTCAGAACCAGCTTGCCTCTCGTGCTGCTCGGACGTATCGGCAAGCAGCGCTCGACGCTCGACGCGTTTTGTACCTGACGTACCAATAAAGCATAGATTAATTTAAACCGATTTGTTATCTCTCTCCTATCCTGGGACATCTCCTGGTGGAGCCGCATCTATTGGCGCGAAGCCTTTACGTCCCAAAGTGGTGACCCCGACGTACCTCGGCTACGTCGTGTCAGAAGACGGATTCACCCCTCCCGACACCAAGGTGCGAGCTATCCAAAACTACTCGAAGCCACAGACGTCGACCTCGCTGCGCCGCTACCTGGGTATCGTGAACTACTATAGGCGTTGCATACCCAAGGCCGCCGAGATCTTGGCCCCGATGAACGACCTGTTGAAGGCTCTTCCACCTAAGAAAAAGGCCATTCCGCTCGTCTGGACTCTGGAAGCAGACGAAGCTTTTTCGCGCAGCAAAGAGGCTATAGCTTCAGCTGCCCGCACGACCTTCCTCAGAGTTCCGACGCCTCGGACACAGCCCTGGGTGCAGCGCTGGAACAAGAATACCCTAAGGGAACCTGGAGACTCTTAGGCTTTTTCTCGAGGAAGCTGTCGTCCACCGAGACACGATACAGCCCGTACGATCGGGAACTCCTGGGCGCCGTTGAAGCAATAAAACAATTTCGGCAGATCCTGGAAGGACGTTGTTTCGTCCTCTGGACCGATCATAAGCCGCTCACGCGCGCGCAAGACCAGCGCGCAGATAAGGCGTCACCCAGGCGGGCACGCCAAACGATTACCTTCTCCAGCATAACGTCACGCTGGATTTCGTACCCGGAAAGGACAACGTAGTCGCCGACGCATTCTCGCGAGTCGAAATAATCAGCATGCCGACAATCCTCGACCCGGCTACGATCGCTGAAAGCCAGCGATCCGACACCGAGATGCCTCAACTAATTCTCGCCTCGAAAGTAAACCTACAGTCTCTCGACATAGAAGGACACTCGATCCTCTGCGAGACGACGACAGGCGTGGTCAGGCCCTACCTACCTGAACCGCTCCGAAAGACGGCTTTCGTCATCCTTCACGGTCCCGCTCATCCCAGCATCAGGACGACGTCACGCCTGATGTCTCAGAAATTCTTCTGGCCAAGGATGAGGAAAGACGCCGCAGGTTGGGAACGGGAATGCCAGCCGTGCCAGCGTACCAAGATAAATCGACACAATCGTGCAGCGTTGGGCAATTTCACCACGCCGGATGCCCATTTCGACCACCTGCACATCGATTTAATCAAGTGGCCGCTCGTCGGAGACAAGCAATACTGTCTCACGATCATCGATCGTTTCACCAGGTGGCCCACCGCCGTTCCAGTTCCGAATCAACTGGCCACCACTGCAGCATAGGCCCTGATTGATCACTGAATCTGCTATTTCGGCACGTCTCTAACGATCACCTCCGACCAAGGTCCCCAGTTCGAGGGCAAACTTTTCAGCGCCCTGACCCAACTCATCGGCTGCAGCCGACAACGCACCGCTCCCTACCATCCTCAGTCGAATGGTATGGTAGAGCGGTTTCACCGAACCCTCAAAGCGGCGCTCATGTGCGACCCGCTCACGCCATGGCCTGACGCACTCCCAACGGTGTTGCTCGGCCTCCGCTCGTGCTTCAAGGAAGACCTACAAGCATCTCCGACCGAGATACTCTACGGTACAACGCTGAGGATGCCGGGTGAATTTTTTACCACTCCAGCCATCCAGAAGCGGACGCTCCAGCCTTCATCAAGGACCTTCGCCGCCTGACGCAGGCAATCAAAGCAGTCCCGGCCTCGAGACACGTCCAGGAACACCATCCTTTCATCTACAAGGATCTCCGGACGTGCACGCACGTTTTCAAGCCTCTGCAGGTTAGCACAAAAAATTCTATCATCAACTCCAACTATTGCCTCCACCTCCCTCCACAATCCGGAGTAGGTTAGAGCACTTTTTCGACTAAAAAAAAATATTAAAAAAAAGAAATCCCCAAATTTTCAGTACTTTTCTCCATAAAGTCAGCCATATTTTTTTTTCTAGAGCATTTAATCACAATTCTAACCCCGGAAATCGAAAGATCACATCCGAAAACATTAGGATATGTGGTTTTTATTGAGTTATTTCATTAATTTCCCTTCGAGATTGACGCTCCAAAAAGGACGAAAAATTGTGTCCGTTAGGGCGTTAATGGGTTAATCAGCCATTTACTTATAAAGTATTAGGAAACTAGTAATTATTTTTTAAATTCATAATAATAGTCAATAGTAATGTTTTTAAATGATACTTTTTTACAATAAAATCAGTTGATTGCTCGATCGTATTGATAATAAATTGTAAATGATGCCTTTATATATCATAATCAGTATAATGTTACTCAAATTATTTCCAAAGTTTGTATAAGTAAAATATATTATTACAATTAATTTGATCTAATACTTGTGAAATTAATTGATAAACTACCTGACTTTACGTCCAAAGCTATTTTATTTTTCATCAAAAAAATTTTCATTATAATTTGATAGAATTTTAAAGTGGATTTTTTATGGCAAAATCAAAATAACTTTATCATAGTTAAATAAACTAATAAACTTATTACTATTTTTAGTTTGTCACAAGAGGTTAACATTAGGTTAAAATGATATTATTAGTACTAATTCATTTTATTATTTTTCTACATTATATTAATAATGTGTAGTAATGTTTTGAATTTATATTAATAGTGTATAATACTACACAATTTATTGTACTATACCAAAACTAAAATTTATACATTTAAAATCATATACAGCACATAAAAGTAAAATTCTTGAAAGATTGTGTTCAATAAATTTAAAAAAAATATTAAAAACTTAATATTACGAAGTAATAATTAAAACTTACGTCGATATACCAAAGCTAAAATTTATACATTTAAAATCATATACAGCACATAAAAGTAAAATTCTTGAAAGATTGTGTTCAACGAATCTAACCAAAATATTAAAAACTTAATATTAAGAAGTAATAATTAAAACTTACGTCGATTATCGTACAATTTATGATTGAATTGTTAGATAAATAAATAGATAATACAAATAAATATATATTACAAATAAATGTACATTTAAAGTTTACAATAAGATAATTTTCTGTATTAGAATTTACTTTAAACACGTATAAATTATAAAAATATCAAAAACTACATCGATATAAAAACTGAAAAGTATTCAAAAAGTGAAAATTAAACTGAAGTTGTACTTGTATACTATTTATCACACGTAGAAGCGGTAACGGAACGTTTAAACGGAGCGCGGTGAGCGAAGCGAACCAGTATAAGTGTGTTCATATTATAAAGAATACTACCGAATACAGCATTAATATCGGCGGGAACATAGAATTTTTTAACAATATTTGATAATAATTACATAAACTAATATATTAATCGATATTAATTGTTTGGAGTTATTATTCGTCAAAGGTTACGATTATTTACACATTTTTAACTTTTTAAAACAATAAATTTTCCTTGAAAATTCGTATAAACCGTAGCGATGTTAATGGATTTGGGTATTGGTTCGAAAAAGGATCGTGAAAATGAATGCAAATACTCGACGCTGATTGGCTGAAAGCCTCTATCCACCATTAATGTCTGACCAATCAAGTTCTGTATACGAGTCCGCCGATCCCCTTTCTGGGATCCCTAAGGAGAATGAACCGCAGTAGCTGTTTCATTAATCATTTGAAATTATATTGATATATTGATTTTTAAAATCTATCGGCTTTAGAGAAAAAAGAGTAAACGGTATACATATACACCAAAAGTATTAAACGTATCTATACACAATAATAATCTGTCATTATCCGATAAGCACACTTTTAGAAAAAAGTTATTATATTCAAAAAGTATTTACAAAGTATTCTTTACGAGAATTCTTTATGAATACTTTTAATGTTGAGCTGAACCAGACATTCGTTACTTCATACAGATGTCACTTAGAATTCATTTAAAATACTTCCTTGAATAAAGTATTCATTAAAAATTCTTTAAGAATTTTATCAAAAGTGTTGTTGCTTATTGAGAACTTATCTGAGACAGGTTTTGTCTCACTGGATAAATTTAACTATAAGTATTATGAAGAAGTTCAATTAATTGTAAAATTTGTCTGCACAATTAGATATATTAGACAATCAACAGCAAAATCCAGAAAAAA
Source organism: Gastracanthus pulcherrimus (assembly GCA_949152435.1). Classification (NCBI taxonomy): domain Eukaryota; kingdom Metazoa; phylum Arthropoda; class Insecta; order Hymenoptera; family Pteromalidae; genus Gastracanthus; species Gastracanthus pulcherrimus. Next base: position 41,972,702 of record OX424574.1, read on the forward strand.
TTGCAAAATTTATGTTTTAAATATTCTAAGTACAACATGTAAAAGTCAGAAAGTATACAAAACGAAAAATCTCTATGACTATTTTGCTTAAACTTAATATACTTAATGAGTAAATAGTTATGCTAAAGTGTGATATCAAGTATCGGCAATTAACAGCCATTTTGAAGTTTTTTAATTCTAGGTATAAAAGAATTTAAAAAATACAGATAGATTCTATATGTGATTTAAAATAAAAAGTACATCTACCCTTTTTTCTCTAAATTCAGTAGATGTTAAGAAAAAAATTCACAAAGAAAATTTAGATTTATCACTTTTTTATCTTAAAAGCTATTGATTTTAGAGGAAAATGTTACAGGCATTTTTTATTTAAAATTACATAAAGAATCTATCTGTATTATTAAAATTGTTTTTTACTTAGAATTAAAAAACTTCAAAATTGCTGTGAATTGCCGATACACGTTTAATCAACCATTTACTCATGAAATATTAAGTTTAGGAAATATAGTCATAGAGGTTATGTATACCTAACTCAAGAACATCTGCATATTCAGCCTATCTACGCACAATGATTATGAAAATTTTTCATTGCAGCTATAACTTTAGAGTAGTATTGCTACAATGAAAAATTTTATAAGTTCAGAGAAAATAGTTATAGAGGTTTTGTATACCTAACTCAAAAACATCTGTATATTCAGCCTATCTACGCACAATGATTATGACAATTTCTTATTGTAGCTATAACTTTAGAGTATATTATAGTGTATATTATATTCGATTAATGTATTATAATCTTGATCAATGCCTCGAGTGGGCAGTATTATCGAAGTTGCACCCTCCAGAACGTAATGCTGATAGAGTTGCTAAATATAAACTATTCGAACGTGAATTGAAATTCAAGGGTATCGATATCCCTGTGAAACCTATGGATATCGCTAATTTCGAACAGCAGAATAAGATGTCCGTCAACGTGTACATAATCAAGAAGAGGGGTAACAAATTCGACGTATCCCCATGTCACCTCACCTAGTCAAAGAAGGGGGAGGACAGACATGTTAACCTTCACCTTGTAGAAGAATACTACGTGGACGAAGATGCTGACCCGACCGATGGCGATGAAGATGACGAAATAGTGCCAAGATTCCACTACATCTGGATAAAGGAATTATCTAGACTAGTAGGATCTCAAATATCAAAGAGAAAGTGTAAATCATACATCTGCGATCAATGTCTCCACTTCTTCCGGACTCGGGACAAATTGAAAGCTCACGATGTCGATTGCGTAGAGGTTAACAAGTGCAAGGTTCAGCTACCCACCAAGTACGACAATATCCTTAGATGCAAAAACTTTAGACACAAAGAGCGGGTACCACTCGTTATCTACGCAGACTTAAAGTGTCTGCTAAAACCCATTGAGGACGAGAGCGATCGTTTATACCAACAGCATGAGTAATTCAGCGTAGGCTACTACGTAAAATGTAGCTGCGATGATACTCACCCCGAGTACAAGTGCTACAGACAGGAGGACGAAGGATCACTATACCCTGCCGAGTGGTTTGTCAAGAACCTGCGAGCACTTGGCGAGAAATCGGAGGATATAAGCAGAAACTCGAAGTCGATGAATCCCGTAACAGTGTCAGAAAAAGCGGAGTTCGAAAGAGCGACTCTGTCATATCTGTAAGCAGCCGTTTACCGTCGAAGATTGGTCGAATAAGCTCATAGTCAAGGATCACTGCCATTTCACGGGGAGGTATGAATACCAAATTGTATCTCATTATTATTATTATCATTATTATTATTATCATTAGCTGCACCTAACCTTACCCCTTTATTTGTTTCAGGTACCGAGGTCCTGCGCACAACAGATGGAACCTCAAGTACAACGATTCGAGGACTATACCCGTGGTCTTCCACAACCTCAGCGACTACGACTCCCACCTCTTCATCAAGGAATTAGCCAAATGCTTCGAGGGTCGAGTGTACCTCATTCCTCAAACCAAACAGCGTTACATCTCCTTCTCCGAGTTCGTCAAGGACAGCGACATTCATTTCCGCTTCATCGACTCATACCGTTTCATGGCCTGCTCCTTGGAGAAGCTCGCCTCCTATCTCGAGAAGCTGAGTATCGTTGAAGAGGAGTTCGATATCGACTACGCAACTGATCAGATAGAGCTGCTCAAGAGGAAGGCCAAAGCCAACAACAAATACATGGTAGAGGGGTACGACGATTCCAAGGAGAAGAAGTACCTTCTCTACTACGATGTCAACAACCTCTACGGATGGGCGATGTGAGAGTGCCTTCCCTACGGTGGCTTCAAGTGGGTTGACCTTAAGTATGAATCGCCCAACTTCTTCCAAGTGGCGGACGATGCTGCAGAGGGCTATATACTCGAGGTGGACCTTGAGTATCCCGAGGAGATCCACGACGATCACAAGGATCTGCCCTTGTGCCCCGAGCATATGGCTGCTCCAGGCTCGAAGGAGAAGAAGCTGATGAGGACGCTTCACAACAAGAAGAACGACGTCATCCACTACCGCAGTCTGAAACAGGCTCTCAAGCACGGACTTAGCTTGAAAACTGTACATAAAGCCTTGAAATTCAGGCAGAAGCCGTGGCTCAGGCCGTACATCGACTTGAACAGCGAGAAGAGAAAAAACGCCAAGAACGAGTTCGAGAAACTCCTCTACAAACTGTTCAACAACGCGGTGTACGGCAAGACGATGGAGACCCAGCGCAAACACATAGACATGAAGCTTGTCAACAAGTGGGGTGGGAGGTATGGCGCCAAAGTGCTCATAGCCAGACCCAACTTCCACAGCTGCTCCATCTTTGACGAAAACCTCGTCGCTGTAGAGTTAGCACACACCGAAACCACCATCAGGAAGCCCATCTACATCGATCTATGCGTCCTCGACTTGTCGAAGTCGTTCGTGTACGAGTTCCAGTACGAGTACATGCGGGTCCGAGAGTGTGGGTTATCCAAGCTGCTCTACACCGACACCGATAGCCTGATATATGAGATCACAGGTACCGACATGTGCCAGGTCATGAAGCGGGCCATCAACAAGTTCGACACGTCCGACTACCCGGAGCACAATCAGTTCGGCATGCCTCGTGCCAACAAAAAGGTGGTGGGACTCATGAAGGACGAGTGCAATGGAAGCATCATGACCGAGTTTGTGGGCTTGCGCAGCAAGATGTACAGCGTGAAGATCGAGGACAAGTACACGCTGTGAACTTCCGACTTAAGCAAGCGTTGCAAAGTGTCTAAATTAGCAGCATCCTTCAACTGTTGAGGGTTGGCAATGTTGCACAGTCTCTTGTTTTCCAACTCGAACTGACCATCAGCTGTGACTTTGTATCCAACGCCAGGTGGTCCCCGATTACTTTCTGAGCCACCCAGATTACGTCCGAACACGTCGACGCTCATGTTGAAACTGACTGGATTACCGTTGCGTACTTGAGTATATATAGCCTCCCTCGGTCTCTCGGCCACGAGTAAGCGAAGGCGATCTACGTTCCTCGGGGTCGTCCCAGTACACGTAATCCATCCTCGTATCTCTTCTAGAAATTTTGTATCGAGGTAGTAGTCCGGTTCCACCCACGGATTTTCTCTTTGAACTCAAGGAAACATTGAAGACTGAGGCAATAAACTAATTGTATTTTTTGCTCCTGAAATTACTACGAATGAGCTGATCCTCACTGTAAGAATTTTTATGAGCAGTCGTAGATTCGACGATCTCTCGATAATTCGCCATATCACTTGGACTGATGAATCGTTTGTCGGGGTCTTTTCTGAACAACAGATCCAGCAAACCCTTGGTTTTGGGATATTTGTTGGCATTAACGTCAACGTTATCGCGCTCGAAGCGAATAAGCGAGTTGCCAATCGTGAGTGCATCGTCGTGCTTGCGAACTCCGCACACGTTGTCCAGATACTTTTGACGGTTTTGTTTCAACATGTGTAAATACTTGGTGGCTGTATCTGGTGTTTTTTCATCCTCCTTATCGTCTTCGGTGTCGGCGTTAGCAGTTTCGAATGAAGTATCGTGAAACTTGAGAATATCATCGAATTTCTCATTTTTGGGCATCAAATGATTGATCTCCTCTTTGGGCATCAAACGTTCCATCTCGTACTTGATGTTTTTATTGCTAGTCTCCGTGACGTTGACGAGTTTCTCTAGTGGATTGACGATGGGCTTCAATGTTTCGTTCAATGCTCTCGCAACGTTCTCTTTGCCGTGCTTCAACAACATGTGTTTACGTCTAATCGTATCTCTCGCTTTCGCGATTTGGCGAAGAACGTTCTTCTTTTCTCGAAACTCTGCCATGTTGACACTCTGACGGTTGGCAGTGTACTGATCTCTCTGCAGATCGAGTCTCAGATATTTATAACAAAACAGTCGAAGCCCTTTCTATATCTTCCGTTATTGATCGGTCTGTCCTTATCTATCACGATGAATCCGTAATTATCGTCTCTCCAGCACGAAGAGCACAGTTCTTTGAATTGAGCGTACGTCATGTCGGTATCTACGTGGTCGTCGTACACGTGTCTCAGATTAGCGTCATCTTATCTGAATAGAGCCAGCAGATTGACGTTGTCTCTCACGAGGTGTTTGGGGATGTGTGCGTACGACTGACAGAGATAGAAACAATCTACTTACTTGTGTCTACCCATACAGAAGAACACTCTCACGTTGTCTTGCTTCTCGCAAGCCACGTCGTCGAATACCATGATCGAATTGGGTAGTGCATCATCCGGAGGAATGACTTAGTCGTGCTCCCTGAAAGCGAAATACTGCACGCCATCTATGGGCTCCAAGAGTTTCATCAGCAGTCGATATTTTGGTTGATCGAGTGATTTGGAGTAGACGTACACGTTTTAGAACCTCAACCCATTGGGATGAGTTATGAGAGCTAGCAGACTGTTCGTCTTGCCGCAGTTGGATGGACCATAGAAGACGGATCGTACGCTGTTAAGCAGTAGTTCCCTGTGTCGCTTCTCCCTCTCCTTCTCCCGCTCAACGATAGCGTCGAAGTTCGCTACCAGAAGCTTGATTGTTTGCTCCTTGAAATCCATGTGCACCCTCGACTCTCCCATTGACGACTGACCCTCTGCCTATAAATAGGCTGCTTATATACCCCAGCGATCAGTCGTTAGTTGACCTTCGAAGAGTGATCGTACACAAGCGACAGAGACGAGGTCGTGGTTTACTGAATAGTCTGATCAATCGGTTACCTGTGGAGTTACATTTGCCTGGATATCAGTACTGCGACCTCGGCACTAAATTGAAAAAGCGACTTGCTCGAGGTGATCACGGTATCAACCCTCTGGACGCAGCCTGCAAGGAGCACGATATAGCTTATTCTCAGAATCATTAGAACGTGGACGCTAGAAACGCTGCAGACAGAGTTCTAGCTGACAAAGCTTGGCGAAGAGTTTGGACCAAAGACTCCGGTATAGGTGAGAAGGCAGTCTTCTTACGCTGTAACCAACGCTGTGACGCTAAAGTCCAAGTTCGGCATGAGCTGGAAGAGGAAGAAGAAGAGTCCATCTATTACTACACTAGCCAAGGTGATCAAGACTGCCTCCAAGTCCGTAGTTCCAAGTGAAAGTGATAGCGAGGTCATTCGTTCCGCTCTGAAGAGCGCTCCCGATGCTGTCAAGAAGGCTTGAGCAAACGTAACGTGAAAATTCTAAGAATTCTTCCTGTCTCAAAGAAAGTAGGTGGATTCTTACCTTTTCTCATCCCGCTGTTCGCTGGCTTGAGTGCAACTGGTGCATTAGCTGGAGAAGCTGCCGCTAAAGCGGTGAACGATGCGAGTGTGGCCAAACGTCAGAGGAAGGAGAATCAGAGACACAATCAAAAGATGTAGGATATAGCTCTCGGCAAGGATCTCTATGTGAAACCTCACAAAACGGGACTCGGTCTCCATCTGAAATCTCATACGGGAAGTGGTTTGAGAATTAAAAATAAAAAAAAAGATTCTCGAAGTGAGATTGCCATGACGAGCGCTCACGGATGCTGATATCGTAAAATACGCTAGAATTCTCGGAATTCCACACTTCCGAGGTGTGTTCATGAGAAATGCGTTGCCTGCCAGTGGACAACATTATCGTGAATCAGCTGTAGTCGACTTGGATGACGAGAGTGGACCTGGAACGCATTGGGTAGTGTATCGCAAACGAGGAAAGAAAAGAAAAGAAAAGACACGACAGTTTTGGCGTTCTTCAGCCGCCTCTAGACTTGTTACTGTACCTCGGAGTTGACGAGGTCAAGTACAATCACGACAGGTATCAGGACATTGATTCCTACAACTGCGGCCACCTGTGTCTGCGATTTCTTTGCGAGAAGCTGGATCGCCTACACTGAAAAAAAATAAAAGGCTACTTCTACTCGAGGGATACAAGCAGTAAATGGGATGGGTTTCCATGAACCCCAGTCAGAGTTTGATCGTTGAGAATGCGGGTTGACTCGACGTCGAGGAGACGCTGACTTTGACCGACAACGCGGGATACTTCGACGTATGCATTCCTCTGATTATGATTCTTGGATTCGCCGAAAACTACCGCAAAATCGTAGTGAACGTCAAACACGAGCTAATACTCACGAGGTCGGGCAACAATCTGAATGTCGTTGTACAAACACCAACACGAGTTCGGTTCAAGACACCGTCCCGAGCAGACGTGTTTCGTCATCGGTGTTTACAGACCAAGCAAATATTTACGCGCACACGTGTACACATAGTTTTTCAGTAAGTCTATAGTGCAGTGACAAAGTGCCATTGAGTTGTAGCTTTCAAACTGCATTTGCAGTTTGATTAGCAAAAGTAAAAAAACGGAAAATTAGCCATGACCTCTGACAGCAGGAGTCATGGCACACCAGCAGCCCCCGGTTCTTCTCAGTCACCGTTAACTCAAACGTACGCTCACGTCATAGAAAAAAGTACTCGTCCTAAACAAGAACAAGCTATCATTCTCGATTCCATTGAAGGTCTCACTATCGATGATTATATCGATGGTCTCGAACAGTTAATTGACATTAAGGAAATTACACATATGTCAAAGATTTCTGGAGGACGAGTATGTTTCTTTCTCTCCAATAAGACCATAGCGCTCAACTTAGAAAACAAAACAATTAAAATCAAAGATCACTCTCTAAGCATTAGACCGCTTATCTCTAGAAATAAAAGAGTTGTTATATCAAATGTCTCTCCAATTATTGAAAATCAGATTTTAATCGACGCACTGAAAAGCAAAGGTATCACTTTAATATCGGCCATTAGTGATATTCGAGCGGGCACAACCAAACCTGGTCGCGCTCACATTCTCTCATTTCGTCGTCAAGCGTACATTCAAGAAGCAGATGTGGCCTTATTACCGGAGTCTTTGCAAATTTCCTACGAAGGCACTCCTTACTGGATTTATCTAAGTATCGACTCAACTAGCTGCTTTGTTTGTAAACAAAGTGGACATACGGCCAAAATTTGCCCAAGGAATATCTCCAAACCCAATATAAATGAAAACAGTGCTACTCAACTCGCTGCTAATCGAATGGAAAATCAAATACTTGCCAATGCTTCTCTTTCTCCAATCACGACCAACACGACTACCAAAGCTACTAAGAGGCCTCCGCCTCCCTCTACTGTTTCCGACGATTCTTTAAGCCAAAGACCTGTCGATCTTGCAGGCAAATTAGATGAGAATTCACAAGCTCCTTTACTCACCTCACGCAGTAACGACAAAAGCTTCAAAAAACCCACAGAACATAAATAGCAAAAACTAAAGGATAAGTCCACCAGCGACGAACAAGAAGCTAACACCTACTCAATTGATACAGCTCTACAGCCTGTTAAAGACATTATCAAAAATCCTTCAAACGGCTGTGTTCTTGATTTCAACAACTTCAAGTCCTACCTCGTCGAAACTCTAGGCAAGTCTAACTCAAATGAAATTGCACTGAAATTTACGGACAATACGGAAGAACTCATAAAAATGCTCACTCTCGTGCACAAACACCTTGATGACAGAAATCTAAAAAGTAGGTGTTCAAGACTCAAAAAGAAGCTACTTAATAATAGCTCTTCTGAAACGGAGAGCGAAACCGAATCTATCCCCGACTCTAAAACTAACCACAGTTCAAGCTATTAAATAGTAACGAAATTAAATAAAAATAATAATGGACACCTACGAAAAAAATATTAGAATAATGTTCTGGAATTCACGAAGCATAGTAAATAAAAAAGAAGAATTTGCAAAAATAATACTCGACTTCGACATTGTGATCTGCGTTGAATCTTGGCTCAAAAAAAAAGTGAAAAGTTTTAACTTTCCCGGCTTCAAGACATTTAGGAAGGACCGTTCCGTCGGTGATGGTGGGGGAATACTTCTCGTCATACGCAACAACATACGAGGGTAGTTCAATAAGTCTTTAGAATAAAGTATAAAAACAATTTTTTTTGGGTAAATTTTTTTTTATTTTTCAACATAATCTCCTTGGAGCTCTATACACTTGGTCAATCGCTTTTTAAGTTTTTTTAATCCTTCAGAAAAGTGCGTTTTCGGAAGTTCCTCAAAATAAGCACTTACAGAGGCAATGACGTCTTCGTTGTCCGTAAATCTCTGTCCACCGAGCCATTTTTTCAAGTTTGGAAATAAGAAAAAGTCACTGGGGGCTAAATCTGGTGAATACGGTGGGTGTTTGACCAATTCGAATTTTAGTTCTTCAATTTTAGCCATTGAAACGAAGCATGTGTGAACTCGGGCGTTGTCGTGATGAAAGAGAATTTTTTTTCTCGCCAAATGTGGTCGTTTTTTTTTAATTTCTTCTTTCAGCTGCTCTAATAATGATGCATAATACTCACCAGTAATTGTTTTACCCTTTTCCAAGTAGTCAATAAGTATAATTTCACGTGCATCCCAAAAAACTGTAGCCATAACCTTACCAGCTGACTTTACGGTCTTTGCCTTCTTTGGAACTGGTTCGCCTGTGGAAATCCACTGTTTGGATTGTTCCTTTGTCTCAGGAGTGTAGTGGTGTATCCATGTTTCATCCACAGTCACAAATCGACGAAAAAATTCCTCAGGATTCCGACTTATGCGCTCCAAAAGAGCCTCAGAGGCGACCACTCTATTGCGTTTATTCTCAGCTGAGAGCAAACGCGGCACCCATCTTGCCGATAGGTTTTTCATGCCTAATTTTTCATGTAGAATTGAAACAACTGCATCTATAGATATCCTTGTAGCCTCAGCTAACTCACGCACTTTTAATCTTCTATCCTTCAACACCATATCGTGGATTTTATTGATGATTTCGGGAGTAGTTGCTTCTACGGGCCTTCCTGAACGTGGTTCGTCACTTATTGATGTACGACCACGCTTAAATTCATTTACCCAGTTATAAACCGTTGCTAAGGCAGGGGCAGATGTGCCATGAACTGAGTCCAATTCATTTTTTATCTCATATGGAGTTAAACCCTTTAAATGAAAATGTTTAATTACCGCTCTGAACTCGTTTTTTTCCATTTTTCTTAACAAGCAATTTTTTTTTTTTTCAATTGGTTATAAAAACACGTAAACTCAGAAGATGTGGACTGTGACTGCACCATATATCTAGTCGGGAGTGGTGCTGACTGAAAACAGATGATTTGGAGCGATTCGCGCGCCATCTGTTGGTCATTCTAAAGACTTATTGAACTACCCTCGTATATAACATTAGATTAGGATTAATTAATCAAATAAGCCAAATTTTCTACTTTTAGTGATTACTTATTTATATATTTTTAAACTGTGGGTTGGCGAACGGAGCGAGCAGGGGGGAACCCCCCCTAGTGTGTGTGTATATATATATATATATATATATATATATATATATATATATATATATATATATATATGAAATTAAGATCTGAAGCTCATAAAATTAATACTTCTGGACTATCAAAATACTCATTTCTTATGTATTATTACCCGTAGAATCGATAAAAAAACGAAAGCCCTCGAGCCATGCTTTTATTGTTATAATTATTTTAATGTTAGAAATAATGAATTTACAACGTAAATTACATACAACGTTTTTCTCTGTACAAATAAAGTACAATATTTGAGTAAATGATATTTTAGAAACGGTTAAATCTTCATCCTTAAGCTTTCCGTAACATTAAACAAATTGCAGATACTAGGATGCGAAAAAAAATTTTTAGTTTAGTAGCTTAAAATATAAATAAATTATACTTATGTGTCAACGATATTATAAATTTACGACTGTCGAATATTAGTTGAAATACGTTACCATGTACACTTAACGGTAAAAATAACTTTGAATATGGTGGGGTTATTTCACTACGTGTTAATTGGGATTACGATACATTTATATACCTCCTAATGTCTAACCAATCGAAACCCCAGATAACATCAAGCAAAATGACCTACCATAATCAAAGTTACTTCTACTGTTGGAAGTACTCGTGGTTTTTCAAATTATGATTCATCACTCAGCTTTCGTTTTTTTAACAATTCTACGGATAAAAATACATAAGAAATGAGTATTTTGATAGTCCAGAAGTATTAATTTCAAGAGCTTCAGATCTTAAATACATAAGAAATATATGGTTTAGGGTGGAACATTAGAGCATAGAGCATAACATCAATCATATCAATAAAAAATATGTCTCGAGAACTTTCTGAACTATTATTTATCAATTCTACGGAAAAAATACATAAGAAATGAGTATTTAAATAGTCCAGAAGTATTAATTTCATGAGCTTCAGATCTTAATTACAGAAGAAATATATGGTTTAGGCTGGAATATTAGAGCTTAGAGCATAAAATCGATCATATCAATAAAAAAATACGGTTCGAGGACTTTCGGGACTATTTTTTATCGATTCTACGGGAAAAAATACATAAAAAATTACTATAAAATTGTTAGATTTCATTATTTTTACCTTTATACGCCTGAAAAAGTCAAATTTTAAAATGATTTTTTTAAATTTCTACCACTTGTGAAATGTATAGTTTTCTATTTTTAATACTTTGAAAAGAACATGGTGGATAGTTTTTGTGAACAACTTGCATGTAGCAAAATTTTTTTTATTGCGATTAGGGTTAAAGCGATAATTTATATCCTTTTTTAGGGTTTCTAGACCACTTTGCGTCGCTTTGTTGGTTATAAATTTTATCATAAGAATCCAAATGCTAGTAAATTTTAAAGAGTTCTATTGCACAATCTGTACAATAGGTGCAGAGATTTGTTTCTTCTATTTTTTTCATACCAATAAAGTTTTTCTTTTCTAAACAACAGAAATGTTATTCGATATTGAAAGTTCAAGCGAGACTCTATTAAACTGCCAGTGAAGACGAGGCATATCAAAAGCGGAACAAATATCTATAACTTTTTCTTGAGATATCTGATTATAACATATTTTTGGTGAAACGTAAACAAATCTAAATTTTTCGTTTATATTCTTAAAATATATCTTTAGATTATATACACTTAACAACTATTTTTAAGCAATTTTCGCTAAGAACTATAATTTTAAACCTTCTATACATATATTTTAATAATTACCTTTTTTAAAAAATCGATAAATAATGTTTTATTCTTTGATTGTAGATATTTGAAAAATATATATAATGTTACAATAAACACGGTTTTGGTTAATTACTTTTTGTACTAAATTTTAATATCGTGCTCAAACGAAGTGACCAATCAAATAACGTGTTAAAAACGTTTCAATTTTAAAAATATTCCTTATGCACGTAGACGTTGTCTTTTTAAAAAATACTAGTTCGTTCAGTGATGGGTCAAACTAATGATGTACTAACATTGATTGAACTTGTAGTTCAAATGCTAGTCTAGTCCGATTGTTTATTTTTGTTGCATGATGGGTTCTGTTAGATAGATGCTCAATTTAACATTGCCAATGTAGTCACAAATTTTAAGTACTGGGCAGCTCAGGCGTGCTATGCACTCCACACTTTCAAAAATCAGCAATGTCAATAGCAATTGCATGAAGTGGATATTAATATCATTTGAGTACATGGAATCATGTATATGCATTATTTATAATATGAAAAAGATGATTGTTAACGATATCATAAAGTTTTAACTAAAGTATTAAATCATATGCTTACACAAAAATAATTAGACGATAGTTGTATGACAATATGAGGATAATCGGATACGAAAAGAAAGAGTCACTATAGAAAAATGTAGGTACCTTTAACTACTAAATAAGGTGGAAAATTTCTGAAAATTTTAAATATTTTCTCACTTGATTTCTTACCTGATGTATTTTTAATAAATTATCGTAGAATTCGTTTACCTACTTAAAACCACATATACATATAAACGAAGTCTGTCATATTGGTATTGCCAGATTATTATAGCATTAATATAGCATATTCCAAATCTACGAAACTTACAAATAATTTCAATTAGAAATCTTAGGATTTTGTATATCAAAACGTGACTACTCGATTACTTGTTTTTTTCTGTGATTCTTTATTTGAGATAACACATTTTTTTAAATGTTTTCATTTGTTTATTTGCTTTACTGTTTTGTTAATATACTTTTTATAGTTCTATAACTCGAAAACTATATGCTATAATTCAATCAAATTTTCACTAAATATTATTATATATACAATTGTATTGTTGTACATGTTAAAGAGGAATTAAAGTAATAAAATTATCAGCTTCTTTAAAAAAAATAAGAAAAAAAATGTCAAAAAGTAGAGTTTTATTTGTACAACGATAACTCAAGTAATTGTATCTCATCACCCCTTACTGATGCTATAACGTTACGCGCGCAAACTTAGGAATGCGCGCACAGCTGACAGGATGCGTGCGCAACTCGAGGGATGCGCGCGCATTTCTGCGTAATCTCACAATCATTATTTTATAGAGGGATTTATTTATTTGGCTTATCATGTAATATTGGACATACGAATATTATACATAAAATTTTCTGTAAATACTTTAAAATGATTAGACTTTTGATTATCCTTTATTCTAAATAACTTATCTTTTCGCAATCACTTGATCGATTACTTGGGAATATTAACTTATAAACATAATTAATAATTAAAACGAAAATCTACAAAAAGTAATTTCAGTATGTTGAGTAATAAAAAATTTGTTTTAAAATTATATAGTTTTACTTATACATTAAGTAAAGAGGAAATAAGTGAAAAACGAAGGTAATATCTTTTTTGAAAACAATGTTCGCTTTATTGTGTATTTCTTTCGCACCTCCACAATTACATTCCCAGCGCCTAAAGACCTTCTGCTTGTTTCATATGTTAATAATTCTCGTATAATTTATTCTCTCTTACAATCGGATTTTCATGAATTCGCAGTTTTATTAGCACCATTCTCACACATTATCTTTTTCTCAGTTTTACACACACTCAAATAAACAAATCATAAACTAGTATTTACAATATCTCAATAGTTCATTTTATCTATTCTTCTTCGCTCATATGTACATAATAGTCATTCGTTCGCTTAATAGACGTAATTTGTAAAGACTCTAGAAATATTGAGCTTGGTCTGGTCAGTGTACGTAATTACATTTTTTTTATTAAATTGTATTAACCTCAGATAAACAATATTTTTATCTCGTCAATAATTTCAAATTTTATTCGTCTGTTAATTGTGATTACAACTGCTCGTATGTTATATTTGTTGTGCAACGTACGCAACCCTAGCGATACAGTCTGAGGTTGTTTAGATTTACATGAGTCGTTGCAAGGTGAAAACGAACTAATATTAAAGTGAGATAATTCGGTCACGTTTTCGCGGATCTACAACCGTGCGGAATTCGAAAAACTAACTTTTTCATTAAAAGCAATTCAATTCTTTCGGAAAATCCTCGAAAAGGGGGGCTTTATTCGATAGGATAAATCACTTAGGACATGTATATAACACGCTGATTCCGCCAGTAATTGCGTAATTATCCCAAAGAAAACGGAAACTAAAAAGACTGAAAAGTCGTAATCTATCTACCGTTGATATCTTTCTTTTTTTTTTCCTTTATACAACTAGAGTCGTTTACATAACAGAATCCATTTTCAATAGATTCCTTGACGACGTAATTTTCGAAACCTAAAGTATTCAATTGAAATTCATTATATTTATAATATTTATACTTTTCATGTTATATTTCATACAAAAACGCGCGCTGTTTTAAATGATACTTAAATTGTCGACGCGAACCCTAGGAGTTAAACGGAGGAGTCGCCACTCGAACGCGTTCCGAGTTGACTGGTGCTTATTCACGTAAAATTCCTTTTTAACATCTAAAGTACACCTCAAGTATTAATAATAACTTTCTCAGGCACCTGTGAATATTTACAATCGAAGAAATGAAGTTGTTTGAGTTTGTGATCTCACCATGTCTGTCTGCGCCGCGCTTAAAGCCACTACGACCCTAGCGGAATACGTTTTTTTTCACACTTTTTCGTTATATGTATAAAAGTAATAGTCTGAGAGGTGTAGAAAAATATGGAATCTATGACAAAGCTAATGAGTTTCATTACTTATAGAAAATATCATTTGATTAATGCACGCTAGACCAAAGGGATATCCCACTTGTTTGTTGGGTGTACATCAGTTACATCGCGATGTACGGCGTTTTTCTATCTGTCTCGCTTTCGTTCCACATGCGCTCGTATCGTGCTTGGCCTTATCAGTGCTAAAAAAATAATACGATTCGATACTCTGCATCAGAAGCAATTGGTAGGGTTTTGTTGCCATTAGTTGCTGCTGTCTTTACTATTATTATTGTTCCTGTGATTCCTATTTACGATGAGTAGACTCTATTTTTATGCATATACCTACATCCATTCTCTATGCGCTTATTTTATTTTCATATAAGTTTTTCCCTTTTTGTCGGTGCACCGCCGTGTCGAGTTCTGCTTTCGCTCGGCTAATTTCCTTTAATAATTTTTTTTTACATTTTCTTTAAAAAGTCGAGATTATCGTAGTCTTCGAAGAAGGCATTTTTTGTTAAAATCCTCGTATTTATAGAAAACATGCTCTCAACCCGTGTCTCTCACTCGATAAAAATTCCAGATTTTTCTCATCATCTCGGTATATCTCTCTTACATATAATTAGGAAGTACATAGTGTAAATGGTTAATTGTGCACTTGTTTATTCGAACAGAGAAAGTAATAAAACTTATTGAAACGCAGTAATAAACGCCACTCTCTCGAACTTCAATACAAAGTTACGCGATCTCATATCGTGAAACTGAATGGATAATAAATCTGGAAATACAATGAAGTATTGGCTCAAGTATAGCCGCGACTAGTTAAAATTAGCCCTAGACGAGTGAGTTGCGGAATAGAAGGTGGCAGCGACGCGCAGACGTCGCGATAAAAAAATCGTAGCAGCAGCAGCAGCAGCAGCAGCAGCAGCAGTAGCAGCAGCAGCAGCAGGAGAAGCAGGAGCAGCATCAGCAGCAGAAGCGTCAGCAGCGGTGGCAGTAGCAGCGGTGACTTCCGTTGCGCATGCAGCGCGAAAGGAGCGCAGAGCTAAGAGTAGAGGAAGAAGAGCAGAGTCGCGCGTGCAGTTTGCAAGCGGCGCCGGCTCAGCCGCAGTCACATCATCGTCTCGCTGCAGGCGTTGAGCGCGGCGCCGGTGAGATCCAGGTATAAGGGGCAGTTGGTTCCCGCGGCGCTCCTCGCGGCGCTGCAGAGCCGGCAGAGGCTGCACCGCCAGCGCCTGCCGATCGCGCACCTGTTGGTGTAGTAGCGCAGCGTCTCCAGTAGGTCATTGATGCGCTAGGAGCCCGGACTGGAGCACTCGCTGCTCCTGCGTCTCTTCTCGAGCTCCTGGGCGAGCATCGCCACCTCCCAGTTGTTGTGGCCGTTCTCGTCCAGCACCACCACCTCGTCCTCCTCGTCGTCGTCGTCGCTGAGGCTGCCGCTCGCCCGAGCCCCCAGCTGGCCGAGGCCGAGGCCGAGGCCGCTGCCGGCCGCGACCCCCGCCTCGCTCTCGTCACTGGACTCGAGGTCGATCGCCACCTCGTCCTTCCAGAGGCTCTGGGGCGTGATGGAGCGCGGCAGGTCCTGCAGCTCGAGGGTCTCCTCCTCCGAGTGCTCCTCCCAGGAGCGACGGTTGTGCGCTGACGAGTCGGTCGTCGAGGAGGGCGAGGAGTGCCGGCGCCGGGGCCGAGCCGTCAGGACCGTGTCGACCGAGCTGTCGCGCATGAAGGGGTGCTCCTCGTTGTCGTCGACGAAGTCGTCTTCGAGAGAGGCGTCGTGCTCCGTGCTGTCGCCCGGCGACTCCCCGTCCTCGGCAAGGCTCTCGGGCTTCTCGAGCTCCAGGATGCGCGCCTGCAGCTGCGAGATTATCTCGTCGCGCTTGCGGATCTCCAGCTCGAGGGAGGTGAATTGCCGCTCAAATTTACCTTGGATGCTCTCCTGTAACAGGGTTAAGACGCCTCTTTTAAAATCTACCTTGACGCGTCAGAGGGAAAGATACTTTCTTAGCTGTGTGTGACTCTTAGCAAGCTGTCGTTACTTTGACAATGTGTATAACTACTGTAAGCATCGTGGATTACCCACATCTAAACTCTTATATAAAGGATCAAGAGAAAAAATTAAAAGACATTTGAATAACGAACTAACAAATTTTTGGATACTATATTATATTACAAAAATTGAAGGTTCAAGTATTAACAATGTTGGAGAATACATGTAATAATTACTCAATAGGGAATAAATAATAAAAAGGAAATAATTCATTCATACAATTGTAACTATTTTAGCTACTCGAAATGAAAACTATATAGAAATTCAGTGATAAAAGGCTATCGAAAATAGAAAACCAACATCTAATAAACACTTATAAAGTATGATGATATCAAATAGTAGAATACTTTACAATTGGTAAGAGTAAATTTAAGGATCTTGAAAATAAAATTATACAAATTTTATTCGTCAAATATTGGTAAAGAAACTGACAAACAAATAAAGAAATATAAAGTTTAACTGCAAGCACTATATTCATTATAAATTACTATTAGTCTAATAGAATTTTGTAATTTACGATGAACAGATAATTTTTTTTAACGTCGCCATATTTGTGCTTTCAGTGGTACTAATAGACGACGGGGGTCTGCGGTGTTTTTGTGCACAAAGAACATGTACTTTTTACAGAGGTGCTTGTGTCAATCGGCAGAGACTAGGAATCGAACCTGGGTCACCGGCGTGGGAATTCAACACTCTACCAACTGAACCACCGAAGACCCCCGAATAGATAATTTAAAACTAGAATAAACAGAACGGCGCTCAACATTTTCTATTGCAAATATAATAAATAATATTACACAAACAAAAATACAAAGATATAAGAATAGTATTCAGACAAATCTTAAAAGAATATAATTAGAAAAAGATGAAAAATGAGAATTAAAGAGTTAGAATTAGTATTAGAGTCAGAGTTAGAATTAAAATTAACATTAGAATTAGAGTAAGAGATATACAAGTAGTATATAGACATAAAAATAGATGTAGATTTTAAAACTTTTTGATTTATGATTGGATTTGTAAATGAAGATACATAATGTCATAACATGTTACTTCCATAGATTTAAAATATTCTTAACGAATATTCCTTAATGTATTCGTTATTAAGCAGTTTTTACTTTTAATTGTTAACTATATGCAATTACCAATGTACGAAGAAACTCGTTTAAATATAGCAGCATTACTTATTTATAAACATCAAGTATGACGACAATGTTTCATAAACCCTTTTAATGAATGCATTCTGATTTTGTAATTATTTGAAAAAAATATCATAACCATTTAAGTAGTAGATGTATTAATTTATTTTTACTGCGAAGCTGACTAATCGAAAAGAAAATTTGCCTCTAAGTGCTGTCGAATAATGCTGATAAAATGGGGTAACTCACTAATCTCGACTGTATGACGTCCCTGATGCCCGAGACGAGCTCGCCCATGTACTCGTCCTCCCTCGGCCTGGACAGCCCTTGGCTCGCGACAACGGCTCCACTGCCCAGCGGACGGAAGCTAAGTTTATTGGGCGGTGGTGGCAGTGGTACTGACTGATGCTGCTCCGCAGCCGCTGCCGCAGCGTCTAAAGCAACTTCAGCGACGGCAGTGGCCTGCTGCTGCTGTTGTTGCTGTTGTTGCTGGTGGTGGTGGTGGTGGTGGTGGTGGTGGTGCTGCTCGTGCAGCGAGGAAGAGGACGAGGACGAGGGCTGCGACTGCAGGGCCTGAGCTGGCGTGAGTGGCACGGGCACGGGCATCGCCAGCGTTGCCTGCTCGTTGCCCGGCGGGCTCTGCAAAGTATACTTGTTAAAGGTCACGCTCTTGGACAGCTTCGAGTGCCTGGCCGCGTAGCCCTCCAGGGTCGGCGCGCGCATCAGTTTTCTCAGCTCGGCCGTGGCGGCCTCGCGGTCCGGCGTGCTTGTCGCCGAAGTTTCCGAACTTCCAGCTCGGCTGCCGGCCGAGAGCTTCTTAAGGATGCTCTTTAGATTTCGCCTTTCTAACGTTTCGTTCTCGGGAGAAAGCTGATCCGGCGACGTTAGCGTGCGGCGCCGGCGCTCCTGCAATGCGTATACCAAGCATATTGAGGACAAGAAATATTATACTGTAGCTTTGCCATATTACTCGCTCTTTTATTTATTTTTTTTCTATCTTTTGTATTACTCTCCCTCTCGTGCAATTCGAGCGTCATTTATGTGCAGTGTGAAGCTACAGTTCTTTTGGTGTGTACCTGTGGCCATCTAGGTCTTAGCTATGTTTTTAATGATTTCTGTAAGTTGTGCAAAAGAATTGAAGAAAACTCCTATGTTTTTGTAAAGTTGAAAAATGCTAAATATGCATATAGTAAAAATATATAAATTATTTTTAATACTTCTATCGTTCAGTCTTTTAACTATACTGTACAATCATTGGATCCAAAAATCCTTTCTGTGATGCTCCGAAACATTTGCTAAATTCTTCAAACGCTTAGTAATAAGACGATTTTATGCAAGTAAGAAATTAAGTGATAAGAACAGTGTTAAGAGTTGATAAAGTTATTTTTAAACAAATAATAAATTAATTTAGAGTTAATGAAAATGACTTTCTATGCGTTCCATAATATTGTGCTTCTAGTGTAATGAAATAGAACTAATCCAAAATTAAACAGAAGAGTGCCACAACTTTAGGTTATTACTGAGGATGCGTCTGGAAGCGATGTAAGGCTGTTATTTAGTCTATTTATTCTAAAAGCATCTGGAGCAGTCTGTGAAAAGTCCATGACCCAAAGCTGTGACACTTTCCTTGCAATATTGACCGTTGATAGCTAGTGGAACATATAAGTATTATGCAATTATCAATTAAAATTTGTAATTTTAATGTCAAGTTTCATGTTTTAAGCAGCGATAGTTGTATTTTTATATTATTAGTTTTCGACAAATGAATGTTCATTATATATAGATTAATAATTATAGAATTTAGAGACATTAACATAAGCATATAAGTCTCACTACTTGAACAAATATATATATTTCCTGTTTAGATCAGACATAATTTTTTAAACATCTAAATTTCTCACTTTCATTTAAAATTATGTGAGTATATTTCATAATCAGTAATTAAAGAGTGAAATATAACTTACAGTATCATAATATGTAATATACACAAATTGTTATCAATTTATTGTAATATCTACTTTGCAACATTTTTATATAATTACTTTGAAGTTTGCATAATATAGGACAAAGCTATAAATTATATATTTTATATTTATGTTTATGTAAATATCGTTAGATTGATAAGGCAACAAATAAAGCCAATGCGTGCAAGCTCCGCTATATAATAATTTATTAATAAAAAATATTTTATCTCTAATTAGTATTTCAGAACGCGATTGTAGCACGCATTTTTATATAAAATGGTCCACGAGACTAATTGAAACGACTGATTGCGATGATTAATTAAACATG
Source organism: Gastracanthus pulcherrimus (assembly GCA_949152435.1). Classification (NCBI taxonomy): domain Eukaryota; kingdom Metazoa; phylum Arthropoda; class Insecta; order Hymenoptera; family Pteromalidae; genus Gastracanthus; species Gastracanthus pulcherrimus. Next base: position 41,992,673 of record OX424574.1, read on the forward strand.
AATTGCAAATGTAAAGCGCGCAAGCATAAAAATGCCATCGCATTAAAGCAATATTACTCTAGCGAATGGTATTCAAAATATATATAATTAATTATCGACAGTTGAACGATAGGCTAAAAAATACTGATATAAACTTCAAAAACAATACTTTTCAATCAGCAGTTGCAGCGCAAACGAGCTAATTCTCCCGCGGCATCATCAATCGCGATCACACGCGTAGCCACAAAATACACGTAAAATCAATATTTTTAATAGATCGCGAAGAGCTATAAACAACAGTCCTCGTTTAACGTCCCTTTAATGCGGGCCCGCCACTAATAGAAAAACAAATTGCCCTCGTACACACAATCCGCGCGGCTGCATTACGGTCGACCTCGCGCTAATTTACCGCTGGGCGTCGGCGTTGCGACGCGTATAGTTAGCAATTAAAAATCCCGCGGGTTCTCGCGACATTAACGAGGGCCCCGTAACAATTACAGACCTGCCGCGCCAACGCGCGATTCCTTCTCTGACCACAATGCCCCATACGCACATGCACATATCCTAAGAGCCGTACCTTGTTGAGCTTGGCGAGTTTCCTGGCGTACTCAATGGCGCAGGCCTCAGAATGACTCCTGGTCAGATTCCCGTCGAACTCGGCCTCGGCGTTCTCCCCGCAGTCGAGGCTCGAGCTCCTCACGGCCTTCTCGAGCTCGGCGAGCTTCTGGCGCTCGTTCAGGATCTTGAGCTTCTTGACGAAGGGCAGGCCGCAGTACTCGGGCGACAGGTCGTCCACCGAGGCGTACATCTTCGTCTGCTGCCGGAGGTGGACGAGACTCTGGCGGATCTGGAGCTTGCGCGCGGGCGAGGTGCGCGGCGGCAGAGCCCGGTGGTGCGCGCTGCCGCGGCCCGGCGCGTCCTTGCCGAAGCCGGCGCCGGCGGCGCCGGCGCCACCGCCGCTGGTCTTGATCGAGGCGTCCTTGAGCATCGCCCAGGGCTTGCGACTCGCGCCATTGTCTGCGTCCACGGCCGAGGCCGTGGGCGACCGGATCACGAGTACGCTCGTTGGCGCGGCGCTCGCCGCCGTCGCGTCGCTCTGCTCGCTCGAGATGAAGATCTCGCTCTCCTCGGGTATGACGCTGCGGGGCAGCAGGGGCTCCTTCACCACGATGGCCTCGCGATCTATTACCGGCTCTGGCTCGGCCTTGGACTTCATGTGCAGCAGCCGCTGCAGCAGGGGCACCGCCACGCTAGCGTTGCTACTGATGCACGGGTTCTGCATCTCCACGGTTATTTGCATCTGCGTGGGATTCGAGAAGAAACGTATTAGACAATTTTTCATTCATTTTTTCCTCGAGTTTTCATTAAACTTAGAAAGTATTAGCACTTTCGTGAAATGCACTTTCCTGTTGGAGTATGCTGTCTTACATAACTAGACTTTTTCTACTGGAACTATGGATACGTGTATATATATGTATATATAATGTCTATAAATATACTCATAATAATTTAATAACAGACGATAATATGAGGATCAGTATAGGAGATTCTAAGAGAATATGATAACTTTTCTTTTAGTATGACGTGTTTCATTCTTCTATATTGTCGTACCATAATTATCTATAAAATGGATGCTATATAGCTCTATTATATAAGGCATTGTATCCTATCGCTTTTATCTCATGCATTGTTGTCGTTGATTGAGCCTGCACATAATGCGCGAATTCTAGCTGAATCTAATCGTCGTATCTCATTGATTAAAAGGATGTCAATGGGCTTCTGCAGAACATCAAGTCAGGAAAATTAAACGTTAAATATTAACATTTTAAATAATTATCAAACATATGAAGAATTATTAAGTACATACTATCTATGAGCAATTAAATGCCACTTGAATATTTTTCATGATCGAAATTTAGCACACTAATGAAACTTCTCTACTAACAAGGAATGGACACACCCAAAAATGAAGCCTAGTACCCGTAATTCATTGTAACGGTTCCCTGATCTCGAGATATGAGGTAATTTACTCGAAATATTCGTGATTTTAATGAAAAAAGATTTCTCTTCTTCTAACCATAACTCTACAAGTTTTTATTATTATTATGGAAAAATGACCGAAGAGATAATAGAAAGTAAGCAAAAAGATCTTAATTAGCCAGCCAAATTATAATAAAAGTAGGCAATAAGAGCTTTAATTTAAGCTTTGTTACGTATAAAAATATTAATCTGATCAAATGTTATTAACAATTAAAGATCGTCACTGAAAATACATGGAAAATCAACGAATTTAAAAGAGTTAAATTTCTTTGAATATTCATGCAATTTCGGTCACTATTTTCAATTATAAATAACTTTTGATAAGATTAATATTGTTATACATAACAGAACTTAAATTAAAGGTCTGTTTTCCTACTTTTTATTATATTTTGAGTCATTTATCCATAATAAAAACTTGTAGAATTGTGGTTCGAAGATGAGGTATCTTTTTTCATTAAAATAACGAATGTTTCGAGTGCATTACCTCATATCTCGAGAACAAGGGCCCATTAGAATGAATTACGGGTACTAGGCTTCACTTTTAGGTACCAAAAAACACCTCCCAAAGTCTGACAGAATTTCGTTTCCCGGAGGGTGTGCTCTCTCTTTGTAAGACTATCAAATTTTAAAATTTATTATAGGCTGACTTATTGAGCAAGTACAAAAGTCAGACTAATATTCATTTATTCAGTATCATTTTAATACTATTATTACTCTTCATTTAGGTCGCTATCTAACTACTACTCTTGGACTGTTATCCTATATTTAAGTGCTTGCGGTCGTTATTGTGTGCAATATTTCGAAATAGCACCGTAACCATATTATTCACAAATAAGCAGTAACAATATTAGTGTAATAGTAACGGCTGTTAAAAAAAATAACAATAATTTTATTGCGGTATTACTGAACAATTTTTCTTTACATGCTTTATCATATACGATTGACTATTCTGTAAATAAAAAATATAATAAGTAATGGAATCAGTTCAGAAAAAAAACAATAAAGTTAAATTTTGTATAAGCCCGAGCAAATTCAAGAGCGGTACGCGTGTGATTTTTATTTATTATTATTATCTCACCAGCATAACAAAATAGTCGATGTATTTACGTGAGCAATAATTCATCCGAGCAGGGCGTCTCATGTCATACATAAAAATTACACACACATACAAAACATACATATTGATACTCTCTCCACCGGCCTCACACATTACTTCTGAAGCTTCTGTTTTAAAGGGTTAACTTACATGGTCTATATTGTTGGGGTCAAATCTTACTATTAACTTTTTGTCCACTTCGCATATTGTTAGACAGACTCCAAAGTTTGAACACTTGTGGTATTAATGTGTGTGTGTGTGTGTGTGTGTGTGTGTATGTGTGTGTGTGTGGGTGCGTGCGTGCGTGCGTGCGTGCGTGCGTGCATGCGTGCGTGCGTGCGTGCGTGCGTGCGTGTGTGTGTGCGTGTGTGTGTGTGTGTGCGTGTGTGTGTGTGCGCGCGTGTTTGTGTACGCGCGCGCGCGCGACATGAAAAGGTCTCAAATAAGCACCTTAATCTTAACCAAATTAAATAATTCTAGTTCAAAAATAACGAGATTCACAACCAAGACAATAAGCTTCTGATTTTCAATTCCCTATTTCTGTAAAAAAGAGTGTCAGACCTCCGGGAAATGGATTCCACTAAAAATTCAGGAATCATTTTTTGGTACCTAATTAATGAAGCCCAGTACCCGTAGTTTTATGGAATGGGCTTTGTATAGTACATAGCATATTTCTTTAATATTGTAAGTATATCTGTATATGCATACATGATTTTTAACATTGGCTAAATGAGATTGGGTAAATATAGGGTAGCAATATCGACGGTTCTAGTACGTATTAGATGAAACAATGGGTATTAAGCTTCATTTTTGTACCAGAATACTATTTTCAAAGTTTCAGCAAAACTCATTTTCCGAATGTCTGATACTCTCCTTGTGAGATAGGTTGCATAATGTAAAAGCTTCTACAAACGTACCTAATACAAGAGTAAAAGGCCAGGTGTTTAAGAGTAGGTATATTGTTTTAATTTGTTTAAATAGTTACCAAAAGTGGTATGAAACCACGGTATTCAGACAATAATACACCCTAAAATCCTTTGGCTTTGAATACTACTCAAATATGATTGTTCTTTCCGATAAGTATACACTAGGCAGGTTTATAAAAAAAATTACACGAAAGCGTTACAATCGAGAAAAAAATATAATTGCAATATTCACCTGGTCGGGTATCGGAGCGGAAAGATCCACGAGGTTCCTGCGCTCCTCTCGATCCTGCTTCTCCTTGAGCAGCCTCAGCCTGGAGAGCAGCGGTAGCCCGGCGCCGATGGGCGAGACCGGCGGCTCCGAGGCCGAGGTGCAGACGTCCTGGCTCTCGTCGATGCGCGTTTGGCGCCTGAGCTGCGGCGCCTTGGACGTCAGGGGCTGCAGCTCGAGGCTCTCCTCGGGACGGGTGTTGCGCCGACTCTTGCGCAGCACGTTCTTCAGGCCCTTGACGTCGCTCTTGAGCTTGTCGACGATGCGCTTGCCGGTGCTGTTGTCGGAAGAGTCGTGGCCCGGCGAGGGCGGATGCCGGAACGAGCGCGCCACCCGCTGGGCCTCGCGCAGCCGCTTCTCGCCCAGCTTCTGCAGGATCTCCTGGGCCTCCGGGTAGTCCTTCAGGGCGGCCAGCACGTCCTCGCGCGACAGGCTGAACAGTTCGGAGTAGCCGACCGAACGTACGTCCGCTGTGCGTCTACGGGTTTCGAAATCGTAGTTTTAGAGCTCGTCGACAGAGATTTTTATAATCATTGATGTTAGAAACTTTAGGAGATAGTCTAATACTCGTTGCCTATTGTAAGAATGCTATTGCGTATTGTATTTTTTTATTGTAAATTTCAATAAAACTAGCTTAACTAAATGCGAGAGCTTTATCATTTATGCGTGGCTTCATCATTCATCATCATTTCTTTTATCATCTTCTCATTTATTTATCATTTATTATTCGAAGATGAATATCTAGAACTATTTCGACGTCATAATTACATCTTCAATTTTCATGTAAAAATTATAAAGTTTCTATTTTTCAAAACAATTGTATAGACAAAGTTGAAACTATTTTATTATTACGTGAAAGTTAAAAAATATGCATAGACAATAAAAAAACAAAGAATATTTAAATAGTGAATCTACGTTATACATATTCATTATTTATGTACATTAATTTCAATTAATTTACGTATTTTCTTCAGTTTTATAAATGTATGCTAATTTTAATAATAACGTTCGTTTAGCTTTCAGCCACAACCTTTCTCATGCTAATATATTTTAGGGGTTAGTGGTCACGTGCTCTCTTTATCCATCCAAGCTAAAATTTTCACGCATATTTATAACTGAAGGTCAGGGGAGAAAAAATTTCAAAATGTATTTTCGTTAACTATAAATAAGCAACCCTTACCCTCACGTGCATTTTTATCCCCTTTATTAAGCATCAATGATTTTAGTGCCCAGCTTCATAAATCTTTCATTTACTGAATACGGAAACTTTCAGTGAATAAATTAATTCAAGTTAATAATGCACAACTTATTAATAGTTGTTATAGTGTACTTATTCATAGATAAATTAAATTTATTACTGTATACATGACTGTATATAACTTTATTTAAAATCGCATTTAATTAAGAATTTTCCTATATGAAATAAATCAAGCCGCTCAATGTAACCCTAAGAGTTCGCCCAATTAGAATATACTTTTAGCGCGTGGAACACCCTTAAAAAGCTGAGAGACCGGAAAGCCTCCAGAGAGTGTCGTGGGACACATAATTAATGGAAGTGCCGAAGAGATTCGACGACGGCAGGCAGCAGTTTGCTGGGGCATGGTCGCGTGGACGTGTCACATATACACGCACAAATGCACACACTCCCTATCGCAAATTAATTACTAGGCGCACAGGCAATCGACCTACTTATTGAGCCCGTCGAGGTTGAGGATGCCGATCTCCCCGAAGAAGTCGCCGGCTTTCATTGTGGTGAGGACCCTTCCCGTTTCGCTGATTACCTCGAGGATCCCGTCCGCTATTATAAACATCTCCCGCGCCACCTCGCCCTTACGACATATCGAGTCACCCGGCGTGAATATGTAGGCCTTCATCTTTAGGACGAGGTCGTGCAAGAATTCCGGCTGGCATTCCTGTAACGACGATTACAAATTTAAACGACATCTTGGATTTCGGTGTGTGCAGCTGTGTTATTCATTTGATTATCGCTCTCTCCTTATGTATACGTTAATTGAGTGAGAGAGGAAGGGCCCACGTGGAATAGATACAAAATATTGATATCACTACCAGTAAATTAATTATTGGAAACTAACATATCAGAGGATTATAATGTAAGTTATAATTCTGGAAGATAGATATGAATGATCTTAAACTTTAATCAATTTAATCATGCAGGGAAGGAACACTTTTTGTAAGAAAAATTACGTTTTTCCTGAAAGCATAATATAATAATAATATAAGGTATATTTATAGATACCGGTCTTACCACACCGCTGGATAACTACTTACTGTGAGTATTATGTTGTTGTACTAATTTGTCAATGAACATTCTGTTTTATATGACCTGTACTACAATCAGAGCTTACAATCAGAGAAAGAAAATTAAGATAAATGCAAACATTTTGTTATATATTTATAATTTGCAATATCTTGTATAATATATATTTATAATTTGAGAATTGTTTTTTATTGATCTTGTATATCTAATACAGTTTCTACTGTACCTAGAGATAAAGCGAGAGATTGTGCAAGCCAGCTTTAATGTTTTAGCTGTTAATCTGTCTAAATCTTGAAAACTAATCCACTGTTTGCATATTTATTTTCAGTAATATACGTATTTACATGATGCATATTATTGTTTATTGTATAATATTAAAATATCTTTGAATAAAATACGAAATAATCTGCGTTTTTAAACAATTTATTTCACAAAAAATATTTAATAATAAAGTTCCTTTTGTGTGTCAGTGAATCTTGACCAGCTACACTATCAGCCTCTCGCTTCATCCCTAGGTGTAGAAACGATATAAAAGATTTATAAGAAAATATTAATGATTTTGAATCGAATTTCGGACTAAAGTAGCAAAACTATTTATTCCAACTATTTTAAAAGATAGTCTATATTAATTCACCAAAATGTGCATGCATGGCAATATCTGTCGTCCGAATAGAATCGATCAGCATGCACGTAACACTTGTTTTGGCCCATGCAGCGTAGCACAGATCATGTCGCGTTAGCAAAGGATCATTAAGGCAGCCTACTTTTGCGTATGCGAAATTCTCGCAGCCAGCGTATGTACCAATTACAGAGCAAAAGCCGTAATGACAGACTGCGGAGTTCTTTTATTTTCTTGCTTCCGCGTTCGCACATTGTTCGGCTGCATCAGCGTCGGAACACGATTTCGGCAGAGTCAAGTCACCGCGAGGCGCAGCGTATGAGCAACTAACTACCTATCGGGTCATGCCGGGCTGCTGCTGCTGAGGTTCACTCCATAACGCGCGAAGCGGCGACCTACATCTTCGTTAAAATGGCTTTCGACGCTCGAGCGCGGAGAGAATAACGAGATCCATCGAGGATGTCGAGTGCAGGTCTATAGCGAACGCACAACGGCGGCAGGGCGATGTACACGTGCATCAGGCTGGCTACGCTGCTGGCTTTGTACTAAATTTATCCAATTAACTACGCGGGTTGCTCCTCCGACGACGCACTTGTTCTTAGAAAAACGGAGTTCGCTGTTTTAAAGCAGGTATTTTCATTGTTAAAATAACCTGAAAAAACATATTTTCAACTCTATTCATGGGCAAAACTTTCTTCATAATGTTCTAATGATTTCAAAACAATGTTTCTATCGCAGAATATCGATCAAAATATTTCAAATAATTTCTACGTTTTCTAAAGTTTGTCCGCATAGTATAGATTTGGGTTCAGATTACGTTTCGGTTAATTTAGTGACGAGCTGGAATGTACGCAATTAAGGTTGGGGAAATAATACGTATACATATCTAACAAATTAATTAAAATCATTTCTGTGGCCAATATTGCTAGTACAAAATCATTGTCTGTTATAAAAATTTATAAAGTATCAAAAAATGAAATAAAAATAAAATCGATTTTTTCGAAGGGGTTAATTACATATTAGGATTATTGAACTAAAACACCCGGCTGCCAGTCAAACGTAAAAAATATGCTAGCTCCTATAATGTTAAGATTTGAAGTGTCCGTCCGTCCGCATTTATACGTTTTAAACGTTAACCTGTTAGTGTCGTATGCGTCCTGGAGGATACATTAATTTGTTTAACTTTTTTTAATTTCTACTTAATAAACTCGAATTTTAGTAAATATAAATGTATCCATCGGATCGAAGTGAACTAATTCCGATCATTTTTAAACGCATAGAACTCAAGAAAACGCGACAATTTGAAAAAATCTTTTATTGCACGAATCCTTTAGTTAAGGGCTAAAACATATTACTAGATAATTTTCTGAAGTTTGTTTCAACATTTAGTGTCCCAGACTTAACGGGTTAATTCAAAATTAACTAGGCTCAGCAAAACCGATTAAAAAATTTGTTTTAAAAACGTTAACGGGTTAATGTTTTGAAGTTTTTTTGAGTTGGTAGATAGGCGCGAAGGTATAGATGGATGAGTGGCTTGATGTGTGGGTAGATGGGAGCAATGAGTATGTCGATGAATGAGTGGATGTGTGTGGGTGGATAGGTATGCATGGGTGGATGTATAAAGATGTTTATATGAATAGATTAATAGCCATGTGTGGGAGGATGAGTTTGCGGGTATGCAGAAAGGGTGCGAGTGGATGGACGAGTGCATGGGTGGATTGGTTATGAGGTGCATAGATGTGTACTTAGATTGATGAGTGGGTACATTGGTGGATGAATCAGTGTGTAGGTGGATAGATGTATAAGTAGGTTGACGGGTGCGTGTAAATTATTGGGCCTTTTGATGGGTGTGTGGATGGGCAGATAGGTAAGTGGATAGGTACGCGGATATATAAGTATATGTGGATGCGTGTGTGTGGACGGATGGGAATGAGTATGGATATGTGGGTTGATGAGTCTGTATGCGCGTGTGAGTGTGTGTGTAGATACGTGTGAGTTGATGAATGGAAAAGTATGAATGGATTAATGGGTGTGTGGAAGTGTATGGGTTGATAAATTGATGCGTATGTACATGAATGATGCGTGGGTGGATGCGTGGAAGTATATGGGTGGATAAAATGATGCATACGCAGATGGATGGATGTGTGAGTTCATAGATAGATACATGGGTGGAAATATATGGGTGAATGAATTTTAATGAGTGTATATGTTTTCTAAAAACTGCTTAAATGTTCAATTTTATACTTAATTATATTATATACATAACTAGGAAGTTGAGAGATAATCAAGAGAGAAAAAAATTAACCAACCTAACCCATTAGGTATTACCCATTGTCTTCATCGGTCATTTCCAAAATTGACACTTTTACATATTCACCGTAGGATATATTTTCAAATTTTCAATATTTTGATCTAAAAAAATTAGTTTACATTCTTTGTAGATGATGTCTGTAACCTACAAACTCTAGAGTTATTTTAGTTTAGTCTGAGAAAATTATTTACATTTGTAAAATCATTATTTTTATTAATATTCTTACAAAAAAAAATTGAAAAATAATTTTTGTATTGGATTAAACTCGAAAAACTTTAGCATTTTTTGATCGCAGACAAAATATATATATATATATATATATATATATTGTCAAATAATGTAAACAATTTTTATTAGGTTCAATTTTGAAAAAATATCCTACGGTAACTGTTAAAGTGTCAATTTTTGAAGTCACCGATGAAGACAGTGGGTAACAATGGGTTAGGTTGGGTAATTTTTTTCTTTTCATGATTTTTTAACTTTCTTGTTATGTACATAATATAATTAACCCATTCTTTTACCATATTTTTTTTAAGGACACTAATTTTTTTATCTACAAAACCTATTTTAAGTTTAATTTTTTAACTTTTAACTATGATATTTGTCTAACATAACGTAAAACTAAACTATTAAAACTTTGGTTTTGTTAAAAAGAATTTAGTATAAAAAGCATACTTAATTTTTTATACTTTTATACTCATATAGTTTTAAAATAGAAGAAATATTTGAAATTTTTTGAGTCTATGGTTGAAAAAAATTATTGTAAGTTATAAATTTATCATTTTTATTGACTTAATTTTCTTATACCTTCATAAAAATATATAATCAGGTTCAATATGTATTTTGGTATCTAAATATATGAATTAGAAGTTTGAAAAATGGAATACTGTTCCGAAATAGTGAAATTATTCTTTTATTATGTTTGTAATGGTTATAGAACTGTTAAGGTATATCAGTACAAACTAAAAAATTGATGTTCTATTTTTTAAATCTACGAATTAAATAATAAAACATGAAAGCATTTGTATTACTACGTGACTGAAGCAGAAACACGTTCAGATTGTTTTGAAGTTATTTTATCTTTCTTTTCAACTTTCTATTAACCAACTTGAGTATGGTTCAGCAAATGCTTTAATTAAAATTCTAAGGAAACTGTATTACCAAGTTGAAACACTAAGAAGATAGGAAATGAGATTATTTCTTTTATCTCTGAAAATATATTATTTTAATGAAATACAAATAAGACAGTCTCCTTCATTCTCCACAAAATCACATTAATACTAATGAATGATATTTAGAATAAAACGCTTATCGTTTATAAGTTACTCTCAACTGACAAATCATAAGATAATTAATCGGAAGTCAGCCTTGCTTAAAATTTGCCGGCTGTTAAATCCAATTAAAGATCTTCCTTCTTTTTTTATCTGTCATTCATTTATCACAGTAGTTAATGAAAACTCTTTGTAAATCACATCTAAAATGAAAATGACCTTTTATTTCACTTGCTCAAATTCTTCCGTTGCCTTTTTTTATCTCTATTTTCCTTAATAGCATTATTTTTTGTATGTTTTCCTTATAAATTCTGACCCAGTCTTTTGTATTTACGATTTAATTTTTCTGTATTTAATTGAGACGGTCGTATTTCAACTTGTCTTTGCAACTATCAATTTATTATGGGAGCTGTTTATTTATTCTTTATTTATAAAACGAAGGTATTTTAAGAACTAAATTTTCTACACTCTTATTTCGTTTAAAATTTAAAATTATCAGTAAATTTTTTTTTAAATAATTGTTATGAAATTTATTTAAAATACTCGTGTTGCGTATAATATAATATATAATGTTAAATATATTGTTCTAAATCAAAAATTTATTGATTTATATGATTGATATTATTGATTTAGTTCAATGTAGTGTGTCAATTACGAGGATATGACAGGAAGAAGTCAATTTAAAGAAGAAAAGAAGTCAATTGTCTTTTTTTGTTAAATTTAATTAGATTATTAAATGCATAATCAATGTAACGGATATAATATGTCTCCTTGTTATCTTGTTTTATTCGTTTATTACAAAGTTTTACAGGATCGACAACCATTCATGGTATAATGTACGTCATCGATCAATCACGTTGATCTATTTTTTCTCTTCCTTATCCATACTGTCCCTATCTATCTACCCATCTATTTATCTCTCTCACTCTCTCCATCAGTTTTCTTGACGCCGTTTTTTCGCTCTTATAGCGTAACGCTGTCGCATACCGCTCGGCGATTCTCGCCATTCTGCAGCAAGGAATTCCGAAGGTGACTTTCGCTGACTTTAACAAAAGAGACTTCGGCTTTTTCGTCCCCGTTCTCGTTCTCTCTGGCTTCTCTCCTTCTTCTCCAACCACGCGCGCGCGTTTCATAAGGGAAAACTGAAGGCTCTCTCTCTCTCTCTCTCTCTCTCTCTCTCTCTCTCTCTCTCTCTCTCTCTTGCGTTCAACCACAAGGAATCCGAATTTATCGTCGCGATACACTTGGCACGTGACTCGGTTGAAAAAAAATTCATTTCGTAGTCGGTTCGTACTAGCAAATATGCCAAAAGTCTCCCTTGCTCACTCGCACGCGTGCACGATGAAAGCCATTCTCCTTGTATGTATATATATATATATATATATATATATATATATATATATATATATATATATATATATATATATATATATATGTATGCAAGCCCAGGGCGACTGCTTTTATCTTTGTATTTCTCATTTTTATCCTCCCTCTGTTCCTTCCGATTTCTGCCATCCTGTGTCTTTACCACGACGAGTTTGACTAGCTTAAATTGTTTCTTAATTTTTTTGTCGTCTACTTTTTTACTCAAATGTGTTGAAACATTTTATGGGTATGGGATAAAATAAATGTTTGTTTTTAAGAACTTTTATGTTTAATGGTGTTGAAGTCAAAATGAATGATCTTATATTATTTCTAAAACACTTATGAATTAATAAAAATAATATACGAATTATTATCCATTCGATATTATTTATACTAATATTATTAAATATTATTTATTTTTTATTGAATTGAGTAATTAAGTTTAAAAGCCTAACCAATAATTTTTAGCAATACATTTTTGCTATTCTCATTAAGAAACTATAAAATTGAATTCCAATTGCATTTACAGAAACGTTAAAAGATATTTGTACAAATGTATGCAATACTTTTATCGTATACAATTGTACAAGTATCTTCTGACGAAAGACATGTTTACTTACATCTTGTACAAATTGAAGTATATTATTTTAATGATGGCTAGTAGTTCAGTATAGTTAGTCGTTAAAATAGTTCAGCATTTAAAATAGAACATTATCTTTTTCAATACTACTGTAAAATAATCGTAAGTACTCATCAATTTCAATTCGTTTGATCTCCTGTCCTATCTTACATATAAATTCTGTGTTGCGTGTGAATTGAATCGGCACAAAGAATAAGCTATTCAATACTCACGCCTTCGAGAACTCGCGAGTACATGTACGCAGAGTCATTTCTGCTGCGGGTGCGCATTATTCCTCCTCGAGAGTATCGAGGGAGAAAAACCTGACTGAAGCTATATATACCCCATCAAGTCCCGCCTTACTTCTTCTACCCTGTATAAGAATGGCCTTGTCAACGGCCGTGCTCGTTTCATTCTTAATAAAAAGCAAAAGGGTAAAAAGGTGATTCGATTTGAATAGTCCCATTAGCTTTTTCAAAAGGGCTGTCGTTTTCTTTGATCATTCAATGCTACCTTCTACCGTCCTTTATTACTTTGTCAAGAGGATGCTACACAGAAGACTTTTCGAGTATGAGATTTTGACGTTCTTTCATATTTCAGAGGTGACGGGGCCAAAATAAATGCAGGTTTATGTGAATTATGCATTTGAAATTATTACTAACATATACTATGAAAACTATATCGTAGCGATAACCATATATATCGTTACTTCAATAATATCATATCATAATATTTACGATATGAATCTCCTAAACTCAAAAATTGTATAAAAAAATTGAGAATTAAATATATGCCACTTGAATGTAAGTGAGGTAACGTTAGAACTATCTTAAGGGGTCACATACATCTTAAAATTGTAATTAAGGGGTCTCCCAACTTTGACGCCTCAAAAAAATGGTAAATTTCAGTGATTCTTGTAGGAAAAACTATACAGTGTATCGATTTGAAATTTTTTTACAATTATTGATGAACATTAGAAGAATATGTAAAAAAAAGCAGAGCAAAATATTGTTAATTATAGGAGTTATAATGATTTTCGCTCTCGGCCGTACTGGACTGAACAAAAAATATTGTATAATAACAGAAAGGCAATATTTTGAATAAAAGATCGATAATTTTTGCGTATAAACTGCTTGGTTTTTTATGTAGCAAAACTGTGATTTATATATTAAATCTACTCTAGTAGAAACGAAAAATATACATTTACCGAACATAATTGCCAAATGTTTAAAAAATCCGTCAAATAGTTTTAGAGATATTGAGGTTGCCATTTCATCCATAAGAATATGATTTCCATATATTCCTTATTTCCCTCTCATATCTGTTTAACGTGCAAGTGCCCGTACTGTTGGTTGCAGACGTTGCAGTGTTCTCGAATTTTATTCACCACTCTGACCGTCGATTCTTGCTTCGACTTGATAACTGCCTTAGCAAAATGTTTTCTCAAAGAGAGGTCCTCATTAATCGATTTAATTAAGGAATCTTGTAATGAGAATTTGCAATTAATAAATTAATGCTATAATTAATTCATTAGATACAAGGGTTTAGGTATTGTTAGTAAATAAATTAAAATATTAAAAGATAAGAACATTTTTTTATAACTAATATTTTGTTATTATTTCACAAAATTAACTTTAATGTTACCATAAGATATATTGGTTCATAGTTTCGACATCGCCATTTTGTATTTTACAACCGATAATACATTTCTTTTTGTAAAAATCCTTGTAATACATATTGTAGCTAACTTGTTATGGTTACTTGCACGCAAAATTACCAAATAAACTCATTTACTAATTTTGAGTGTACCTTAATGTGAATGCAGAAAGATGTTATAATAGGATCCATAAGGGTAATGTGCAAATCTAATTCAACACTTTAAAATGAAAAATAACACTAGAAAAGAAACACTTCTACGTAATCGAAATATATGAAATACTAAAAGTCTATGTTGTTTTGAGGCATATTAAACATTGTTCATACGTTTTAGACAAGTATGAATTAAGTATTAGGTCTGAATAAGTACGTATCCATCAAAGTTGTAGAAGGCTGTAGTGAAACATTTATCTCGCCATATTTAAATTATACCATATTAAAATGTTTCTTTATTTCCAGACTCTAATATAAAAGCGAAAAATCTTGTTGTCATAAAATGTTTTATGTATAAAAATTGACATCAATGTTGAAAAATAAAAAAAACGTATGAAATTTATGTTTATAATTTACAAAAAGCATATCATAAAAGTTTAAATGATACTAATAAATTAATTAACGAAAAATTTCGAGTGGCTTACTGTTCACCAAGAATGTGTTATATCCAGATAACTCAAGAATAAGATCTGATCCGATTTTGATAGGAATGGATTGTTATCCTAAAAGTGATAACGAACAAAGCTACGTGGTCCAATTTTGTCGTTATTTTGCCTAAACTTTCAACTCGCTCAGGAACATTGTTTCTAGTCAACAACATCATAGTTCATAGTTATAAGTCAAACAATGAACGATAAAAGAAGTTTTAATAAGTTTGTTTTGGGTGAAGCAAGTATACGTTAAAATTTATTTTTCTCGTTGCCTGCGGATGCATAGTAAGTATAAAAGAACGCGGGGCGGGGGCCGTATAAAAATGACTTTATTTTTTTAGAGGGTATTAAAATTTTATTATTAAAAAAAAACTACTGCCAATTCATTGCCACTTAGCTTCCTCAGACTAAATAAATTGTTTCAATATGATTTTCTTTATTCTAATACATTATTTAACATTGCTATATTTCTTTCTAAAAGGTAGGGTTGAGCTTTTTACCATCGATTGTTGTCAAAATATAAAGTACAAAAATTAAAAGCTGGTGATCATAGATTTCATTATCGATTTCAAAATATTAAAATAAGAAAATCGTTAAAATCAAATCGAGGAATCTTTAATATTTTTTCTGATTTCGTACGCTTATCAAAATAACAATCAAAAATTGGATTGCTTACTAGAAAATGACCGCAACATTTTCGAGATATAAGCAATAATATTAAAAAAAATATAACCTCAAATATCTTGAAAGATAAGAGACCTTACCCGTCTTGGCAAAGAGCTCAGCTAAGAGATAGTAAAAAGCTGCATTTTTCAGGGCAATTGTTTTTAAACATTATCCATCATATGTTTCCGAGATATCACCAATTAAACAAAAAATTACGGTTTTCTGTATAATACAAGAAAAAAGATAGCTTATAGAAAATTTTGCGCCGGGGAAAATAGATAAATTCATTCTCTTTCAAATGCATTTACACTGAAGCGATCATATTATTTCTGCATACCAAAATAAGATAAGCCAAAAGATAACGTAAAATAGAAAAATCATTATGAAACAAAAACGAGTCGATGAATATTAATTTTGTTTAATTCCGAATCCTGATTTAGAAATGAAAAAAATGAGCCTCAGTTGGCAAAAAATGACCAAAAATGCCGTTCTCGAGATATAAGCGATCAAGAAAAAGTTTGATAAAAAACATACCCTCAAATATCTTGAAAAATAAAAGTCCTCATGATCTGGACAAAGAACTTAGCCAAGAGAAAAAGAGTTAAAAGCTACCTTTCTGGAAATTTTCAAAAAGAATAATGCCGTTTTACTCAAGTTATTGTTCGACATAGAAAATCGATTTTTTTTTCAAAAAGATTTTTTTCTCCGCAAAAGAAAATTAAAATGACTCAAAAATTTTGATAAACATTCCTCTCCATATTGCTAATTAAGTCAAATTTTTTCAAATACTTTTCATCATATGTTTCCGAGATTATTACCATTTAAACAGAAAATGATGTTTTCGTGTATAACAAAAGATAGGAATGTCCTTATCCAAACTTTTAGATCGGAAAAGTTAGATAATTTTATACTGTTTCAACTGCCTTTTCGCTGGTTAGATGATATTTTTTCTAAGGTATTAAAAAATCCGAAAAATTAAAACTCAAAAATCGTTCCGAAAAGAAAATAGAAACGCATCGGGAAACAAAAAAAATATTTTTGAACCGCCTTCCTTCAAGAAGAATAAAAAAATAAGCCCTGAAATATGGTGATATACATCCTTACACACACGCACGCAAACACACAAACACACATACACACACATCTAGCATGTTTTCTTTTTACTATTACTAAGCTCACTTTAGGAGGAAGCAATAATCCGAAGAAGTGAAGGGATTGTTTTAAAAAAAGAGGGTCATATCCGATAAAATAAGTAAAATAACCAAGATTTTATCAGACATTTAGTAGTAAAAATTATGTAAACTAATTTTTTAAATGATTCTTATTTTATACAGGACATTTTTTGTTAAGTGCTTAAAATTTTATAGATTCTTCATGCCAGAGCTGTGCGTTTCCGTGAGTTGAGTACATCGCAATTTATTTCCGATTCATCTGAATCGAAATTTTGAATCCGATTCATTTGACTTCGATTCATTTTCTCGATTTATTTGAATTGGGATTTTGAAGCGTAATCCTCTCTGAATCGAAACATGTGAGTTACGGTTCAAAATGTTGATTCAAATAAATCCGAAATTTAAATCGCGTTTCATGTTTCCTTTTTCGATTTAATTTTATTTATGATCAATATGATATTTTCTATGCACTTTTAGTAAAAATAATTGATTTAGAATCAAAATTCATTTAATTGTAGAAGTGAATTGAAAATATTTTGCGGCTGATTCCGCACAGCTCTGCTTCATACTCATATCAGTGTTATAGGTCCCCTATAAGAATTTTGTCTGAAGTCAGCATAGACTATCCATGGGTATCCTCCTTTCGAAATACAAAACAATGACTTCTGGATTAGTTCCAATAAACCCCATTTTCTATAATATGAGTAAGGAAAGCTATCTTTCAAGAAAAATGTTTGCATTTTTTACTAAGGTAGGTCACGTTATGTGTCTATACTTGAGAATAAAATCGATTCTGAATGACCAACGATAACTGGCGTAAAACCGTATGAATGTTGCTAAAATTTTAAGGAAATGTAGCCTTTGAGTATCAATTAGGTCCCATCGCAACAAAATACGCTAGGCGGCATTAGGTGCCGCGAGCAATACAATGATGTCCACTCACACATGCGCGGTGCTATGTGTGCTGTCCGTGAGAGTATTCGTGATGCCGTACAGAGACGGTAAGGTAGTTTACTGTTTAACAGAGGAGACTAGCATAAATAATTAAGCACACGGATACGTTCACGCACAGCACACATAGCACCGCGCACGTGAAAGTGAACACCATTTTATCGTTCGCGGCACTTGCTGCCGCCTAGCGAATATTTTACAATGAATTCTAATTGGCTGAGTTATTTGCCCAGATAATAAGTACTTCTATAAGGAAATTTCGTATACAGAGGTTTAGAGTAAAGCAGAGTGGGAATAAAACTAACGCGCTCACGAAGCGCGCGCTCTCAAAATTGCGCTTCCTCACGCTCACCTTCCCTACAATCTCTACACTGCATCGTCGAACTATATTAGTGACTTTTCCAATAAATGAGTAAATAGAAAAAAATGTTTTGACCTATCCAACCATGGGTTATGCCAGAAGGAACGGAGATTAATTAATATTTAAAATTTTGTCAAATATCAGAGTTTTATTTTTCATTTGCGCTAATCAAATCGATTTGGCAAAAACTCGAGGTATAGTCGGGAGAATGTTATGATAAGTACTTGTGAATGTTTTGGATATGTTTTGACACATCCTACCATGGGTTATGCTAGACGGGACGGCTTTTTATTAATATTTCAAATTTTGTCAAATATTAGTGTTTTATTTTTCAATCGGGCGAATCAAGTTGATTTATAAAAAATTCGAGAAAGGGTATTTTGGAATGTTTTAACCAATCCTACTATGGGTTATGCCAGAAGGAATAGTATTTTGTGGGTATTTCATTGCATAACCGGTGAAGAGAAGAGTTTTAAGTGATATAAAATAACATATCAAATTATACGGCAAATGCATTTTTGGTAAAATCTATAAGGCATTCGCCCATTAAAGCTATTACTTTGCACATCATAGAGTATATGACATACATAGACTCTATATATTTCATACAGAGCCTCCGTATGAGGATAGGGTGAGTTCCTAAAAAATATGTAAAGTATTTACTTATTCAATATAATTGTAATTTTTCAACATTCGACTCCGCTTCGATCATAGCCACGTAAAAACAAACATTTTAAACCCTGGATCATGAATAATGATTCATGGGTGCAATTGAAATTAAATTTAAAATTTTAAAAACGTTAAAAAATCACCCTGTTGTAAATGAACTTTTCTTCAAAAACAAGGTCGATAAATACATGGAAGAGTAGGGATGTTGATAAAATGAAGTCTACCAGAGCTTAAATTATAGTTAAATATAATATATTTTGACACAAATCATTGTAAAGTTTGTCTCAAAGAAAGAAAATAAATTATTAACGTAAAAATTGTATGCATTCTCACAGATGTCAAAAGTGGCTTATAACTTTGATAAATGCATCTACATCAACAATGCATAATGGAAAAGCCTTTTTTATATGTATTAAAAATTATTTCTTTTGTAAGCCACTATTTTGTAATGAAAAATGCAACTATAAAATAATAGTTCTTCAATTTTATCTGTTTCATATGAATCGACTTGACTATGTTATGAAAAAGTAAATCGGCACATATGTTTCTACACTTTTAGTCAAGTTATGTAATCAAACTGAAATACAAAAAAGAACTAATTACATAATGAAAACAGAAACATTTTATTATTTTGGGTGACTAATATTCTTCAATTTTGTTGTAGGTTATATTTTATTAAATAATAAACTACTTAGGTACAGTCTCATTTAAGAATGTCTACTTACTTAGTATAGTTAACTACCCTGGTAGAAAATTATCTAGTTTATCGAGGCCCTCGATTATTTCCTTGGCAAACTAGATAGATCTACATAGTGCTAGATTAATTTTCTACCAGGGTATAACATTACTTATAACATCAGAAATCAAAATGCATTATTTTGCAATGTAGGTATACTTATTATTTAATTAAATGCAACCAATAACAAAGTTGGTGCAACTGAAAAGCCTATTGAGATTAGATCGCTGCATTATTAATGTATCACATGTCAGTGACCCGAATTAGGAAAAAAGTTTATGTTTAAGCATTGTGTGATTAATTTAATATTTTATTTGAATTATTTTATTTTAATTCTCTAATTTATTTAAGTAAAGCAATATATACTTACAGATTTACTTATTTATAATATATATTGATTGATGGTTTATATATAAAATTTTGAATTGATATTGTCAAAAATTAATGTGCATAATTTTAAGATGTATCGGTTTATTTTGTGAAATGAAAGTAACAATAATACCAAGTACAATTAAAATAAAATTAATATTATTTATTAGCTGCCTTAATTTCATAAAATAGCAGGCCACTGGCAATAAAAGTAAATTTTTATTACATACGTAAACAAAGTTAGCAATGTTATTAACAACATACCGTTTTCAACTCTCCGCGCCACGCCGATCGCGTAGAGTCCGTTCCGTCGTTATTTTGAATCATTTTCAAGGTTAGCGGCTTAATGCACAGACCGGCACATAACGATGTAAACATAGTCGTTTTACCGAATTTTTCTTTTCACTCCCTATTTCCTTGCCCGCCGAGGCGTGTCTAAAAATGTTATGAAACGTTAAACACGAAAAATTATTGTTTGATTTTGTTTTGATGTCTTTTTTTGTCCCTTTATTGTTTACTTCGATATTATACCTACTACTTTATGTTTAAAAAGTACAGTATAATATTTTCATTGATATTTTCATTGATAAAATATACTTTAATTCTCAACTGATAGTTTTGATGAATCTGTTGAAGTTTTTATCGAGTATAACTATCGAATTTACAGTCCTAACAATTTGAAATCTACAAAACATTTTCTAATAGTATATTTCTAATTCTTGATATTACCTCATGAAGATAATAATAACGAAATTTATAATTCATAAAGCATCATTAATCTCCCAACGCGATTAATTATCTCGTTGCTGAAATTGCTACGATGGATTCGCCCGAGAAATAAGCAAAAAGCCAAAGCAAAAAGCATGCACGAGGGATAAAATTCACCGATCACGTTGCCACTCAGACCTGCCGTCGTCGTCGAAAAAACAAAGGGGCGCGTGGTATTCGCTCGTTGTTTCCCCATCGTGAGCTCTCTCTCTCTCTCTCTCTCTCTCTCTCTCGCTATCTCTCGCTATCTCTAACATACACACCCTCGTCGAGGTCGACTGCGCGTCGCGGATCCGCAAAAACTTGGCCGGAGCCACGACCGGACAGCCTGAGCGATGACAGATTATATATCAGCGCAGCTCGGGATGAACTGCCTCGCGCGCGCGCGCGGTCTCGCTAGAAAAATATTGGGCTGCTATAAAACGCTTAGTCCACGCGCAAAGGAGGGAGCGACAGCGCGTAAGAGAGCCAGAATAAAACGGACGGGATAAAGTTGGCGTGAAAAAGTTCGCTTCTACGGCGCGGCAATGAGAGCTCGTACGGGCGGAGACGTGGAGATATAGCGAGCGAGGATACTTCTGTAACTAAGTTTGATCTATTCCAACTTTAACTGCGTGTATGACGCGCTTGTTATCAAAGTTCGTTCTTATACTCGGGGCGCGGATTCTCCCCAGACTTGCTCGAGGTATTACGAGATCAAATCTTACTTTGCCGACTTATCCCGAGGATAAACTGAGCCGTTAACGAAAATATGATCACCGACGTGTTCAAACGTCCGATCAGTGTCGTTGCAGTGTCATTTGATGATAAATTGGATAAGAAAGGGTTGGTTTAAGTGATTTTTCTAATCTGTTTTCGTGTAATTTTTATATTTATGAGAAGTATTAACGATATATCATATTATATTAAAGTTTGAAATGTGTTGTAAAAGTTTTATATTTTCTCTTTCCTTATAAGGGCAAATGTCTGTGTTAAAAGGGTATTGTAATGTTCCATTTCATATTTAGAAAATTTTCGTTATTGTTTAAAGTTCAACTTTTCCTTAATGAGAACAAATATTTTATGCCATATGTTATAGTTTAGTCAAAAGTATTTATTACAATTTACAATTATTTTGTCTAATTTATAGAGCTCTTACAGGTTATGAAAATTAAATAAAAGGAATCATTTTTAGTTTTATGAGGTTAAAAATAATCTATACATTTTTCAAGATACTGTTATTTGTTTTTACAAATAACTGATTTTTCAATGGCGGAGATCGGGCTTGCAACCCGCTACCTGGTTAAGGGCAGTAATGCCCGTATATGTAATTAAAAAAGAAAATATATATATAATAAATTTTAGTGTATTTGTATTAACTTATGTCTTAATATTATAAATTGCTGTTTTCTCATTAATTACGTATATTTTTTAGTATATTTTGTAAATATACATGTCAATG
Source organism: Gastracanthus pulcherrimus (assembly GCA_949152435.1). NCBI lineage: Eukaryota > Metazoa > Arthropoda > Insecta > Hymenoptera > Pteromalidae > Gastracanthus > Gastracanthus pulcherrimus. The sequence goes on from OX424574.1 coordinate 42,014,878, forward strand.
ATAATATAAATGTTCTAATTAATGAAGAACTCTAGCTACCGAATTTAAAAGACCACTGCCAATTCAGCGGTACTTACAATGAGAGGGCACACCCTCCAGGAAAAAAAATTCTGTCAGACTTTGGGAGGAATTTTCTGGTACCCAAAAATGAGTCCTAGCATCCGTAAATCATTCTAATAGGCCCTTGATCTCGAGATATGATGTATTTTACTCGAAATATTCGTTATTTTAATGAAAGAAGATGCCTCTTCTTCTAACCATAAGTCTACAAGTTTTTATTATGGATAAATGACTCAAAATATAATAGAAAGTAGGAAAAATGACCTTTAATTTAAGCTCTGTTATGTATAAAAATATTAGTCGAATAAAAAGTTATTAACAATTGAAGATGGCACTGAAAATACATGGAAAATCAACGAATTTAAAAGAGTTAAATTTCGTTGAATACTCATGCATTTTCAGTCACCATTTTCAATTGTAAATAACTTTTTATTTGACTAATATTTTTATACGTAACAGAGCTTAAATTTAAGGTTTTTTGCCTACTTTTTATTATATTTTGAGTCATTTATCCATAATAAAATCTTGTAGACTTATGGTTAGAAGAAGAGGTATCTTTTTCATTAAAATAACGAATATTTCGAGTAAATTACGTCATCTCTCGAGAACAAGGACCCATTAGAATGAATTACGGGTACTAGGCTTTATTTTTGAGCACCAGAAAACACCTCCCAAAGTCCGACCGAATTTCGTTTCCCGGAGAGTGAGAGTCCTCTCCTTGTTAGCTTCCTCAAACTTGGTAAATCATTCCAATATGGTATTGTTCTAATATGAATGTGATCTTCTCCTCATTACCTTTTTTTTTGTTTACGGAGCTTGGATAGAAGGGGGGCAATTTTGCGAACGTCGGAATACTTTCTACAGTACATAAAAAGTCTTCTTATAAAGAGTCCTGACAGAAATCCTTATAATCTGGGCAAAGGACTCAGTAAAGAAATACTAAAAAGCTAAATTTCTGTAAATTTTCAGCAGGATTCATGCAGTGTTACTCCAGATATCGTGGGCTATAGAACATCGATTTTCTTACAAAAATGATCTTTTTCTCAATTATAAAAAAGTAAAATGGCCCAAAAATGTAACTGAATATTTTTCTCGGTATTGCAAATTACCTAATTTTTTTCAATTATTTTCCATCATATGTTTTTCAGATATAACTATTTGAAAAAGAAAATGACGTGTTCCTGTATAATGAGAGAAGGGAATAAGGCTAGCCAAAATTTCGGATCAGAAAAGATAGATAATTTTATGCTCTTTCAATGAATTTAAATTGAAACAATGATACCAGCAAATCCGGAAAACTAAAACCCAAAAACCGAAAAACCACTAAAAAAAACGAATCTAATAATTAATGAAACGGTTTCATTTTCACACATCGTAAAAAAACAAAGTAAATGAGTCAAGTACTACTTTATGTCCGTAAAACATTAACAAAACTGGGCACTTTACGACTACTGTTACGAAAAAGATTTTTCATTGTTATTACTGTATCACCAGAAAAGAATCTTAAAATAAAGCTTGTTTTTGGGCTGCTAGAATGGCGTGACTACTTCCAGCAGATCTAAAAAAGTTCATAAAATTATAAACATTAAAAAATGCAAAGTTCTCCTTTAACAATTTTTTCATACTAACAATTTTTAAATTAAGAACATTTAAGTATTGATTCTAAAAAATACACACTTGAGTAATAATTAATAATTTTAGCGAACTTCCGATTATTTTGCTGTTAATAATAATTAAAAATTTTTATTCACAAATATCATTTTGGTATGTGCTAAAATCATTTACCGCACATACAAATTTTACTTAAAATAAACTTATTATCGTAAATAACTTTAATAATATTTAGTATAAATTGTTGAAAATTTGGTAATATCATTAAAGACATACCATATAAATATTACTTTATTAGCCTTAAACATACAGAAGTTAAAAAACTGAATTGTATAATAATCCTATTTTAATTTTACTGTTTAAAATGGCTCCACTTTGTTTGGAAAATCTACAGCTTCTCATTAAGCGGCCTAATAATTTTATGGTATATTCATTATATAAAAATAAGTTTTTCCAAAACCCTTTTTTATAAAAAGTTATGAACAAAAAGCCTATTTTAGAGATAAAATCAGTACACTTTCAAACCATCCCACAAGTCAACTACTTTAGTGTAAGTGTAAAAAAATTTAGTTGTTTAATTTTTACACCAATCACAACATAAATTTGCTGAATTATTATTTTTTTTTAATTAATACTTTTGTAAAAAACTAAAACATGTTTTAACTAAAAAGCCTATCAAATTATCTAAGAATCTATGTGTTTGAGCAGATTCATAAGGCGTACTTATCGGAAAATTAATGAGGAACTAAATAAGGAGAACATTTTTGTTTACAACATATTAATAAATATATCCTGAAAGTTTATACATGTTTTGTAAATAATTGAGATGCTTGGAACATTTTGAAATTCCAAAATATAAACTTTAAGAAATTATCGCTTATGCCGTTTCTAGACCTAAGCTTCAAGCGAGAGGGCGTTGAAGCGAGGAGCTGGTGTAGATGGTAAAAACTCGTGATAAGGAGAAACATGGAGTTAACGCAAACACGGGCTAGCGAATAGGAGTATGAACTACGAGAAACTTGAAGCTGGCTTCAACAGCTTCTCACTTACAGCGTAGGTCTAAAAATGGCATTATATAGTAAAGTTAATTCGAAACCTTAATTTTTGTTAGTTTAAAAAGGATTGTTATGATAACTGACGATCAGAAGCATAAGTGTATGCATAATTTCAAAATATATTATAGTATATTAGTACTTTATTTTTAAAATAACAAAAGAACGTAAAATAAGGTTTTCTTTTATGAAAACATTAAGTAGTGTTCTATTCACTTATATCGTCAGAAGATCTGATGAAATATTACATTTGAACGCTTTTGCCCAGACACAGATTAACTAAATGAAATAAAATTTCTCACGATATTATTAACGATAATGAATTTCCTGGCACAAGACTTCTTTCATTAAATCTCTTACGGTTTTTAACTTCGAAGACGAATCGTCGACTAAAAAAGTGTCCTCACTACTGTGCCAATTAAAATAATTATTAATAAAACTAAAGTTAAAAGCACGTATTTGTCCGAAACGACGAGCACGGTAAAACAAGCAGAAAAGCCTAACAGTACTTCACCGTATTTTCGCCTGAAACGTGTGGAAACCTCGTCCGTTTTAATGGTTGGTTGTTAAAAAAAGAAATAAATCCACAAGCGAGGGGGTCGAGCGAGAGAAAACAGAGTGTAAAAAAATCGGTTTAACAAGCGTGACAAAGTTCCGTTTCACTTTCTAACGAGTTAACTTGAGAAGGAAGCGCGTAACAAAGTCGCATCAGGACATATACATATATAGCCGGCCAGTAAAGAAGATTACACCCTCAGTGGCACCAGACGGCGCTGCTGGTAACCCATAGCGTTGGCAGAGTGATCTTCGCCAACTGGCGCTCACGCATCAATGAAATATTTCATATTATATTTCCGCGCGCCCTGGGGCTTTATTCACTAACTTATATCGCGCCGATATAAAAGGTTATCTTTTTAAAGAAGCTCCCTGATTGGTTCAGACGCGGTTATATCGGCGCGATATAAGTTAGTGAATAAAGCCCCTGCTATGCTTGCGGGGATTCGAGCATAACATTAACGTTACTTTTGTCGCTGCGAGAAAGCGCTGGTGGCTGGGAACCTTGTGGCAAAAAAGTAGGCTGTGTTTCCATTTTTCTTCGGCTATACACGCGCTCTCGAGCATGCGACATTTTCTTCGAGTGTCCGACGGTGAATTTGCTCCTTTTATAGAGCATTATCCTTATTATCCGGCCTACCTCGAGGCCTACCCTGAAAATGTGGAATCTGCGAAATGTCGGATATTTCTTTTTTTTGTAGGAGAGGTTCAATTCTATTTATACTAAAGTAGAGTTTTCTCTACTTTAAAATCTTTAATTTTACTTGTTAGTTAGAAATTGAGGATAAATAATTAAATACGAATTTTAAAAATAATTTTAAGACTAAAAAAGAGTGTTTAGTGTGAGAAATTAACTTAAAATTGCTTGACACTATATTAATGGAGTTTTATGGTGCTCATCAATTTATGAGATTGTTCGGAAATTATTTTAGAATTAAGTTAAGCTAAAACTAACTCTAGTCTATTACGGTATCGATAATACGAGTTTGCATTTCGCGATGTATCAATTATTTTGCGCTTCCTGCAAAGTTGAGTTGCTTCAGTCCGAAATTCATGTCCATGTTAAAAGAGGTTTTAACTTTAAGTGTGTTAATTTAGGATTCCCATTATTTCTAATGCCACAATTACGGCAATCTCTGAAAAAGAGAAAAATTTATATTACAATAAGAACTGATCATTTGGCATTCTGCCAACAAATTAGAGCTTACATAAGGGATCGTGAAAGTTTATAATTATTTTATTTAATTTCTATTTCAAAAACTAGATAATTTTTACTTGATAGACAAGAAATTTTGTTAAAGAATCAAATATTGTAATTAATTGAATATCAATTTATCAATTAAATAAATGTTTTTGAAATCGACTTCGAATTTTTAAAAATAAAAATAATATAATGGCATAAAGTAAATATTTAATTCAATAAGAAAATTCATACTAAACAAGTGAACTTTAAAAAAAATAATACTGCTTTATAATTAATATACTTTCCCGTATCCTTGACAAAATCTTATCAGACTATCCACTCTAGTCAATCTAAAATAAATAAATGTCTAAAAACATATCCATAAACATGCAGGTTACCATAACCACAGAGCTCTAGGTTGCGCAAGAAGCAACGATAACCGCGCATGCATCTATACACAACAACGAACTACGCTTACAAGCTAAACACGTATATATACACACACACACATAACAGCGATGCACAGTGCGACTTTTTCACCCTCGTCGTCAGCCTAAATATACCCCCCGTGCAACGGCGCTTAACGCCCATACTCACCCTACTCACGCGCCGCGCGAAAGCACACAAAAGCACAAGGCGAGGCGCGCTTGCAAGCCCACGCGTGCCCCCGCCGCGAGCTCGTAAAATTAACGGCGTCGTCTGGCGCATACGAGCGCAAAAACCCTCGCGCCTCGCAGAGAGGAAAACCTCGCGAGCCCTTCTCTATCTATACATAGCGCACACAAAATATTGTGCGCGCAACAACAAGCGAGAGAGAGAGAGAGGGAGAGAGCGATGCTCCTTTCATCGGCCTCGTCGCCGCATTGTTCCTTTGACGATTCCCGCTCACCTGAAAGATGGTGACCTTCTTGAGCACGGAGAGATTGACGTGCAGGGCGAGCTCGGTCTTGAGCTTGTCGGGCAGCAGGCCGAGGGCCGTGTTGATGTCGCCGCCGCCCTGTATCCTGCCGCGCGACCAGCTGTAGTCGTACCAGCGCAGGACGCGCCGCTTCATGCCGCCGGGGACCTTGTGGTGGCGCATGTACGTCTTCGCCCCGTCCAGCAGTCGCTCGAACTCCAGCCTGTTGGCGTTGCGGTTCGTGATGACGTTGCCCACCTGGCCGACTATCGTCGCAAAGATGAACACGCCGATCAGGTAGCTGACTATCGTGAAGACGTATCTAGAGGCGGCCAGGGACAGACGGAAAGCTCAGGTCAGTCGTGCTTCTGCTTTGCGGGTGTTAGCCTCCCGTTTTACATACGGGAGGGGAATTTTTCTTTTCTTTGTTTTTTTTTCTCATTTTTTTTTACTTTTGATTTGAGATGGACGAGCGGCCCCCGTCGGAGCCTCCCTCCTCCTGTTTTTTTCTTTTATTGACGTCCTTTTTTGTTCTTTCTTTTGCTTTTGATTCTATTTAATAGTGCTTTTACTCCGTTAATACTTTAATAATTTTTAAAAATCTAATGATCTTTGTGTGAAAGATCAATTTTTTACTTTGTTAGTGACTTATTTTTGCAATTTTCTAAGGTTTGTATTTTACTCTGTTATGTATCTATTTCAAATAAGATTTTTTTCGTACGTTTTGTTTCTTTGGTGTTTAAATTTTGTGTGCAATTGTACCGTCTTCTTCAATCCTTAACACTAATATATCAGTTTACCATTCAAACTTCATATATTTATTCTTTCGCACTAAATAAACAATTTTCAAAAAGAAAATGTTGAATGTTTAGAATTTATGAAAGTGCCTATTCTTTAGGTTGTCGAAACATGAGCTCTTCATGCATTTTGGTGATTGTATAAAAATGATTTAGATGTATCTTTGTGTTATAAAATAAAAAAGTAGTAATTTTGTAACTGTTTCACAAATCTTTACGTAACGTAAGCCTTCATTTTCACTAAAATAAATTTTTTTAACTAATTTTTTACTTGTATAAACTGATAGAAGAACCAATTCAAAAAGTTCATACGATGTATACAACGTATTTCATTAATATTGATAGTATATATTTATATATATCTGATTTTTAACTTTGTTCATATGAGCAATGCAATATTTTTGGTTTTATCTCAAAATCTAGGACCCATTGGATAAAAATACGGATGCTGGCTTTCATATTTAGCTTCCAAAAGTTGATCCCCAAAGTTTCATCAAAATCCAAGACTCAAACTCCGTGGTATACCCTTGTAAGTAGCTTAATCAACGGCGAGCCGGAATGTAAATAAAACTTTTTGAATCTCTCCATGAAGCATGTAACTTTATAACCCAATATACATACATTGATAATTTATTTGTTCAAAAAATATACTTTCATTAGTCAAGAAATACTGATATAATTTTTATATGTCATTAGGTGCTGTATTTTCATGATTACAATACATATATTAATTAATTACCGTATTCATAGTAAGTATATTTACTATTAGTACAAAAATACAAAAGTATATTATAATCAATATAATAAATAACGTCAGGTAATAACTACTTGCAGCTAAATCTTGTGTTATATTCAAACCAGTGCTTTTTAAGTAAGGTACATAGACAGAAAAAGATAAATTAAAATCAATAACTTGATTTCAATCCGTTTAATCATAAAAATTAAAAAACGTATCTGACACCAACTTTATAAATGACGACAATTTAAAATCTATCCAATAAAAATATCTAAATTCATTAAATTTTCTTAATATTAATATGCAACATGTTTCTATCTCTGAAAACATGTATTACAACTACAGATATTGAAACAGATTTATTAACGAACAGATGATGAAAAAGCATGGCAATAACTCGCGAATCGCGCCTTCTATCTTCACCAGGACAGAAGTTAAGATGATATTTCAGATCTGAAAAATTATACAGTACAATCGGCAGGCGCCCCAAGGTAATCTTTTCGGACACGTATTTTCTCTGCCGACGAGTCGCATATAATCTCGAGCATCCGTCCAAGCTTTCGATTCACGAAAAACGTCTAGCCCGCAGTTTCCACCCACATCTTTCTCGCTCTATTCCTTTTCATGCCGACTCCTCGTACGAGGCACGTCGCTGGATTTGCTATGCTCGCGAGGGAACTCGCCGTTTCTCTCGTCTCTCTCTCTCTCTCTCTCTCTCTCTCTCTCTCTCTCTCTCTCTCTCTCTCTCTCTCTCTCTCTCTCTCTCTCTCTCATTCTCTCTCTCTCTTCTCTCTCTCTCTCTCTCTCTCTCTCTCTCTCTCTCTCTCTCTCTCTCTCTCTCTCTCTCTCTCTCTCTCTCTTTCTCTCTCTTTCTCTCTCTCTCTCTCACTCTCTCTCTCTCTCTCTCTCTCTTTCTCTCTCTCTCTCTCTTTTTCTCCAGTTCAACCACGAGAGGTGCCTGCACGCAAGCTTCCCCAGGGCGATACTCGTTTACAGTTCGTTCGGTACGTGCCTTTAGGTATCATTTTTTTCAACGAAGTTACCTTGTTTGACTGTGTACCTGTTCTTTGTTTGATCTTCTTTTGTAAGTTTAAGAGAATGTTATACGATAGAATTGATTCAATTTTGTCAGTTATAGATATCATAATTTGAAATTTATTTTCATTAGTTTTATCAACTACTGATGATAGCAATTGAAATATGAAATTAAATCTCATTAAATTGATGTGTTACTGTTAATCTTTCTTGTTATCTTTAATGTTTTATCTGTTTTACGAGTCAAAATTGCCGTAAATTAAGAAAAGTTACAGGACAATTAATTGTGTAGGGTACTCTTTGTATTCATGCATTTACTAAGTTTGATGGAATTAACTACCGAGTTTTTTCACTGTTCATACTTAATTACTATTTTTATAAGAAAACTACTTATACGAAGTAATTTTTAATGCATTCTAACGTTTAATTTAAAATAACGTTCAAAAGATTTTCGATTCATTTTGCACTACATAATTTAAAGTTTAAAATAATTCATTATTTTTCTCTAATTTATTATAAGCAATTAATTAATTTTCTTTAATTGAATAGCTGAGTTGATTAGCGTTAAATATTTTATTTATATAGTGAATTTTCTTTATTTATGTATATGCTCTTTATCAACCTTTAATGAGTTTAAGATTTAAGAATATTATTTTATAATTTTAATAATGATGTTCATTATTTTCACGAATGCGAGCAAATTAAAAATAATACATATGAACTAGATAGTACAGAAGAAATCGAGAAATTTAAATATAAGACTGTCTGCAATTTATGCAGCTATGGGAATCATCGATTCCACAATATTAGAGTTTCTGCTTGAATGCCTAGTAGAAGTCGGAAAATAAGAGAGAACATCATCAGTTATATTCATAGAAGGCAAGACATTTTATGTCAATCATAAAATAATGTACCGTAGAGCGCGGTTTCTTCAAGCCAGTGGGGTAACTTTACTGCAGTCTTGAAATATTTTCATAATGCATCTTTTAACAAATACAAGTTATGTAGACGTCTTAGAAATATTTTAATTTTATACCCAATTTTCAATAATTAATTAAATATGTGGCACAAAGTCATCCCGCTCTACGATAGCATAAAACAAAAATATAATCTACAATTTTAAAGCTAATAATTACCATCAGCAACCCTATTACAGATCAGTGCCTCTATTGTGAATTATTGATTTTTAAATCATTATTATGAAAGTTTTGCATTATTTCTTTTTTATATTTAAAGTACTTATTCTTATCTTTCAAAATAAAAAACAGAAATAATGCAATACTTTCGAAAAATTATTATAGTATCGAAAAAGAACTTCGATGTCAATCGCAATTTCTTTCACTGGTACGTCATTTGATTTTGTGCCTGACTGGTCATAGATATACTCTACTTAGAATGAGGCTAGCTAACATTTATCTTTTGATTCTCATATTAAATAACTATATCAGTTAGTATACTTATAAATATTATTTATACTTATACAATATAACTTTATTGTCATTTATTTATTTATTTATTTTGTTACTTTTTATATGCAACATAAGTGTTAAGTCTCATTGACTGATGAAATTTATTTTATTTTATATTTTATTTTTTATCTTATCTTCGTTTGACAGTTTGATTCGTTGCAAAGCATGTTTATTCCGTTCATCACATAAACGTTCTTAAGTGTGCTTATTTACGTTTCTCACAAACGAAGATCAAACGAGCTTTTCCATTTCAGACACGTCGAAATACACATACGCCTGAAGTAATCGGCGAGTAACTTTGCCCCTTGCGCAGAAACAGCCCCGAGACACGGCCGACATCGTGCAGCAGGCAGTGCGAGACGCGCAAATTCACCCGCGTTTCACCTCGAAAGGACTTAATGGCGCAATTTTCGCGCTCGTCACTCCGTGCACACAACTTTCGCGCGAGCTGCTGTTCCGTCTTCTTATTCTCGTAGGAGTGGTATACATACATTTGCCAGCGGGCTATCAGTAATGAATTAGCTGGTCCATTCGAAATGCGAGCGTCTCTGTCGCCTGGCTGCTTCTGCCGCGGCAATATCAAACGCAGAAACTCCCGCGGTACTTGATACGCGCGCGAGCGAGTGCATATTATATAGAAGTGTAGAGAAAGAGAAAGGAGTGAGACTAGGTAGAGAAAGAGAGAGAGAGAGAGAGAGAGCGAGAGATAGCGTTAGATTGCGCTGCAGTACGGGTATATAGAGGAAAGTTCGAGCCTCGCGGAATATGATACGTATAGCCGTCGGAGCGCATGCACATTATTCGTACATGCTGTACGGAGGCTGCAAGAGAGAGAGAGAGAGAGAGAGAGAGAGAGTCAATGGCTGTTCATATATGACTAGCGAAATTTTGTCGTTTATGATGTTTAACAAGCGAACCGGTTGCAGGTCCGAGATAAGATATTTATGGCGTGCTTTCATTTTGTACTTGATTATCAAACGAAAAAACCGGTGCCAATTTATTGGCATTTAATATCCTCCAATTTAATTAATGAATGGTTCTAATATGAAATTATTTCTTCTATTATACATAAATATAATTATAATATTGCATGTATTTAAAATGTAAATGTATTTAGCTAAATCATTTACAATACTAAAGCGACCCTAACTTTCTGCAGCTCAACCTAATCTCAGTATCATCGTGGCCTGGAGCAGTATATAACGCGGCCAAACAGTTCATGCGAGCTCGCAGTACCGCGATACGTGGCAAACAGAGAGTCAAGTCAGACGAGGCGACGCGGGCGCTTGTGTGTGCAGTGTATCGACCTCCAGCAGGTCATTTGGTTTCGAGTCTTGCGGTCTCGAGCCCGCAGGAGCTGAGAGGCTCGAGACGACGGAGGACCGACGGTGAGAGAGCGAGGGACCGATGAAGAGATTAGACGGGAGTTAGGCTTTGGACTCCCTCCCTCCCTCTCTCTCTATCTCCCCCCTTTCGGTGACTTATTTTCGAAGCGCGTGTATCCCCTCCACGCAGAGGAAACTTTAAGGGCAGAGACGGCCAGGGAAAATAGAGAGGATTACGGGAGGGGCGAGGGATGGATTACGATTTTCTTTATCCCTGCGCAAGCCGAGCTAAAGTGCTCCAACGCAAAGGCGCGCGCTGTGCCTCGTTACACTTCTGCTTTTGGTTCGTTGTCGTGTTATCGGGGGACCGTTTACTTTCCCACTCGCGAATTTTCCTGAGAGGTGCTGGTGGTGCTGCAGCGAGAGAATGAGAGAGAGAGAGAGAGAGAGGGAGAAAGAAAGCGAGAGGTGCGAATAATTTAGCGGTCTTTTGTGCCGCCGTGCTTCGTTTGCCCGGCTTCTTTACGAGGTACTTTCACTTCCTTTTTTACGCTTTTGTTCGGACTTTTTTGCTGCTTTCTTTCTCCTTTTTTTATATTTCTCGCAGGGTTTTACCTACTCTCGGCGGGTTACAGTTGGAGAACGTGCGCTTGGAAGTTTTTTAGCGACTCGTTGGCAATGTAAGAGAGCAATAATTCTCGAGTGGATGCTCAGACTTCGACGTGGACTAGGTGTGAAAAATTCAACGAATATTACATTTAAGATGTAGAATGTTTTTAATGGCGATTACGAAGAGTAATGGATGTTTTAATTTAAAGTTTCCGAATTATTCCTTAAAAACATGAACAAACGTAAAGTTTTTATTTATATACGTTTCCATAATTACTTTGATTTTAAATTATTTTTATCAATTTCAATCTATGTATTTTTTCTTTTAATTTAAAAGTTTATGCTAATTAAATTAACAGCTATTAATTATAAATTACAAAATGGTGGACTCAGCTAAAAAGTGCCAAGACATCATTCTTTTGAATAATATATTACGTAAACGCCAAACACATTCCGAAAATTCCACTAACATTTTACACAAAAAAATATTTCAACGTAATCAAAAGCGACGTCTGAATGCAAACGACGCCTCTCGCAAATCTTGCTAAGAACAGCGCGCGATTTAAATAACGAGCACAAAAAGTGCAAGACGAAACGGCTAATTGATTAATCCAGCTCTAACGAGATAAGAGCAAGAGGATGGCAGAGCTAGGGTTGGGGAACGGAGGTTTGAATTAACAACGATAGCCGACGACGTACAAATGGCCAGCTGCGCTCGCGCGCGCGCGCCAGAGCGAATATTCGCTGATGTGTACTGCTGTTCCAGCTCCATAGAGCGAGTGTCTTGGCAAATTCGCTCGCTCGAGCGCGCGGCGGGCCGGCGAATCGAGCTTGTTCAATAATGGTCGTTGGGCAGCCAGCCAGGGCGCGTTAGTCGCGCGATGAAGAAGCCGACGACGACGAAGACGCTCGCGCGAACTATATACACATCGAGCGGTTGGCTATATATGGAGGGAATGGATGCGGCGCGCGGGACGAGGAGCGAGGAGGAGTTCATCGAGCACTTGAATCCCCGCGCCGGGACGCTAACCTGTCCTCGTCGAATGCTGTACGATGTGTGCAGTGTGTATAAGAGGGATAGGAATGCCTGCACACTATTGTAAGAGCTGGCAAAGGGGCGAGTGCCAATGTTTTCGACGCTCTCGAATATAAACGAGTCGATTTTGTAGGATGGAGCGTACTGCTGTTGTGCGATAACGGCGCAAGCATTTGTGTGTTGCTTATCGGGACTTTCTATTGATTCGATTATAGGTTCACGGACGTAGGTTTTGATTGCTCGTGTTTTGGTGATCTCGTTGAAAAATGATTAAGCTTTGGCGAATATAAAAGTTTCGGTTAATTAAATTTTAAAAGAATACTACAGCGGAGTTGGGACGATTTTCATTAGACATAAAACTTCATAATAAAGAGGAACGTATTGTCTAATTTAGGGTAGCTGAATTTCAAAAATATGGTTAATCTCAAAATAAAAAGAGTTACTTTAAATATTTAGGCAGTTTGTGTTATCTAATATTTTATTCACCTTGTTTTACACCTATTGTTTGTTTACAATTTTTCATGAATTTCTTTTATAAAAGGTAAACTTTTTCTTAAGTTTTGTATTTTTGGCTACATTTATTTCAATAATATCCGCATATTGATGAATTCCAATAAAAATTATTTTTGTAAATTTGTGGTACATCAACGATTTAATGATAACATTTGTATTTTTCTGCTTTGAAACAGCTTCTAAACGATATGTTGAAAACTCAATTTTATGTCAATAAACTTTGATCTGTCTAGGTCAAAAAGTGAAATTTTAGTCGAGCTTTGAATATTTACGTTGATTTGATAAACTTAACACTGGTAGTATCCTTAAAGGTACATTTTCATGTAAAAACGTTAATAAATTCATATTTGGAATATATTTCGTGAAAGAATTATTGTATTTGAATGTACACATTTTAAGATACTAAAAATTTTCTTTTTAGTTTCTATACCTATAGCTTACGTAACCTGTGTGAAAACATGAGTGCTATACATAGTTAGGAATAAATCTATTAGGTTCGCTAAGATATTCCCTACAGTTAAAGTTTTGGTCAACGAAATTTTCTTCATTCAACTTTTATGACGAAAAAAAGAATATTGATGAAATGTTTTCAAACATGCACCGAATATCGAATGTGTTTTTGTATGCGTTTACGTAGAAATATAAATATCCTCAAGATTATTGAAGCATCCTTCCTATCAACTTCCATTCATTCCTTTTCTCAAAATGTTGAAATACATTGAACTCACATCGAATGGTAAATATAACTTCCTTGTCCGCGCCCACGATGGAATTCCCATCATCCTTGTAGACCACTCATCGACGGCCATTACGCCTCGGCAATGGAAAAGTGCTTTGCTTTTTTACGCGCTCGGTGACCTTACCGTCTGTCTCTCCTGGGCTGCGCACGTAACCGCTTTTTGCTCTCCCACGATATTTTAATCAAAGTAATTTCTTCCGGTTCTCTCTTTCTCTTGCGCGCGCGGGCGCTCGGCTTACGTTCCATGCCATTTTGCAAATGACGTTTCTGCGCGTTCTCTCTCGCTCACTCTTTTCTCATTGCAGTTTTCTCGTCGTATAACAGCTTGCTGCGCAGCCTCTCTCGATTCGCCCTGATTGCCTTTATTTTCGCTCTTCTTCATTATGGAAAGTTTTATTATTTAAATCGGAATTTTAGAAGCTAAATTATGCAGACTTATTAATTGGCACGAAAAATAAAATTAAATCTATAGATAATGTGGATATTTAGAATACGATATAACATTAGTCATATCGAAAAATGACAGGCAATTTATACCAACAAATGAATCCGAGTGGTGTATATGAATATTCTTCTTCACTGACTCATCAAAGCAACAAGGAGTTTAATTCACTATGTCGCATTGCATTTAAAATAAATTCTAGTCTTTTAGTGCAGGAAAGTAAGAAAAATCTTAATGTAAGTTCGCAGTATGCTGAATACGTTGAAGTAGATACAGTCTGAGTATAGTCAGCCTTGGGGTTTCATGTGAATTTTAATTACTTCTCTTTTAATTAGTACAGCAGTATATGAGAAAGTAAATTTTTATTAAATAAAATAAATATATTTTCATATTCTACAGAATAGTAAGAAATTTACAGGTTTCCTTTATAAAATAATGAAACTTTAGTGATATTACAAGTATTTATGCAATTTAAGCACCCGTAAATATTATCAACAATGTGCATCCAGTAAAGACTCTCGTAAGTACTGAAATTAAAATAACCTTTTATTACAGATGAACCTTTAATAGAATAATGTTGCTTCTACTTAGAAATATGTACACGACCACAAGCTAGTATACTCATATAGATTTGCCAAAACAACAGCAGCTGCAATTGCCAGCGAAGAAATTAATTTCTCATCTAATATACCCATGCACGTGCGTAGCTGCAAAAACGAGCGTAGAAAAAAACTAAACGCACAGTCAAATAATTACTCGGCTCCTTGACGAGTGTTCGCTCACATTTTACTTATTTCCACGCTCATTCACGTTCTCCAAGCAATTCATTTTCTCGTCGCTTCTTTTGTCCATTTAGCTCTCGATTGGCCTATTTCCGGGACGAAGGGAAGAAAAAACAGTCGGTCGCGAGCAGAACTTCATTCCTCCGGTGCTGCTGTGAGACGAGGAGAGAAAGAGGCATGATTAGCGCGCGCAGCAGCAGTTCGACTCGTCGCCTACTATAGACACGGATTTTCTCCCCGCTACCGTATTCTCTTCCACCAGATGAATTTCCGTCGCGCGCGCTGATCCCGTCTACCGTTTTCTTTGTAGAGCTTCGCCGCAATTCATCCACTCGAAAATTCTCGGTAGTTGACGAAAATTAAGTTGGTGAGAATTCGTTTTGTCTTTATTTTTTCTCGGAGGGATGACAGCGACTTCACGAGTGGGTCTTTGGCTCAAGGGAGTCAGTCTTATTTGCGCAAGATTTTTAAGCAAATTAGTGGCTTTTGCACGTTAAGTACGCGAATTCTGTAATAGCGAAGAGATTTCATATATATGTGAAAACTTAGAATCTGCTTCTTAAGATTTCAATTAATTTACATAAATGTAAACAAACCAGATTTTGAAAGAAATTGCGCAGTTTTTTCAATGCTCATAAATGGTAATGTACTTGTGCATGGTTTAAATTTTTCCACTATTAATTAACATGAATATCATATCGAATTGTTCTTGTAATTTCACTGGATTATCATTACTTGACACTGAAAATTTTTACGTAAGGTGATGTTAAACGCGGGGTTTACCCCGTGTTACTGGTAAATACGGGGAACCACTTTCTTCATTCATTATTCAATTTTAAGAAAATATCGCTATGGAAAGTCATTCTTTTTGATTGAAACAACAACTTTCCATAGAGATATTTACTCAAAATTGAAAATGAAATGAGAAAAGTGGATCCTCATATTTGTCGGTGACAGGTGGCTTTAGCATCACCTTAAATCTTATAAATATTAGTTTTAACTAATTATAAGTCAATTAAAAAATTTATGGTAATCTGAAAGTGTAAAATGTAACATTGATTATTTTAAAAATTATATATTTAAGTAAAGTTAATCTGTACTAAAATTAAATAAAATAACTTAAGTATTTATTTCCATAAACAAATAAAAAGGAATTTTTCACTGAGTTACGTATCTGCAATGTAATTAATTTATTTAATCTGAGCTTTAGCTCGTTGTTTGAATTTAAAATTTCTCTGTAAAAAATTTAAAGCACTTCTGACACAACACGGTGTATGGTACAGTCGACCGATCGAAGTTAATTAAGTTTCTCTGTACGTATGATCTAATTTTCACACCGAGTCTATAGAATATGACGAGCGCTAGTTGACTTTTTTACTGAAAAAAGAGAAATTTTGAAAAACAGAATAATGTATAAAATATGTTTACTATGTCAATCGCGAATTATATTAATCAGCCGTACATTACCTTGAGTTTGAATACAGGAGAATAATTCACAATTGTTATTGTAAGCATTTATTTCTGGGCTTAACCGAATATGTCACTATTTTCCATTAAATTGAGTTTTGAGCGACTTTGGTATTCTTACATAATATATTTTCATATAAAAAAGCAAAAATTAGGAAAATGTAACAAAAAATAACCATATCTGTTATTTATGAATTAGTTCAAATGGAAAATTAAAACGTTAAACCTTAATATCTCGAAAACATAAAAAGTTGGATTATTTGGTTATACCGGGAAGCCACAAATTAATTAAAACAATTAAATATTAAATTCGATAAATTTACAATTACGATATTGAAATATATGATTTAAATATATGTATTTCACCTTTATTACTCGCTTAATTATATTAAAAGCATTTAAATTGATGCATATATAAACCAAACAATCGAACAACAATAGCAGATTTTGAAGCAGATTATTTTTTATTTTGTCCATAAAAAAGGACGTTTTTATTTTCTAATAAATATGATTAAATCAAGGGATTAACCCTTTAACGTGAACTATGGGAGAAACCATGAAGTTATTAGTATCCGGGCCAACAGCCAATCACATAGCGCGTTTCATAATGTGGATTAGTGCGTGTATCACACGTCGCTCCTTTTACTCAACGCGCATACGTGGTTAGACACGGCCGGCGCAGCGAGGCAGCCGAGTCTCGCATGATCGTAAGTACATATTCGCTATATTAAGCGACATGTGGCACCCGTCTAGTGGTCAAAGTTTGATACTTTGAGAGTCTCCCAAAACGTCGTTCGAAAGTGCGCGAGAAAGCTAAAAAACGTAAACTATGTAATAAATTACAACGAATTTGACCAATACATATAGAAGAAAGATGTAGTAGAGGAAAATATTTAATAACCAATCATTTTATGTATTTAGGCGTCACACCTTTAGCGGCAACATAAATTTTATTTGTTTGTGCCTATAAACAAGTATTGTATATGATTCTTCACGTGAACTAAAGCTAATTTACTCTGTATAAATAAAACACAAAAAATTAATTCCAAATATTCTTGCGAGCTAAGAGCATCCAGCAAAAGCTGTATTTTATTTAATACTTTAGGTTATTTTTTGCTTATTATTACTCAAACCTTATGATTAAATAACTAATTTTAATGACTTAATTGCATTATTGATCAAAATCATTAAAAATGACAACATGCCTATATAAAAAATGCCTAGTTATATACATCAAATTGTTGGCCATTATAAAATGTTTTACCCTTCAACATATTTTTCTACGTCTTTCTTCTATGTATTGAACAAATTTGTAATATAATGTATGTAGTACAATTTATTAGAGAATTCGAGAAGCCATTTTTGCATTTCTTATATTTTTTAGCTTCCGCGCGCACTTTCGAACGTCGCTTTGGAAGGCTCTCAAAGTTTCGACCTTTGACCACTAGGGGCGTCTCTGTTCGCTTAACATAGCGAATGTTGGGGATTAGATTCGGGCGACACAATACGTAGCCGCGGCTCTGTATTTTTTTATGTGCGCGGTCATAATGTCCGTGTAGACGAATTATTTGACAGGCGATTTTGTACGTACTAGTGATAAACAGTTCTACTATTTATTATATTTATTTTACTTATTGCTGCAAAGTGCAGTCGATAGTCAATTTCTATGTTAGGAACCTGCAATAACTAAATTAAGAGCAAGTTCCTGAAGCAGTATGGTGAAGCTTGTACAATGGGCGTGGACTATTCCGCGTCGATTCGAAAGGGGGGACTTGTTCATGTTAAGGGTTATAATATTTTTAAAATTTTTAATTAGCCTCCAACAAAATGTTTGTATTTTTAAAGATTTAATTTAAATGTTTCATATAACTAATTACTTTTAGTATCTTAAGGTGGCTCTCTAGTAAAATCAAATTTTTCTACAGTATTTATTTTTATGAATTAATACTTACATATCATATTTGTACTGATATTATGAAGTTGTACACAATTTTTCAGCCATTCACCTCTCCTAGATTTAGAGTTATCCTAAGAAGTGTGTTAAATTTGAATAAAAATCGGATTACAAGGAAAGTCATCCTCGCGCACACCTAATTTTTGAACCTGGATGAAATTATTAGGATAAGTTCTTTAAAGTATATACAAAAAAGTGTGAAGTGTGCATTTTATTTTTCTCTAAAATTTATTATTACTTTTTAAAAAGTAAACTATTATTGATTTATGATTTTACTTAAAAAGCACTAGATTTACAATAATTTTACGTGTAATGGCTTTTAATTTTAATAAACACGTTATGAAAAACGTAAATTAATGCATAAAAGTTACAAAATGACGTTGAATGACAAAAAGATCTTTTATTAAAGCGTTTATTTTTCATTGAAAAAAATAAATCCATCATAAAAATATTTTTACTTAAACGAAAAGAAAATTTTGAAAGTTTGGTCGAAAATCACTAGAGAGCTACCTTAACAAACGTGAAGCATAATAGTACATTTCGACACGGGTGCGAAAGTCAATTATTTGCCTCATGTGACGCTCAAGTTTTAGCTCAAGCGAAGCGAACTGTATTTTATACCACGAGCGCCGAAAAATCATATCAAAGTTGTTATTTTGAGGTTAGAGTGGTATAAAATGTATAATTTGATTTAATATGACAAAAAGACAAAGCAAAAACGATTCAAAGCGAAAAGAAAAATGATTCATGAGATTTTGTATATGACACGGCCAAGTTCTGGCTGAAAAGAGATAAGAAAAGAGAAGCGAGAAACGAAGAAAAACAAATTACGCGCCACTGAAGATGTGGGATTTTCCGTCGCATATATATACCAGCTTTATGAAAGATTCAAATTCGATTGCGTGTCTATTTCTCGTATTCCACGCACTGTGCATAGATGAAACGAATAATGAATTGTTTTCAATGCATGAGCCATACTTTTTGATAGAGCTTGATTTTTGTCTTTGAGTGCTACTAATCAATACTTTTAATATTGCTGACAATTAAAGTCACACAAATTCTTATTATTCTCATTTTGGACGTTTGTTATCAGTAAACAAATATTGAAACGAAAAAAAATCCTGCTTTAATATATATTCAGAACTGGACGAACAAAACTATTGAAAGTATTAATTTTATAATTAATAATATTCCAAAGTTATTTCATAATATATAGTTGAATTTAAAACTTGTGTTTCCAGAACGCTTAAAAAATTCAGCATTACTATTCTGAATAAAATGTCGAACAAATACGTAGAACCTAATTAAAATCATTAAATATTTTAAAGTAATAAAATTTAAAGAGTAAAATATTCTTTGTATCCAGCGTTTGGAAAATAAACGCATAGTCATGTTCTACAACATTTCGTTTTTCTTAAATTTACAGAAGCGCAAATCACGGTGAATTTTCATTGGCAAATATATTTTCCGAGAATTTTTAGACAACATGTACAGCTGAGTGAGCGATTATTCGAGGCGTGATAAAAGCGCGGGCTTGTTTTGTCGTTCGTGGCGTAAACATCGCGCCGGCCTTCTTACAAGCAAAGCGGTAAATCAATTAGTGCCTATTAAGCGAAACTAAGTGGGAAATAAGGGGAGAGCGACGGCAGCGGTGACGCTCACGAGTACGTATATAGATATACCTGAGCTACTTCTCGCGCGGACTACCACTCTCGGAAAAGGCTTAAGGCCCTCGAGTGAGTGAACGAGAGAGTGAGTGAGAGAGGGAGGAAAAGAGAGCAGAATTCTCTCGAGCAGCGGAAGAGGAAACTCATTCAAATTGAAATTGCAATTAAATAGGATTCCGCTGCAGTGATTTGCAATGCAAAAATCGCCTGTACGCGCATCGGTGAGAATGCGACGTGACGCAACGCGACCCTGCAGTAAAGATTAAAACTCGCATTGCTCGTCATATACCGAATGTGCGCGCGCAACTGTGGGATTCCCTGCTGGTGAATCCACATTTTTCCGCTGTAATTAGTCAAATTTTCCTACAGACGGATGGTCGTCTCAAAAGCACATTCATATTTTCCAAATGCAGTTATGAAAAAATATATTATTTTTTTTAAAGCACAAAAGTCGTGATTGGAATATTGTATAATATTGGTAATCTTTACATCTTACGTGTATAAAATATTTATGTTCGACTACTCACGAATGTTACCGCTAGACATGTTTTTAATTATCAAAAACTTGTATCGTACCTTATTTAATGAATATATATATATATATATATATATATATATATATATATATATATATATATATATATATATATATATATATATATATATTCAAATGATAACTATATACTGCTTGAGCAGTAGGTTTTCTAATAAATCAAGAGAAACAGTAAAGTCGGTATTGAAATATTATTCGTGTAATTCGAACTGAAAATTCAAATGTAAAATATTCAACAATAATCCTTGCTCGTGAATCGACGCGTAAAAGGAGACGAAGAAGTTGTAACAGCCGGATGTTACGGACAAGTGTTACAGACGGCGAATTTCATTAAATGCTGTCCAATTTCTCGCTGTCGCGCGTCGTCGTTGAACAAATCGATCAGGCGCACTGGCAGCGGCTTTACGTTGGGACATAGCAGGAGCTTGCTTGCAAGCCGGGGTGTGTACGTACACGCATGTGGTACGTCAATTACGTAGCTGAACATTACTTGCTCGATCACTCGGGCTCTACCTGCTTAATTGTTACTATTGTCCAATGTTTGTCGCAAACTACGTAGACTTGGATAGTCGGAAAATAACGAATCACAGTATATCGATTTGCAATTTAAATAAAACTGTATTATAGCAGTGAAAAAGTATGTTACTTTTAATAATAAAAAAATTAACATACATTGTTTGTTAAAAATCAATATCACACAATTGTGTGCTACTTTGATGAAGATAATATGTAAACTTAAATTGTTTACAAACTAATGTTTATTGATTTTTACATACAAAAATGTAAAAGTAGAAAGTAATAGGCAAATCTAAATGTATACATATTTGCAGTTTATTACTTTTATAAACAATGAATTTAAATTAGAAAACAAAACTAAGAATAGCTTGATTTTATATTTCGGATTCATTAAAATAAATCTTTTTAAAACTTTTGAAGTGCTTTATTATGTATTCGACATTAAGAAAATATTTTATTTTCTACGAAAGTATTAATATTTAGTGCAAAATATTTAGCAATGTTAACAACGCATCGCCATCAAAGTTGTTAATCCTCGTATAATGTAGCATGTGTAATTTAAGTATGAAACAAAGAAATTTGTATTTATCATGTAATTAATTCAAATATTAAACAAATTATGAGATTTTGCAAAAATTTACGATTTTCACCAAAACTTTTCAACTTAATTAGCCCCTTGAGTGCCGATGGCAAACAATCTTTGCCATGGGAGATTTTTTAGTACTTTACTTTGCAGGTAGCTTCAATATATTAGATTTTTGGTAAAATTACCACAAAAGTTTTAGAACTCGCGAAAATACATCTTTTTCATTATAATTATTTTGTTAGGAGCTAATAATTTCAATCCAATCAGGATTAAATACCACAAATTTTATGATCCTTTTTCAGCACTCAAAAAATGGAGTTAAATTAATTTTTTTTGTCAATTTCTTAGGATTACATAGAAAAGAAAACATTTATGTAACAAAAAATCTTGGATCAAATCAATTGGTAAAATATATTTTTCTCTGTCTTGTACGAGAGTTTAAAAAAAGTGATTTAAAGAAAAACGCATTTAAAGTTTACGATCACCATATAAGTATTTACGCTGAAGATGCACGCACTCCAATAGCTATATATATAACGGAATATTTCGCAGTTCTCTTTGAAACTATAGAAATATATTCTTATATTCTTAGTAATAACTATAATTCAGATTTCTGCCAGAGCCATGTATATTAGATTCTGAAAGAAGAATGGTTAGTCTATTTTACTTCCTCAATGGAATAGAATGAAATTAAAATAGATTGAAATAAATGTACTTTCTATTATTGAAACTTTCCTAACATTTATAATTGTATTCAGTAAGTATATTTTATGCACATAAATAATTTGTATGTACCTATCAATCACATGTACGTAAATTACAAACAAGGATACCTTATATTCAAAACATAAGAAATACTCAATAATAAAGAGGATCATTTGAATATCAACAAAATATTCAATACTTAATCCCTTATGTGGATTTAACTATATAATTAACGATCCCGAAGAATTTCGCTATGTAATTATATCGCTTTTTCACGATCCTCTGAATCTCCAAGCTAATCAGTCTCGCTTCATCCTCTTAAAAAATCTCCTGGATTCGCGGCTAAAAAGCTCAAAGAAGAAGCCGGCCGCGCGCTCGTTTCAAGATTTTTAATTGCCCGCCACGGCTTTTTCCCTTCAATTCCGCACTCGTGAATCTCGTGTCCACGCAAGCGCGAGCACGCGCATCCGCGCGCGTAACGAATTTTCGCGTTACGCTCTTCTATCTCGCTCGCCCCCCCCCCTCTTTCTCTCTCTCTCTCTCGCCCTCCCCCTTTCTACCTCTCTCTCTCTCCCTCCCTCCAAGTTCTCGCGTATCGTTTAAGTTCTCTCAGGGGGACGACGACGACGACGACGACGTTAGCCACCAACTCATCCGAAGCGCGAACGTCAATTTGATGATTAATTCATGAGGCGTCTCGGTGCGAGACACACGCGTGTATGTATGCAGGTCGGAAGGGACGCGCCGTTACCATGTAAATAAAATACCCGTGAATCAGAATGACCGGTACGAGGGCGATGGGGTGGGGGGCTTTGGAGGTGACATGCGACGTAACGGTGCCACCCCTTTAAGGAAGAGAGCAGCGCGAACGCTGCGTCGTTCGCAGGCTTTGGGAAAGATACGGCGATGATATTGTGTGCGTTGACTTTATATAGTTATTTATGGACAACGATGGGGGGAGCTCTTGTTTTTGCCGAAGCGTGTTTTTAGATCACGCTTGTTTTGCGATTTCGCGTTTGATGATGATAAACTGCTAAAATTCCAGGATGAGAAAGCCGCACAAATACCGGATAATTCTACTTTCGCTGAAAATTGATTGAAAATCTATTGTTCTGTTTAATCATAGTGACGTTATTATTAATCAAAACTCAAAATTTATTCATTAAAAAAGCATTTAAAATACGTTCTTTTATTAAAACTAATCAAAGATTACAATTTTTCTTACAAATTTTCTCAGAACTAAAAGAAATGCAGTTATCTGGTTTTATTTGCACACATTTCATATAATTAATTTGAAGAGTATGTTATTAGTATTATGCAATATTCAAATTCTATTGAGTACACGAAATTATACTCAACTTAAGTATTTGTTTAGTAATGTAAACAATAATAATATTTAAACTTAATTAGCATTTTAATTTAACTACACTGAATCAGCACTTTTGCATAATGATACTTCAAGTATACATCGAAGCTTACGAAGACGAGCACATTTCAGATTTATCTATAACTAGCAGTTTCCTTCAGAGGCTTCTTTTGAAAACTAGAACTTTTTAGATTCTCTAATAAAGACACTTTTCTAGAACCACTGAGACATTAATAGTTTGTATTGGAGAAGCTAAAAATTACTAGTTTTAGTAGGAGGCTCCTAAAAAGAACTAATTTTTTATTTATAAATTTAAAATGTGCATAATAAGCGACGGTATGTAAATTGTATTATGAAAATGTATATTATGTACCTCGTTTGTTGATAAAATATTATTTATTTAGATTTACCTACTTAGCAGTGCATTAATTCTAATTGTTTGATGTATAAATACTGAAGTCTCAAAAAACTTTTTTGAATGATAAAACGAGTTAAACCTTGGTGAGCAGAATGGTGGGAAAAGCAAAAATCAATATCTACACGGAGAGACTTAGAAATCACCGAGTTATGTTTCACACATTACTGGTTAAGTTGGACATGAAAAATGTCAAATTCTTTGCAACACGCTTTACTCATTAATGTTCGCGCATAGACCAGTCATGTCCAACCTTACCAGTAATGCGGAAAGTCACTCAGTGATTTCTAATTCTCTCCGTGCAGCTATCTAGTGAAGACTGCAACAAATAATGTAGAGAGAAGTTATGTAACAGAAGTTACGAATGACATGTATCTATATTATATCATCATGCATTTTTAGTAGGATATTCGATTTACGTCAGCCATATTAGTATTACGTATGTACCTGTTTTCCCACCGTCTGTTAACAATTTATTCCGCTCTTTCTTAATTATCTTATATTTGTAATTAATTCGTTTAAAAAAATTCTAATTCTAGATACAAATTTTTAATAGCATATATACATCATAGAGTAACTATAATGTACATATCAGTGTGAAATAATAAATTAAGATCGAAACATAGCTTTTATGGTTCCTGCGGTTGAAAGAGTCGGCAGACAATATTCCCATAATTTATAATTATTCATAAAAAAATATGAAATATGCAGTAAGCCAATGATCGTTTCAAGAGACAAAAATTGCTCGGCTAATTTAGTCTAAATTCAAACCACCAAAATTCGTCATGTTCCGTAAAAAAAAGAAACTTTCATTATCTCATTGAAGTGCCACGCAATGCTTAAATTAGGCGAGCGTGGTCGCTCGCTTAGTAAATGCACGATCCAGTGGCTTCAGACTAGCCAGCCAACTGAAATTAGTATCAGCCCCCGTGCGTTAGTAGCGCGTCGGTAATATCGTCCAGGCCCGCATATTGCATCCGTGCGGTTATCATCGGGCCAGAGCGCGCACGCGGCGTTCGTGCATGACCGGAGACGAAGCGATACGCCGCCACTCAAGGGAGAAATTAATTCTCGAGATCGATTCCCCACCCTTGCCGCGCACGCTTTTCAACCGAAACTTGCAAGTTCAGCCCTTTTCGAATTTCGCCCCCACCCCTTCTTGCAGATTGAAACATTTTTCATTTCGACTCAACTTTATCGACGAGGGCTGGAGTTCTTGATAAAATGCGGGCTTGGTATTTCATTGAAAAATGTTGATAACGCGCTTTATTAGTTGGTACTTGATTGCATTTTATTAGTCGTCAGTTAATAATGTCATATTATACTGTAATATTTTATACAAAAGATATTTCACTATTTATCAACTAATCTGAGAAAAATATAATTTAGTTTATTTTTATAAAATAAATGAATAATACGTTCAATATATTTAATAATCATTTTCCAATTAGTTAGCTTTATGCTAAATCAGCATTCAGAACGAAATTTGAATCTGAGATGGAATAAGCTATACCGTTTGTAATTTAGTCGAAAGCTCGTGGAATTCCCTATCCTAGCATCGTGAGCGTTTCATATACTAATAGCTTTTTCATTTAATTTTCGATGGTGAATATTGTCAATTATGATTACAATATTTTCGCATGTTTATTAACAATTTTCAATTTAAAAAAATGTCACAGTACATAATATAAGTATAAATAGTAAGTAAAATTCTATTTAGATAAATATAATTTTAATAGTACCTAGTATCTTGAGTAATCATAGGAATATTGATGCATGATTAATCACACGTTAAATTACGCTTCGGGACTTTTCATAACACTTAAGATTAGTGCTCACGTCAGTGTGATTTTTCTTGTATATGTAGGTATGTGAAGTTTGTTCGCTTGATTTCAAAGCCGATGCTCTTTGACCTGCAACATCAAACGATTTTCAAACGACCGAAAATGAATCGCTCCTTTTTACGACCAGCAGTATAAACGAGTTTGCTTTGCAAACGGATTTCACACCATGTCTATTTTATTAAATCTTTCACAGCTTGATGTTGATTTTACTTTGTACTAAATTCATGTTTGCATACTGATAACATTTCACTGAGCTTTCTGAATAAAATAAATTTATAATGTATCGAATTTCATAATTTATAACACAATTATTTTTATCACATTTCAATTTGAATTATACAGAAATTTAATAAAATCCAGGAATCTGTTAACATCGCTTAACTAACGATTTATTGTCCAATCTGATTAAGATTGATAAAACAACTTTTGTAGTATCCATTTTAGGGTAACAAACTACCGTTAAAGCCTGGAATTAACATCAAAATCTCTGTTACAAACTTTTTTTAAACACACCTAAACATTGTGAACGTGTTCACGCTTTAAAATAATACATTCAGAAATAATTTAAAACCTCCAGAACTTATTTATTTTAACGTACAGCTTGATAGTACAACTACGAAGTGCAGGTTCTGTATTTTACCAAAATTCACTTACCGCGCGATTTTGAAAGCAATTTTGATTGGATTGACTCAAAACTTTCAGGATATATTTAGAATATACTTTTTTATGAAGGAGTGGAGCAGATTTAATATAAAGTGAAAAGAATAATTAATTTAGCGCTATGATTTATCGTAAAACATATTGGAGATTATTTAAAATTTTAAATGGTATACAATATTAAACTTGGAAATTTTATTGAAATTTGTTTCGCATTTTTAGAGGAAATACATATTCTGAAGATATCTTGAAAGTTTTAAGGCTATCTAATAAAAATTACTCTCAAAATAACTTGGTGAGTTGAATTCTTTTAAAAAGAAAGCCTTTGTTTTTTATTCGGTGTGAAAGGTTTCACAGTGCTTACTTACGTTTAAAAGAAAGTTTTTAATAGATATATTTTTATGTTTTTTCTAGACCTCAAATAATTAATGGTGTACGTAATTAAAGAATAAATCGAGCATAGTATTATTGAGTATGTATGTTAAATCTATAATATAATAATATATAAATTATGATTCATAAAATAAAAGAAAATTTGAATTGAAAACATAATTATTATCTCTTTTAGTAAAGATTATTACTATTATTCTAAAATGAGGCCTAGATTAATCAAATAGTTTCATTTTTTTTGGAACGTGGTAATTTACAGTACAAAACTTAAAAGTCTCAATGGACTAGCGCTGCGCGCGTCGGTTTAATTTCAAAAGTTATTTAGCCCGTTCGTTCGCTCCCCCTTTTTTTTGCTCTCAACTCGCTTTACCTTCACTTTTTTCTGTATACGTATACGTAGACCGTACTCGGCAGTCGGGGGATCTATCGCTTGACAAATAACCTTCCCCCGATTCAATCTGATAGCGCGCCCGGCTCTATACACACGAATCCTCCGCCACCGAGCAGCCAGGCTACCAGCCTCGCTGACTCCAATTTTTAGAGAAATTGAGTTAGAGATAGATATAGAGATTTCTCCGACGAGCGAGTGCGTTTTGCGTCTGTACGTTCATATAATATGAAAAACTAAACCGCACTGTAGTTGGCGTGTTCGATACATACTCTTAAAGTATCACTGTACCGAGTCATGAATAATTCGATTATTTTCTTATAGCGTATTTTTAAGCGGAACTACGGGAAGGTTCCGTTAGATAGAGGCATTTTCACAGTTTTGCTGTTCAGTAGAAGAGGTTTGTAAGAAACAAACTCTAATCTAAATATTTATAAATTAATCAATTTTTTCAAGTCATGTCTCTTTTGAGTAATTAATTTTTTATGCTTTGTATCATAAACTAAATAAAGGATTTTTTAAGACAAAACCAAAGATTCAATTCTAAGTACAACTAAATTTTACATAGTTTATAAGAAAAAATTGTTTTATTTAAAATAAATAAAATTAAGTTTTATTCCTCAAACTCGACTCATCAAATATCAGAAAATAAAGCAATTATAGTACACAGTTTGTGCGTTAAAGCAATCAAGTTAGTTTATAATTGCTTTTTGTGAAATTGCTTTATACTGCTGAATTTTTTTACAAACTAACCTTACTCGCAGCGAGCCATTTGGGACAGTCAGAAAATTCAAGCGTAATGAATAAACTCAGGGTACTCAAGCTGTTTGTAAAATCTGCTAGTCGTTAGTCTTTTCTCACTCTATAGATTCGCTAAGCAAACTTTCGCACATGGTTACTCTCTACTTCATTCCAGTTTCGTCGTAATTCTCGTCAAATCGATACATGCGCGCGCGATCGGTATGCAATAAACAACGGAGCAGCTCTCGTCTCGGCTCGCTTTTCAAGCGCGACTCATTTAATTTCCGCAGATTATATGCGCGCATATCGCCAAGATTAAAGTGCATTGTGCGCAATCTGATCGCTGGTAAATCTACGATTAATTGGTCCGACAAATGTCCGTCCTGATCGAGGTTTCCCGCCGGTAGAGACGCTTTCGTTTCCCGGCGCCTAATTTCCGACTTATTTGCGAGATTAATTACGCTCGGAGGCAGAGAAGTGTCAGCCGCTTAAACATGCGCGTCACGTGGCTCTACCCTTCCTCCCTCTCTTCCTCTCCCCTCACGCCCTCCATGCTCCTGATGCCGGGGTGACTTTTTCAGCTTACATAATCAAACGCCTCGCCCTCTTCTTCTGCGAAATTTTTTATTCGGTCGGCCCTCGGGAAGATTATGCATATTTTTCTCCCCGTTATATCCTTTTCGTTTTGTATGTACAAATTAGGTGTTTTTTGCATGCTACCCGAGCAAATAATATGGAAATAATTTTAACACGAATTTCATGACGTGCATTTATGCTATACGTGTAGAATGTTTTTATAAAATCTCAAGTTATTCAAACATAAAAATCCGAAGAGTTATATTTTAAATGTTTTATCTTAAAAAATTATTACGAAGTAATAATAAATAATTTAATAATATTAATAACAAACGAAATTCATAGAAATATTTAAGTAGATGCTTATATCTTTCATCTATATTTATAAATGGTTTTCATAATTAATCCTTTGAATCCTAAATTTTTAAATAACTTCGTCGAAAAGTTTTTACCTACATTAGTCTATTTCACCCTAATAAGTTCAGTATCTCAATAGAACACATCAAACAATTATTAGAACTTATAAAATGTTAGGCTCCCATAATGACTCGACAGAACATAAAGAGTTAAAAATTATTATTAATAATGAAATAATAATAGCAAGCAATAATTCATATATTTACGGTAAATCAATAAACAAGTAAAATAAGAAAATGTATATATAGGTAGATATGATTAATTGTGTTGCTTTTCGGAAAACACCAAATGTGCTGACGCTATTATTCAAAATTTATCTCCCTCAATTTATTTTAAAATTTTAATTATAATATAAGCAAATTTATATGTTTGATAACCAAATATACTCTAATTTTCAGACCACTAAGAAAAAAGTGGATATTGTAGGGTGTCATTCAAAAGATTTCACGAACAAAATCGTTGAAGCACGTATATTCTATAATGTCATTATCCATCACTCATCCGGTAATAGTTTGAAGGATGTATGACTCTCTTGAATTTCGTTCAAACGCACTGTAAAACACGAAGACAGTTTCTTAATATATCACTCATCACTTCAATGTTTACTATCTTGTCAATGATCACTTTTATTATACCAACCTTTATGGTTAATGTATGGTTCATGCTTGGTAAATTTACTCTGTGTCCGCATGCACGACTGCAGAGTAGAAAAAGTTCGCCCCTATTGTATAATATAAAAATTCTATCCGTTATAAGCTTTGACTAACTCTGCGATAGATGAAAGATTGCAAGGCAATTGATAAAGTATTCCAGCGCAGCAAATGTATCGCGTGATCGCGACGTATCGTCTAGGCGTCAAGCAATCGATTTTCCTTCTTCAGTCCTCTTGTGCCGATATACACATCTACGACTTGACACTTCGCGCGATCTCATTCTTCTGCCGAGAGAAAAAGTCCCGTCCTTTTTGCACACCCTTTTTCCTTCTTTGCAATAATGCACGTGTCAATCAGACTCTTATCGAACATTTTCCGCGCGATATGTACGTATATCGTGTTCATTTCTCAAACGTATTTTTTTCCAAGAATCAGTTGAAAGTCTTTGCCTTTTTTACTCCTTTCTACTGAATGCTTAAGCCGAGCTTACACTCCGTATATCGCGTTTTTCAAGCTGCCGTATCTTAGTCACTGCTTTCGTTTCTCCATTTTTCCCTTCGTTCTCGTTCTGATTCATTCGTTATCAAAAATTTCTCATCCCTCGACTTTATCCTGGGTTCATCTCATTCAAGATTCATAAGATTCGACTCTTATTTTCCCTACCGTTCTCTTTTACATCACAGCTGTAGTTTATTCACTACGCTTCCACGAACTCCAAATAACTTTGTGCAGCGAACTTCTCGAGCGTCCGGTCTGTGGCATTTAATTCTGAGCTTTCTCTTAACTATCCTTTTTTCTCTCGTCTGCATATAACGTCTGGTAATTACACAGCGAGTTCAAAAGACTTTACTCCTTCATTCAATTAGTGGATGTAATGGCAACGTCGTTAAAACGAGTACCTATCTTGTTTGAGAAACTTCACAAAATTAGCTTCTACATAGGGGACATTACCCCGTAAAGTTTACCGGGAAAATTCACTCGCAGATGCTAGAGTTATCCAGGTACCCAACCATTTACTTTTTAAAAACTAACTCTTGTCAGGCGTTAAATCGACGAACGAAATTATACGTCGCGACTATCCGCGCAAAAACTGTTCTAACGAACCTCCTCCTCCATCTATCCTCCCTCGCTCTTAACAACTTTCCCACTTATTTCTTGCAATTTGCTGAATCGAGAGGATGGAGATGACGAGATAGAGCGCGCGCTACTGTCAAAAGGGCAAAAGCAAGGAGACCTCGCAAGAGCGAAGATTCTCCGACACTATTCTGCCATTTTCCCGCAGTCCTCGCTCATTGTCTTCTCTTTCTTTCTGGTCAATCCAGGTTCACTCACGGCGCATTCCCCATTCTTTCTATCTCTCGGTTGCGACCATCCATTCATTCTTCGTCTCTGCCTCCTCTCCATCTCCCTCGTGCTCTCTCACCACCCTTTTCCCCCCCCCGGTCTGCTCGCTTGCTCTCTATCTATCTCTTTCCATCCATCTCTTATTGTATTTTCCAAATCTGAAGTTCATCTCGGTCACTCTTTTCCTCTAGCAGCCTGCACAGTCCGCCGAGGTTTCGCTGACCCAAGCTACGTCGATGTAGCGAATGTACCGTTGAATTGGCGGTTGGGGATGATGCGGGGAGGGAGAGGGAGGGATTTCGCGGCTGTTAGGGCATGAATGCCGGTGCACTTTGCGCAGTTGGCGCTGTCGCTGCTGCGGAGCACGCGCAATCAATCGCGCGAGATGCGGAAGTAATTTGAAGGGCTGCGCGTCCACTGCTATCGGGTCGATCTTACCGCGCTGCGATGCGGAAAGTCTCGCGGCTTGCTAGGTGCGGTCGATGCATGCTGCTCGCGCTAATGGGACTATGTATAGGGTGTATCGGTTGGATGTTTTTGGATAATTGCATATGATTCGTTGTAATCGAGAACGTATTCTGATAGTACTTTTAGTGAGTATTAGCCTTTGGAGGGAACAAAACTGTACGACGTTGTTTACATGAAATTATAAAAGAGGAAATTATAACAAGGGCAAAAAGTCGAATATTTTTCTTGCGGGTGAGTTTACTGTAGTATCACCCGAGGGGAAAATCGACTTTTTTCTCGAGTTACATGTAGTACTTTATGCCCATCTCAACTGCGGCCGCTTTTTGGCTTGAAAAGCGGGACTATGGACTGTTAAAAGACAATATTGCTAAATTACACGAGGATTATTGGTAGAACTTGATGAAATTAAGGAATTTGGACTAGTTTCTAGTGAATTCACTTTTTCCCGCTAATCATGTTTGATTTGTCTCACTTTTCAGGGCAAAAAGTGGCTTTTTTCGTTGAGATGGGCATAAACAATATTTTATACAAAAATGTTATAGAACCAAACATACCTAATGTTTCTCACTATATTTTTAGAGTTCTAAAAATATAACTAAGAATTTAGTATAGAAAAACGCTTAAATACAAATTTTAAATAAACTTAAATAGGAATTTGGTGTAATACTATCACTGAGAAAAAATTTCATTGAACCGATAAAACATTTAATTATAATATTTCCATGGAATATTTCATTGATTAAATAAACGTTTATTAAATACAACACTTATTAACACAATCTTTATTTGGTTGAATAAAATATGTAATAAAATTTCGGATATAAAATAATGTTATATAATATAATTTAATTGAACCATACAATGATAGTATTGCATTTAATAAAAATTTACTGCATGAATGAAATATTTCATTGCAATACTATGATTAAATATTTTATTGAATCAATACAATATTTTTAGCAGTTCAGTGTTATATAATAGTAAATTATAATTGATTATACGAAACTACTTTCAATTTCAAGTGTTTTATTTTAACGATCGCTTAAGTCCTTAGTTTATCCCAATAAAAGATATTGTAAATTAATAATTATGACATGATTAAAATTAATTTCATTTTTAATGAGCAGACCTAACAAATAAATTTTTAGTATTAATTTTACTACAATTAATTAAAAATAAATGTTTATGTAACATTTCGTTTTCATAACTTTATAGCATGACTAAGAAGGAAAATCGACATCCTCCGGGTCACGAAATTTGATGAAGCTTTAGGAGGTATCTTTTTGTACCTGAAAATGAAGTCTAGCACCCGTAGTATTTTCCAATAGGCCTTTATTCTCGAGCTATAAGTCATTACACCCCAAATGCATATAATTTTGCGTATTTATACAGTAAAAAGCGGCCATAAAACCCAATAAAACTAGGCGAAAAAAAGCTTTAATCTAAGCTTTGTTGTATATAAAAATATTAATCTGAATAAAAGTTATTAACAATTAAAAATGGTGACTAAAGAGGTGCGAAAAATCACCTAATTTATAAAAATTAAGTTCCGTACAATATTCATGCATTTCCAGTCATCATATTCGATTGTTAATAAGTTTTACCCGAATTAATATTTTTGGACTCTACAAGGCTTAAATTAAAGCTCTTTTTGCCTAGTTATATTGTGTTTCAAGGTCATTTTTTACTGTAAAAACATGCAAAATTACGACGAGAAGAAGACGTGCTTTTTTTACTAAAATTATACGGATTTGGGATATAATGACTTATATTTCGAGAGAAAAGGCCCATTGGAAAAAACTACGGGTGTTAGGCTTCAGTTTTAGGTACAAAAAACACCTCCTATAGTTGCATCAAATTCTGTGACCCGGTGGATGCATTCTCCTCGTAGATGAAATGTGAGTGTATTTTCGAAAATATTAATACAGACATGTACGAAATTAAAAAGAAGAAATATAATTAGTTGATAAGATACAGTTATGTATGAGAAATACAATTACACTGTCGTATCGAGTAAAGTTTAATACTTGTAAATATATTATTTATGTATAAAAGAAATGCAAACATGTGCATTTTATCAAGATCTCTTAAACTTGATCAAGCGTACGAGTAGAGCACAATAATTTATGCTCAATATATATTTTTACGAATGAAGAATAAAAAATGTACATTCAAGCACACCCTTATACACTCAAACGCACTCAATCAGAACTCGCAGAGCGGAAGTGAACGGTAGAATTGCGACACAATATTCTTAATCGTTAAATCGAGAGCACATGCATAAAAAAATTCTTTACTAATATCCACAACATTTCACTCGATACCTTTGCTTTTTATCTCATACAAACGACTAATTGATACCGAATAAAGCATCGTACTCTCGTTTCGTCACAAATTTTATCTGTAAAAGAATCAACAAAACGATCGTCAAGCACGTGATAATTCATTGAACGTGCGCTCATTTCATATATGCGTTTTTCTGTTATTCTTTTTTGTCTCTTTCTCGTAAATTTTGGGAACGATACAGATACCCTCCGTTATGCTTGAACTGCAGAAGCCGGGACAGTCGGCCGCGACGAGCGAGGCTCCGGGGATTGCCGCCCGCTACAGCTCTGCCAACACAACAACAACACACCGCTCACGATTCTAATTCCTAAGTACTGGGGTATTTTTCTTTGAATGGATACTTAAGAGACAATGGAACTCGCTTCTTCTGTTATACCTCCGCTGTTTCTTATCCCACTGCCGCAAGAAAAAAACGTGTACGTGCGTCGCGTATTATACGTTTCGCGCTTTTCATGCTGCCTTCTGGATACGCCACGAGCGTTTCTTTAGAAAGTTCGACAACACTTCAGCGTAGGAGTAGCTAAGATGATCTTCGAGAGTGCACTTTGTTATTTGTATTTGTAGGATAAAATATAGAAAAAGTGATATTTAAGTTGCATGTGATTCTTCAATTGTTAATAGTGTAATATAGAATATAATCTTGTTATTATTATTAATCAAATTAATATTTGTTTTATTCGAAATTAGGTATTTAATTTTATATTCTTACGGTGGTATGTAAATGTGAACATCCACAACATGATGTAATAACACATTTTCAAACCACTGTTCTTTGGCAAGTATGAATGGAATTGGTTGAAATTTTAACTAGAGGTTTCTTATAATATTTCGAAAGTCCTGTTAACCGCAGAATTTTTTTTAACACTAAGTATACAGTTTATGTACAAACACAAAAAACCCTTAAATTTTTAGGATTACGGAAACTAACTTTAACTTATTTGACTATAGCTAGTCTTATTTCACTGAGAGAATTGATGATTCTCAAATAAATGTTGGATTTAAATTATAACTCAATCTAGAGGAATAATGAGTAAAAAAGGTAATTAAATGCTCAAACACAAATGGTAATAAAATGGTAATCTAGAAACCTAAAAAATTTTCTTACGAATTTTGTAAAAATTCTCCGTTTCATATAGGATCATCGAAATATCATAAGTATCCTCTAATTAAAATTGCAATTAATTTTGTTCATATTTACCACATAAAGTAGGTCTACAAGGTATTCCTTCATACCCTTGAAATATGAAATTACAGTGATCAAGTTTTATAAGTAATCGATCAAGGACGACATTCGCCAATTATAGTCTTATTAATTTCTTAGTAATATTCAACATTTTACAATTATTATGTTCTTATACGCCACTTTATTATTTTTGGTTTATTATTAAACACAATCAAGTTTCACATGAGTATATTGTTTCATCTGAATGCAGTAATAAAATTTTGAAATATTATCGTACAAATAATTCTCATAAGTCTAAGAAAAGTACATCCTCGCTCGTAGCCTCAACTTCCGGGCGCACCGCGGTATAATTTTCCGACTCCGCACAGCGACGGTGGTATTGCGGCGTCATTTCTCGGTCTTCCGGGAGCAATTTCTATACAGAAATACCCACGTCGCGCGAAGACTCTCGTGCCGCGCGCAGCTGTTATTGCCAGCGACGCGACGCCGCGAACCCAAGAAAATTCCACGATTGTATTGTACGCACTTCGCCTCTTTTCTTCGCTCGGCGAAAAGTGCCGCGGTAAGAGCAGCTAGTGTACGCGGGGAACTGACGTGTGTACACCGGTGTATATAGCCGAGCAGCGCGGCGGTGCAGCTGGTGAAAATGAAGGGGAAGTGGTGGAAGTGTGCGGGATTGTGCAGCGGACGAGAGAGTAGGTTTTTTTAGCTGCGCGCTGGCTGGAGAATGACTGGGTAAACAATGGGCTGGGAGGACGAGAGCCAGCGCGTGATTTTTACAGGCGTTCGCGCACCTGCGGCACGTTTCAGACGTTCTTTTACGACGAAACATTTACTTAAAATACAGGCAGACTTTAGAAAATATGCTACATTTTTCTAGTAGAAGATTTGGAGAAATTAAAAATTATTTTTCTAACTAATATGTAGAAAAATCAGTTCGCATGTTTTGTTATTTCGTTAAATAATTTGCTTTAGCTCAAATTTTACGGAAAATCAGCTATTTTAAGATAAAATTTGTAAATAGATGAGCTGTATCGACAAAACTTGTTTGATTCACTTTTTCAAATTTAAATTAAAAAAAATTTAATTGCGAAGGTATAGTATAGTTTTTAAGTGTCACAGAATCTAAATCAAAGGTATGGAAAAGCTGTAGTTGATAAAAAAGTAAAAGAAATTCGAAGATAAAAGAAAAAATATGGTATAAATATGAGTAATAAAAGTAAAAATTTAATTTACGTGAAATGTATATTGTTTCGAATAAAACGTTTAAACAGTTTTTATTGTAGCTTTTTCTTGAAAATTTCAATTAAATTTTATTTGCACTAGCATTCAAGACATTTCCAGATTTCTTGAAAACATTGCTTGAAATTATTTCCAACCTTGTTATTGCATACTGTGCACCCTCGAAAATCACCTATATTTAACTTATTGTTAGAACTGATGGATTTATATTTCTTGGCGATAAAAAGGCTTTGGAACTGAAATATTTTTCGTATAGGACTAAAAAATGTTTGCAATATATATATATATATATATATATATATATATATATATATATATATATATATATATATATATATATATATATATATATATATATATATATATATATATATCAAAATAATGTATCAATAAATTTCAAAACTAGAAAAAGTAGGTCACACCCAAGGTAGTTTACCAAAGTGTACTTTTGATTTCTTGAAAAAAAAAAATAAAATAAAGAAAGGAATATATATGACAGGAAAACCAGTAAACACGGAAACGTAAAAATGACCGAGAATTTCGAACTTTCCGCAAAAAGTTCGATAGATTGGATGGATGGAATCGCCAACTTACTCGAGTTCGGTTCAGTTATCTTTGATCGACTCGGTGGCGCAGCTTCGCTCGGCGGCTAAAACGTAAACGGCCTCGGATATTTGCATATACTGGTGTATCAGATCAGCGCGAGGTGGTCGGACACGGCACCTCGGTATAAGCTTTAAAAGTATCGTATGTCACCGCGGCTACCACCTCGCTGTCGGCCGCTCGTAAAGATAACTCACTCGCGACCGCGGTGTGGAAAAATCGAAAATCCATCTCGTTTACGTACTTGCGTCTCTCTAAACGTACCGCCCGGAAAATCTAGTTGATATTTTCGTGCGACGCTTAACATTCCATTGCCTCTTAAGTCTCACATTGTAGGTTCCAGTGATTGATACCACGACATGTATAGGGAATATTAAAGTTATATTTAAGGAACTTACGTACATAGTTTTACGATACGTACGAGTAAGAGATTATATAAACTAAGATAGACAACTACTACGTTGTTCACGAATCGGAAAGTTTGGTTTGTTAAATATTGGCAGTTGTACGAAACGAAATATACATAGGTTTCAAGTAATAAGAATCATTTAAAAAGTAAATAATTCATACACCATTCCGGTAATAATGTTTCATACGGATTCGTCAAATTAAATTTTCAACCAGAAATGATTGATTGCAACACTATAATAATACTTCAGAAAGCTTTACTAACTAAAAAATTGCATGCATCGTGTCATCCTATGCTTGAAAATGCCAAAAGGGACCAAAGTTTCCGATCCATCTACTAGCAGGAAAAAGAAGAAAAAAATGTAGTGACAGAGGTGTCGAATGCATAGGTCACTCACTCGGCGTTGGTCTCTGGCGTGGGCAGGTCGCCGATCGTGGTGAGGGTGAGCGTGGACCAGTAGAGCGAGCCCAGGTACTTCCTCGTGAGGGTCGCGTACTCGCCGGGCCTGTACGGATAAACCCAGTCGCCGTGGAAGCCCTCGGCCTCGCTCAGCAAATAGTAAAAGCAGCCGAACCAGTGGGCCAGTATCAGCAGTATGTGAATGAGATTGAGCACCCGCCAGAGATTCGGATAGACCGTGCGCGACTCGACCATGTAGTAGTAGTTGTAGACCCGGTAGACCTTGAGGAACCTCGGAAACCTGAGCATCGGATTGCTGCCGAGATTGACCTGCAGCAGATCGAGCGGCATCAGCGCGAGCATGTCCAGGATGAAGGACTTGGACTTGAAGTAGTGGCCGGCGAGCTTCTTGCTGTTGTAGACCATGAGGCCCTGCTCGAGATAGCCTGTGCGAAATTGCACGCCCACGTCGAGGAAGAAGACTAGGTCGGTGAAGCCGTCGCAGCTGAGCCAGAGCGCCGGGGCCATCTCCTGGAGCTCGGGCATGCTCTGCCTGACGATCAGCGTCCAGAGATTGTAGAGGACGCAGCTGGAGAGCAGCATCAGCCAGTAGTAGTAGAAGTTCTCGTCCGGATTGACCACGGTCTTGGGTGGCTTCTGCGGCCTGCGCGGCCTTCGCCGTCTGCGACTCGAGTTCTTGTCGTCGGACTGGTCGCCCTCGCCCTCGCCCGTGTCTATCGTCTCCTGGCTCTCGGGTATCTGTCGCGTGGAGAAGCGCTTGAGGAACGAGTCCTCGCGCTTGAGCGGCGGCTTCTTCTGTATCGTCGAGATCGCCGAGGACAGCTGGACCGTTGTGCGTAGCTTCATCCACCGCTGGTTGCTCTTCGTTCTGCAAAATACGAGAAAAGTGCTTTAGCCAGGGTCGCGAGCAGGAGAAAAGGGACAACTGAGCAACCTGACAACGGGCTCAAAGAGTGCCGAGTGAGCAGTGAGAATCAGACTCGCACAGCTAAGTTCACAGAGTGTTCTTTATTTTGTTGTTGTCTGGTATGGCGAAAACTCTGATGGAAGTCTATAGAGAGCGAATCATCTTACTGCTTACGTTGATATTTGCCTGAGAATTCGCGTTTGTGATTCTCTTACCTTATTAGAATTCTACGAATTCACTTATTTATAATGTTAGTGTTTTAAATTTATTTGGTGTGTATCATATTTTTCTATAATAATTTGATCACTGCGTCATATACTTTTCCCATCCATGACTTTTTAAACAATTGTAACGGTCCTGATGGAACGACTTGTATACTTCCATCAAACGTTTTCAAGGAAATATTTTTGATACATTTAAAAGACATCAGGAGTATAGGTGTACTGAACATAGACTATATAATAGTTGGATAGCATTATAATTATAATTCGCAGTGTAAAAGATATCAGAAAAAGTAAAGAAAGCAAAGTGAAGGATAGCATTTTTTCTATACAACATTTCTTACTTTGTTGATCCATACATCTGGAATTTTCATTTTCCGTTTGTGCTCTTTTCTAAATGAACAGACACCGAATAGCTTCTACTCTAAAACAGTCATTTGAAGCACACATACATTGCAACTATGACTTTGTGAACCACATTTAATGTTATCATATTTCGATATTCTTCTATACACATTTCCTACAAAGGTTTCGTTTGCGTAATGCAGCATTTACTGTCAAAAAAGACCTTTGCATAAGTGATCGTGAGTTTTTTTTTATAGTTAAAACATTTCTGTTTTATTAGACAGTGGTGAATGAGTTTTAAGTAGATTATAGTCAATTACAGAACCAGGTGAATGAGAGATAGACAGACAACAGACAGACAGATAGACAGATTGATAGGCAAAGATAGAAATAGAGTCATAGTTAATCAAACGCATTAATTTATTTATGATTATATTCATAGGTGTTACTAATCATTTATTTGCTATAGAAAGTATCACACAACTGAGAGACGCATTAACGCAGAGTAAGAAGTAACATCTCAAAATATTGAATCGGATTTGGTTCCAAATAAATGTATAAAAAATTTTGTTAGGATATCCAAACATGTTCCTGAGGTTTATTAATTTATGTTTTTTCACATTAATAAATATATATTTCCGATTCTTCTATAGTTTGAGCAAAAGAAAATAATTAAATAATATACATAAAGTATTTTAAAAAATTGATAAATAGAGGAAAAAAATTAAAGTAGCCTGTGGAAACGTAACGTCATTGTGTTAAATCGCACCTGAAATTTATTCTACCAGTAGCGCAAACGACGCAGATCGAAAAGAGTTTCAATAAAATGGTAATAAGAAAATATATCTAGGTGGAAGGTCAGTTTAACGTAAATGTGAATATCGAAGAACGTGAAAAATATGTAGAAGTTTACTAACTCGGCGCTTTGTAGCGAAATGGTTTGTCTTTGTTTACCCTTCATTGTCGAGAGTATTTTTCTTACTTTTCTCGAGCTCCGAGCTGCTTGCAAGACTCGCCCAAAAGAGAGAGAGAGGGAGAGAGTGTGTGTGTGAGAGAGAAAGAGAGAAAGAGAGAGATATAGAGAGAGAGAGAGAGAGAGAGAGAGAGAGAGAGAGAGAGAGAGAGAGAGAGAGAGAGAGGTGACGCCCGCGATCAAAACAAGAACGGGAGGTCGTGTAAAGTACAAAAAGTTTAGACGTATCTCTCATTCGTCTTCGTGTGGCATCCTTGAAAGTGCAGATGCTAGCATGCGCTTTATATCGATTTTGGTATCTAGGTTCAAGCTTTCTCGCCAATGAAAGATAACACTCGATTTTATCTTTTCTACTTTTGTTTTTTTAAACTTCACAAACTTAAAAATAATGGATTTTTCTTATTTTTGTTACTGGCAATTTAGTTCTTATTATCCTCTTTCAAACCAAACCATACATTACATAACATTTCTATTGAAATTCACAACTCTAGTTAAATATGTATCTTTACGGACTGTATAGACGACAGATTTGAATACCTTTTTATAAAAGTACTAAACCGATCAGCTTCTGTTGTGTTATTCTTAATCTCGCTTCCAGCAGTTTGTCAATTAATTGCTGTTAGATTATGTAAGCTAGCTGGGGAATACGTATAGAGCTTTACACGTTTACGATTTAAACTTTTCGACAGCGTCTGCAATGTAAGTACATACTCTAATAATTTGTGCTCAGTTTCTACACTGAAGAGTAGTTTGTAGTCGTTTTAATTAAAAATATGTTAAACAATATTAATGTCAATTTGACTCTTTTTTTGACACAATAAGATAATATTGATATGCGAACGTTATTGTAATTACTGCCAATATCTCTGCGTACGATAATTTCCTACCTTTGACATATAGTACTGCTTAAAAAATAGTTTCCGAATCATTTTAGCACTATACTTTATCTTTTTTATATTATTTTTAACTATGAATTAACGAGGTGTAATTAATACAATTAAATAGAAATTGTTTCGTGAGAGAAATACGGTGTTCTATATCGCCCCAATGTAAGAAAATACTTAAAAAAATAGTTATAAAGGTTAGTTCAAATTTAATAAGTCGACTAGCGGCTCAAAACAACTAATAAAGATGCTATTGAAATAGTATGTGTCTATTAGACTTAAACTCTTACTTGCTTATTTATTATCACAAGAATTCTGATTCACGGAATAGTTTGTTGAAACCGTCAAAAACAGAGACCCGGCTGAATATTAGCCTAAGATTTTATTTGGTTACTACTAAACATGGTAAAATAAATGATCATTTTGATGGTATCTTTAAACTAGTTTATCGATAATTGCCATTAGAGAATCCTACTACAAGATATTATATTTGTTCGAATTCGCCCCGCATTCGAATTCGCCCCGCATTCGGATTCGCCCCGGTCTCCCCTATATATATGATAGGTGTTAATCAATTCTTAAATATACTAGGTTTTTCAATTTATTTAAAATGTATACTCTTTCATATAATTCATTAAAAGTATATCCATTAATTATAATAAGTAAGGCCGTAATTTATGAATTTCAACGTTATTTTTTCCATGTTTTTCACTAGTTTATTGTCTACGTGCTCATCACTAGCAAAACCACGAATTTGCAGCAAGCTTGAGAACCGTCCGATTGCTAAAATACGTTGGATTATGTAAAAGATACACATAATATTTTTTTATAAATTAATATCATTTCAAACGCCTTCAACCTTTTTTACACAGAGATTAAATTAATATTATTTTTATTTTTCAGTTTTACGTTCTTTGAATTATGTGGTTTAATTAATTGTTAATAAAAATTATCAAATATTCTAAACTGACCGCTAATAAATTGATATTTTGTTATTAAATTGCTCTCACTTGTAGAATTAAGGGGGCAGGCCTGGGTTAAACCCAAAAAATGAATTTTTTTTATTAATCCAGAAAACTTTTTATGTTTACAAGTAATCATTCTGAAAATATTTGTACTATATATACTTAGTAATATCTTATGTTTCACCATTGTAAAGCCTCAAAATCATGATCCTACACGTCACAATAAATCACTGTTTACAATACCATATTTATTAAAGTTACTGTGTTCCTCGCACTATTGCAGGTGACATGATGAACAAAATGTTTTGACACGTAGTACAAAAGAAGTGAAGCATTTTTTCATTAAAATTTTCTGTATTATTTTTGTTTGGAGACCTAACCGATTTTTTGAAAAATTTTTATTTTATTTTCTTTTATATCGGTTGGGTCTCCGAAAAGAAATAATACAAAATATTTTAACGAATAAGTGCTTCGCTCTTGCAATACATGCTTTTTGTAATATATGTCAAAAGGAGTCGAATAACCGTCGAAATAACAAATTTTCGTTCATCATGTCGCCTGCAATCGTGTGAGGAACACAGAAACTTACAACCTTTTTCGCAGATATGTTTCTTATGCTCTCTATAAAGTTTAAAAAATTTTTTTTTTATATGAACACTTTAATTTTTTATTATTATTATTATACTATTTAATTTACTATTATTATTATTATACTATTTAATTTACTATTATTATTATTATTATTATACTATTTAATTTACTATTATTATTATCCTATTTAATTTACTATTATAATTATTATACTATTTAATTTACTATTATTATTATTATACTTTTTATTTTACTGTTATTATTATTATACTATTTAATTATAATATAATCAGGGGCAGTAATACGAAGCTAATTTAAATTTAGAACAAGAAAGAAAAACAATAAAAATAATGAGGCTGTTCTCATACATACAGTCTTTAAATTTCAACAGTTTCTTTTTTCTGTCTTCAACTAGTTAAAACATAAATAGTGAGAGTTCATCATTTCATGAGAATAAATAGCATAACTTTATATTTTTTCACATGGATAGTAAGGTACCAAAATTATTATGCACGGGAGCGAGTAGCCACGAGATCGCGAGGGGGTGCCAGTAGCGTACCTCCTGCTGCATTGTAGTATATCTGTATATCTCATTGTATAATAATTGACTCATCCTCATATAAACGAATGGCAAATGACTGCTTTGTTCGGGTTCGATTTTTTTCCACGAGGGCGGCGCCATCGGTATTCTTTAAATCTCAATAATACAATAGATTTTCTGGGCACGCTGCTGGCTCCGCCTTTGACGCTCGTCTTTTGTACAGTAAATTCTGGTAGAAAAATAATAAAACCTGGCTAAAAACTGATTCAAAACTCGTTAATTTTGCCATATTAATAAAAAAAATTTTAACGAATGAATAATAACGAATTAAGAACTGTATCATAACTTTTAAGAACTGTGTATTTGGCCATCTTCTAAGTTATAAGTCTTTATATTTAGTCTTTCATTTATAGTTCCAAAACTAAGAAATAAACCCTTAGTATTTTACTTCGCACAATGTCGTCATTATATTTGATTTTTTAAATTGCAAATGCACTATTTTGGTTATTTACTGATATCACAAATCCAATCTTCATACTTCCCTTCATTTATGTATTGCGGATGTTTCACGAAGGCTCAAAAGTGGTGGCTTGTATAGGTCGTCTCAGTGTTAAATAGTTGAAAACTCGGATTCATTGTAAAGAATTCTTTCTTTCAATGTGAAATGCTAAATATAAAGTAAGTATCCTATTTGATTATGGAATTGCATTGGAATTGATGTAAATTATTAGGGCGGTAATGTAGTATTTTTTTTACAGAAAACTAAGTTTTGGATATTCTACGAAACTGACGTTCTAGACTTATTTTATTAATTCATTTTGAAATTGTGTACCTCAACATTTGATGTATTTTTACAGTTTTAATAATATTCAACATAATTTAATATTTTATGCGTATTTCTGAATTCTTAATATTAATTATTAAAAAAAATTGTTAATGATGAATTATGAGTTTGTACTACATTATATTATAGCATTTTTTATATTTGATGATGAATTATTTGAATTACAACATAGGATAAAAATATAACTTGATCTTATTATCAAGTTTTGTACGTGTAACACAAACCATGGTACTATTATACACTTTTA
Source organism: Gastracanthus pulcherrimus (assembly GCA_949152435.1). NCBI lineage: Eukaryota > Metazoa > Arthropoda > Insecta > Hymenoptera > Pteromalidae > Gastracanthus > Gastracanthus pulcherrimus. Next base: position 42,059,148 of record OX424574.1, read on the forward strand.
CTTATACTATTTCCAAATGATTCAACTAAAGATTCCGTTCATTAAATACACAATGACCGAAAAGAGGTTACTCTCTACCAAACATTTTTCCCAGTAAAAAATTTAGACAAACTGTCGGCCAAACAAAAAGTCAATAGATCATATAAACACAGAATCACAACAATGGTACACTCATGTAGCCATCGAAGAAAAAAGAAAAATTCATTTGCCTTATCATACACTATCACACGTAGAAGACCAAATATACGATAAGTATACAATAAACTGCTCTACCATAGCTATATAGAAAAAAGGTCACACATATATAGAATATATATAATAAAAAAAGAGAGAAACAGATCAAGATATGTTTCTAGGTATAAAGAAGATCGAGCAACGGATGTACACATATATAATATACGGTAGCATCGCGATAGCGGCAGAGGATGGCCACGCACGGAGCTCTGCTGCACACACATCGGAGTAAGAGAGAGAAAGAGAGAGAGAGTGAGAGAGAGAGAGAGAAAGAAATAAAGAGAGAGAGAAAGAGCAAGAGCGAGAGCGGACGTATGGATGCGAAGTAGTAGTAGTAGTAGTAGCAGTAGTAGTTCCTGCGTTCGGGGCAACGATCATCATCATCATCATCATCATCATCATCATCATCATCATGAACGTGTACCTCTTGATCTTGCGCAGGGAGGAATAGAGGGCCATGACGGCACGCACGTTGCTCCACTTTTGCGAGCCCCGGGTGCTGCGGGGCCTCCTGGCCGCGGCCGGTATCTCCGCGGAGTCGGCGCCCCCGCTGTCCAGGGAATTGGAGGTGGTCGAGGTGGCGCAGCCGCCGGCTGGCCCGGGGAAACCCGTGGCCGAGGCGCCATCGGCACTGCTGCTGCAGGCCCCCGCGCTGCCCCCGCTGAAGGACTTGCTCAGGAGGCTCGCGCCGCGCTGGTAAGCTCCTACTCCCGACACCGACCTGCGAATAACAGCCCATGCAGCCCCCGTGTCTCTTTTCTCTCTCTCTCTTCTTCTTTTTTTTGCCTTGCTTCTTTTCAATCGACGCTCCTGCACGCCTGCAGTGTACGTCAGCATCGAGTGTCCCTCTTTCCGATAGCCCTCGTTGGCCACTTTCGTTCGATCTTTCTCTCGCGCTCCTCTGGGGGTTTTTTTCTTTTTTTTTCGTCTCTTCTTGCTTACTTTCTTTTGCTTGTCGTTTTGTATATTGTTTCTGGGATTTCGATTAAACGGTTTGCGGTCTTTTCGTGGTTCTCTGTCCGTCTGTCGACGTCTCTCTTTCTCTCTTTCGCAGGATTCGCTTTGACTGATCATCGAAGTATACTTACAATGTCGTGAACATTTCGTAGATTATTATGCTCTGTTTATGTGAGAGAATGATTAATGCCTGTCTTACCTTACAATTAAGCAAATGGTAAAAGGGTTTATGTTGCGAGATAAGGGGAGTAATTCGCTGTTGCCAGTGCTATATTTGATGTTCTTTTTCTCAAACGGTATCTATACCAGTTTAAAAAAAAAGACAATTTCAAACTGTATCAAACTTTATCGAATTTTGAAGAAAGTGTCAAAATATGAATTTGATTGACTGATTTGTTTTAGTTTATTAATAAATTGTATCTAAATAATTAAATTATAAATATTAGCAATTACATACTGTTAAATTTGGGTTATTTTTAAGATTCAATAATACTATTACAATAAAACAAAAATTCAATTTGAAAAATCATAGCTTCACAAAACGTGCAGTCATTGATAAGCATACTTTACTTTTTACGAGGATTAGCTTGATAAATGAAAATTTAGACCTTTAACATTTCTTCGTTTGTTTATCAGAAACAGTTGTTCCTGAATAATTTGATTGCTTTACATATCATTTAAAACATATTCACTTACATCATTGGGTGTAACTACGTCAACGACAAGTTGTAATGAGTTGTAACTGTAAATAACGCATCGAGGTGTATACATGCAAAATGCAAAATAAAAATAGCGAAGGTCTATCTATAATGAAACCAACGGTGCTCTGTGCACCGAATACAAAAAACCTAGCCACGAGACCTTCGTCGTAGGAAAAAATGAAGTTAGTCCCGGAGTTGCCAATTTCATTTGCCTGCAGCACTGAAAACTGGGGCGTCCTCAGCGCACACGGTGTGCGTTCGGTCGGTCGACCAGCTTTGCGAGCAACTTCCTCGATTATTTTTATTTCATTAAAACCACTTTTAGCCGGGCACTTAACAGCCAGCGCTCGGCAGCGATGATGGAAATAAGAACAGAAAATGCAACGGACATATTTCAGTAAAAGTGAAAGGTCGAACCGCTAATAAGCTTCTTACTTTTTAATAAATTGAATAGATTGTCACAGTTGGATGAAAATGAAAGATAAAAAGTAGCTCATATCTTTAATGTAACTAATTACGTTCATAATATTGGATCTGATATAAATCGGAGCTGCATAATCCTTATGTTTAAGGGCTACTCGTGACGTCCTGTAACTATAATTTTATTATAGAAAGTTGTTTCATTTTAATAGCATTAACACGATAAATGATCAAATCATAATTAAAAAAGTTTATCTTACAACCATAAATTAATTAACTAAAAAAATATGCTATTGTAAATTAGACTTTTCATTTACTTCCTTATTTATTCATGCTATACTAAAATAAGTATCTGTTTATATCAAAATACTAATAATAATTAAGTAATAATAAAGTGAATGTATTATATTTAAATTTAAAAAAGTGCATTACATTATGAAAAAAATCGAATTTTTATATTCTAAAAGATACGCTGTGGATTTTAACATATTATCTTCTTTAAAAGTAAAGTGTACTTTTCGCATTTCTCTGCAAGTCAATTTTCCGATCCCGAGCGCAAGACACTCAACGCAAAACACGATACTCTAAAACAGACACTTCCAGTCGGCCTTTTAAAAATAATCTAAAGAGCCGAAGCTTCTCCTTTTTTCTGTGTTTGCAATTGTTACTACTTCAGAGTTCCTATAGGCGAGGAGGAAACGGCGCCTGCACAACCCGGTAACAGACAAAGCGCCGGATTAAGTTGCAAGATAAAAGCCGACGTCGGAATACTCGCGAATTTCGCGAATCTCGCGGGTACATATGACTTCGTGTTCTCATTACAAAACCCGACAGGACGTTTGTCGCTCTTGACATTGTAACCTAGTATTACATCAAGGGCCATACATATTCGTGCGCGACATCTTGGCTGATTTGCCTGCACTCGTATGCTCGTGGTATAATGGGAGGCAACAATTTTCGCGGTAAAAGTACTTTTGTAAAGCGAAAAAGATTCAGTAAATGCGGTAAAGCAAGTTTCAATTATTTCTATACTGATAATATTATAATTAATGTTAACGAAAATAATATTAAACCATAAAAAATGTTATAATAGTAATTTAGAGAACTCAAATTCCATTGAAATATATGAATTGATTAGAATTATAAATACTAGTTGGATCTTATTGTTAACATATATTTATATAATACTAAATTAATGAATAATTGTAATATAAATCCAATATATTGTACTTCGTCATTTAACAAACTAATTGAAACTTTAAATGTCCAATTAATTCGTTTCACAAGCATTATGAATTCTCAATGCTCGCGTATTATACATAAAGAATATCGATTACAATCGAAATTAAAGTATGAAATAAGGGGAAAGTAATTTGGAAGTACATCAGCGATTTCAAAACGTGATAAGCGTTAGTGATTATCGAACTAAAACAGAATGCGACAATTTGTTTTTCCGCAGCAGATATTAATCTATCCTTTACAGTTGAACTGTGGATCGAGCCGCGGAGCTAAACTAATTGACGTTTTATTGCAATAAACAAAAATAGTCTCATTGTAATGTATAAGAATGTCCCTACTAAGATAAATTTTTTGAGTTACGTGACTGTAGAGAAAAATAAAATATAGTTTACAAATGAAATACTTAAACTTTAAGAAAACTAAAAACTTCTTGTACTTTCTAAGAAAACTTGATTAAATTAATTTTTAAATAATAACAACAAAAATTCATTTGAATTCAGAATAATTATTAAAATAAATATTAGTATTCGCGATAAAAGATCAGAATAATCGTTCTTCAAACAGCGTAAAAAGTCAGGCTTATTTTAAAATCCCATTCAACGTCGGGTGCGGTAACCACGTTAACGCGGGATCCAATTCCAAGATTGCTATGAAGTTTTATTAGACGGGCAGCAAATATAGGTAAAGAGCGTGCGATTTGAGATATAGCTTCTAGACTAAAATTTATAAAGAATAACTCGTTAAAATTTTTTTATCCGGCATACTATTTTTGATGTAATATTTAGTACAAAATGTATAATTCCATTAATGAAAATTGCGTTTAAGGATGGAGACTACTCGAGATTTTATTTTTTGATTTTTCGCGTTTAAATCTATAAAAAAGATTATTTTTTAAAGTTTATAACTATACTAAGAAAATGAGTCCGGATAGAGCGGCTAAGACCTCTTATAAGCTGAGAAATACCATATTAATTTTAAAAATTAATTAGAAAACTTTATGATTTTCAAAATAGACCTGGTGATAGAGTATTCGACAATGACATTTCCCCTATGAAATTTCGAATGTACGCAATGAAATTGTCGGAGTGAAATTTTTGTAGGTAATTTTATAAAAAAAATGTTACACTGGTGAAAGCATGATTGTTTAAAATTAATTATTTTTTAATGTTATTCTCATTACTTTTTATACAAAAGTATTTTCTAAATTTTTAATACTAATCCATTCTGAAAAAAAAAACTCCAATAATTTGTTGGTAACGTATACCGAAGAACCATCATGTAAAATTTCAGGATGAACATGGTTCATTGCCAGAAACATTTTAAAATCTATAAAATATTGAAAATATTGTTTTGAGAAAATACTGTTTCATATAAAAGTTCTATTTGACTTATATACTGCTATTCATATTAGTTTTTAATGTATTTAACAAAACGATTTTTTTTTAATTTTTCCGGGAGCGTTTTCAGATAGTTATATATGTGACTGTGATTTAGAATCTAAATTCAACATATGAGAAAATCGATTTTTTGATTATTATTGACGATTTTCGAGTACTCTCCATCAGCATTTTCTATTTTTATTGAAACACAACTATATATTAACAATACTAATAGATAAATAAATAAATAAATAAATAATAAACAAAATGAAAATAAATTACACCGATTTTCAGTTTAAAGTTATAAAAAAAATGCTTACCCTAGACTCTATAAAATAAATATAGATGCATACATGTACAAATACATAAACTGTACAAAATATATATATTGATACATAGCCTTCTTGAATGAATTTGTACGGATATATTTATATGCATCAGACTCAGTAACATACACAGAATAAATACACAGTTTTGTATAATCATCATACAACGTAATGCGTCTTTAAAACGTTGTAAAAAATGCATTTTGTACCATTTGCTTCTACTTCGTACATACATATCTAGTAAGTTATTTGATCAAAAGCTTTTTTTATGGTTGAATAACATTATACTTTATGTAATACTATTTAAAATTATTATGAAGAGATAAAAGTTACTGCATCAAATAACAATATATTTCTTTCGATTTCTTTCACTTCCCGAAAGAAGGATTTTCTATACAAAATTATTAAGCACTCTTTTAGATGTCTTACAAGAATAATTCATTACAATATTTCTTAAGTAACAAATCATCTTTGAGAACTAGGCATAAATTTGAAAAAAAACTCACCACTTTACCCCAAAAAGAAATTGAAGAAACTGCGATCATTTTATACTTAAAATACACAGTCCAGTATATCATAAACAAATAGAACTAGCTTGAGTTTATCCAGACATATTATCAAATAGTACAATCCCTTTATTTTAATTTTATTAATGATTATGTTAATTTAATAACAAAAATTGCAACCATAAAAATAATAACCAAATACTTCTTCGGTCACATTTAATCTAAGAAAACCGCTTCCAATTCGTGGCACTTAGTTTCCTCAAAATAGTCATTTTGACCGCTAATGTTCAGCGTAATCTTCATACATATCCGAGCAAACACACACACACACACACGTGCACGCACGTACATATGCACACACGCATGCACGCACGCACGCACGCACGCCCACCCACACACACGCACACACACACGCACACATACACACACACACACATACACGCACATACACACACACACACATACACACACACACACCCACACATCCACAGACTTTTTCTAAAGTGTATTTTGACTTCTAATGTCTCAAAACATGTTTCTAACGTGTTTTTAGCAAAACTTTATTTTACGATCACAAAGCTTCCTCTATGAGGTAAAAAATATGAAACGTCCCAAGCTTACATTGCGCTATTCCCATTATGAGCACGTAGATCTGGCAGAAACCGTACCTAAAACTAATGAATTACGATTTATAGACCCAATTTAATGCTTATATTTACGCTGAACTCATTAAAATTTTTCAACGCCGAGACAAGTCGCCACATTAAAGAGCAACCGTAGTTCTGGGTGGGTGCAGGACAGACCCTCGGTACAGAGTATCACGTGCGCTGTTTCGCGCTTACGCATACGTACATGCAAGCACATACATTACAGTCCGATCTCGACGTAACCAACTCCTCCGTACTGAGTACTGACACACACACACGCACACGCGCGCGCACTCACACACACAGATACATACACACATACAAACATTCACACACACACGCGCGTGCACACACACACACAGCCCGGGTAAGGTAGAGGGCGGGCGCGCGAGGACGAGAATCCGCAGAATTGATCGGGTAATCAGAGTAAAGTGGAGCGAATGGTCCCGGCAGGACGCATATCCGTCGGGCGGCGCGGCCGGCTCCCGGGGGTATCGTTACATTTCAGACGGAGTTCTAATCGCCTAATCGACGATGCAAACCGCGCGGGCTACGCGCGCTAAAACGAGAAACAGGCAAGAAACGGGAGAGGAGGGAAAAATGGGGGTTGGGTATATATCTATCTATATATATATATATATATATATATATATATATATATATATATATATATATATATATATATATATATATATATACGAGAAGCAGGAAATTGCATGGATGACTCTTATTCGACGCAGTATCGCCCGGCGAGAGATTAAAAAATAACGAGTTTGGATGATTCTTTAACTTGTTTGCAACTTTCTTAACTAGGTTTCCTGCGAGAGACGACGTAATTTGCTGTGGACGGAAAATCTGACGCGAGAGTTCATCTCGTTAATATTAAGTTTATCATTAGATATATTACATGTTACTTATTTGGTTATGAGTTTTCTTTGAAAATATTATTAGATGAAAATAGCTACGCGGAGGGATTTTTAAAATTTGTATTTTGAATTTTAAGAAAGTGGAACTTACATGCCATATTTGTCTTCTTTATGTGAAATTATATAGTAATTTTAATACTTTTAATCATTATATTTAAAATTATCAGAGAAAATGAGGTATATAGTAATTAGTCCTTACGCATACTACCATGACATTCAATTCTAAGAATATTCATATTTTTAAAGCTAAAAATTACCTAAATTCGTTTTTTTTTCACTAAATAGATATGCATGTTATTAATAATTATTATTATCAATATAAATTTTAAACAATTGATTGAAAAAATAAAAATATGTGTAAGTATTTATTGTAATTATTGTAAATCTATGCATCAATTTATGTTAAAATTCTGGGCTTCAGTAAAATAATGCATCGAAGAGTAATTATGATTCTCAAAAACTGTTTCAATGTGTAAGTTATCATTTTTCATTTAGGTATATCAATTAAAAAATTAAATTATGAGAAATTATTTTAAAAATTCACCAGACAACGACCTATTATAATGAACGATATAAATGAAACATACAAATAAAGTTTGTACTTTCAAGTATAATTTACGATCCTCCACATAAACACTTCAGTAATTCTTCGAGCCAAAACCAGTATCATCTAATTAAGAAATCGTAAATGAAAGCCAACGCTTATCTACATTAATCTCCCGAGTCATAACGGCAGGCGGAATAATGACATTATTATTAGACGCAATCGAGTTAGGGTCCGACGGCGAAGCCAGCGACAACATCTAATTCTTAAGTCCGTTCACGCTCGAGTAGTGCGTCGCTCGCGCGCCGCGGGGAGGATCAGAGGCTGCGATCGATCGGCGCTTTCTCCGCGCTGTGCTGCGAGTGAAGCAGTTGGTGTCTCTCCGTCGGCGCGCGCCCGTATAGACAGGTAATCCGATGAAACGAAGAGATGCGCGCCGAGAGTGGAACCGCCCCACTGCAGCTTCGTCGGCGGATGCGCGCAAGCGCGGACCACGACACCGCGTCACGTCGCTGCGAGAAGTTCACTGTGGGCCCCGAACTTTTGGCAGACAGCGATCGCGCAGTGCGCTCGCGGTTGATGATCGCGGCGGGCTGTTATTATAAGATGATTCCATTACGCTCAGGAATTTATGGAGCTTACGTGAAAAGCACAGCGAGACTCGTTGGACATTTTGAGATAGTTTTATGGAAAATTCACTTAGATCGGCTTATAAAAGCGCGTTTTTCTGAAAGTAGGTAAATTTTCAGCTTTATTGCAATTTTAGCAACATTTTCTAAAATTTTGCTTTATCGAGTAGTGGGTAACATGTTAAATACTTAGCATTTTATGTCTACGACGTACGATTTGTTTGGCTTTATTTTTACTTAATTTCTCGTTATAAATTTGTGAATGCTATTGGTTTGTGTTGTGGGTCCTCCAAGACTCATACATTTTTCAGTTTTTGAAGATATCTACGTAATAAATTCAAAATTATGTAATCTAAATATACAGAACAGGTTGTAGACCATTTCCGATGTAGTTAGGTGGGCCTAAGTTATTTTTGTACCGCAAAATTGCCGAGAAAACTACAAAATAAAAAAAAAATTATTGCTCATATCCAATCATCCCTGAATTTTTTCAGAATTTTTTGACGACGATTTTGGTACCTGGGCCTTAGAGGGTTAAAAGGATATGTTTAAAATAATTATAAAGGAATTAATATCAAATTACTTTTGCTGCATTACATAGCTCGAGAACTGTTAAGGTAAATCCAGAGTTGAGCGAAGTTTGTCAACCTCACTTTAACCGCAAACAACTTAGACTACGGAGATCGTGTGATTACTTGAGAGTTTGGTATCACAGTCAAATAGTCACGTTATCGGTATGTTATATTGTTATATACACTGAAAAAAATGTATAGCTCGAGTATCCAGATTTGGGTTGATCGAACTAAACTGCGTATTGCTGCTGCATCCAATACTTTGTTATTGCTTTCACAGCAATATTATTTTTCTGTGACAACCATACAATATCACCGACAACGATAATATAGCTATACCAGCAATATATACGGTTACTCGAGCAATATCAGTATAGTTATCATATAAATATATAAGTATTGTAATCAACATTTATATTTTTTCAGTTCCCGAATATACACTAGAAAGTATATTATCTTAATATCAAATTAACCATTCTATTATCAAGTTGAATATTATAAAAAATTTAAAATGACGCGCTAAGAAAAAGGATTGGGTATCACATCAATATTCTTATATTGATATGATAACTATAGCGGTATTTCTCGAGTAATCGTACATATTGTTGTCTTAGCTATTTTAGGGTTGCCGCTGATATTGTATGGTTGTCACAGCAATATAATATAACTGTGAGAGCAATAACAAAGTATTGTTGCAGCATCAATACTCAGTTTTTTTTAGTTCGAACAACCTGAATCTGGATACTGGAACAATACATTTTTTTCAGTGCTTATATCATTTAATCATTAAGAAAATATGTATTCAATTATCTTAAAAAATGTTTTTAATTCAATTCCAACTGTGAGAGCAATAACAAAGTATTGTTGCAGCATCAATATTCAGTTTTTTTTAGTTCGAACAACCCGAATCTGGATACTGGAACAATACATTTTTTTCAGTGCTTATATCATTTAATCATTAAGAAAATATGTATTCAATTATCTTAAAAAATGTTTTTAATTCAATTCCAAGAAAAAATGCTCGGACGCCGTATAATTACAATTCCCAAACGTATAAATAAAGCTATCAAGGCATTCCATAATTTTTCAGCCACGTTCGTCTCATTATCCACCATGGCAAAAAGGGTAACGAACTTGCACGTAAAACACGAGCGCGCGCAGAGGCAATGCTCTGTCACCGTAATGCGCTCACATGTGCGCGCGAAGTGCAGCGCAAAAAAAACCGCGCGTCGCGGCGCTGTTAAACGGATATATTCAGCCGACTGAAATCTCATTTCGCCTTCGCATTTATTTGTCTGCGTATCTCTCGCGTGAATTTCCTTGCCCGACCCGCCGGATTTCCCGCGTGTTTTTTTCCCTGCGAGCATCGGGCAAATCTGCAGGTTATACAAGCTCCCACTGCATCGTGACTGAGCTCCCGAGCTCCGCGCGCACTTGATTACGTGCGCTTGCCATTATCCGCGAAATTACGCGCGCGGCGAAAGCGGATTCGAACTGTAAATACCGGGAGAGGCTATATAATTGTATCCTGCCGCTTTTTTCCGGCGACTCGGGGAGTGAGAGTGTAGGGATTAGCCGACGCGAAGAGGAGGAATCGAATTAAGAGATCTGCTACTCACGCGTGCGCATACTGGGCGAGCGTTGGGTGTGTCCTCGCAATGTAAACTGCGGAATCGAACCAAAGGGCAGCCAGAGGTACTCTCCAAAGCGAACTCAATTAGTAAACAAAGGTTGCTTTTTCTGGGAAATATCTTCTGTGTAAATATTGAGAGAATATTTTAATTGTTGTGAAATTTTGTCACGTAATTTTACATTACAAATAAAAACCTACTTTGAAATATAGAAAAATAAACTGAAAATTTATTTTGTGGTAAGAAAATGAAACTGTTTGATAACATTACTGAATTAAATATATATTCTTTAGCTGATCGTGATGTTAACTTTCTTTTATAAACGTGTAAATGGCTTATTAACTTTTTATGGTATATACTTTCGTAACTCCAATTTATGAATTATTAATGTTGATCAAAAATTAAATAAGTAACCAATATTGCAAAAATATATTTTTTAAGGAATGTGAACACTTTCTCCAAAATAGAGATTCAATAATGATTCATCCAACAATATCAATTATGTATAATGATAAATATATAAAGCAATCAAATTATTTATAAACGTAACCAATCGCAAATGAGAGATGTGTCTCCAAAACTTGCTTACCACAGTCTACATACACTGTCAACTGGTCGCGTTGCAAGTCCCATACACCTACAGAATAATGCACCAGATAATTACACCGCCAACACATTGACACATCGCAATCGTAGTAGTAGTAAGTAGTAGTAGTATACAACGATGCGACACATGACTCTGACAGAAGCACGCAACTGTGCAGGCAATGCATGTATACGAAAGTCTGTACACATATACATACAATGCAGAGCGCTGCCGGCAAGACTATAATAAATGCCCTTGCAATGTATGGACGCATAACTCAGGCAGAAGAGGAGCAGTTTGAGCGATGGACAGTTGGCGACGTAAGTATACGCGCGGGGGGTCTCTCACCTAGATCCTCCTCCGTGACCGTTGGACCGGCGGCCACTGCTCTCCTCGTCGTCGTCATCCTCCTCGTCGCGCGACGTGGCCAGCGAGTGGGGCACCGATGACGGGGCGCTGCTGCCCGAATCGGGCCCCGGGCCCATTCTCGAACCGGACGCAGCGCTGCTGTGGTACGTGGACGGCGGCGGCGCCAGTCCTCCTCCCTGGGCCACCACGTTCTCCGCCCGATCCACCTGCAAGACACACACACGACGTTTCATTATTCGTTTTACCTTTTTTCTTGCTTTTCACTGTGAACTTCGTATGCTTCGTACTGTACGCAGTGTGCATATGGTAAAGTTACTTCCGACGGATTCGATTGTACATGGACGTTGGGAGGAAGCTCTATTCAGAAGAACCTGTGCAATATGTATGCCATTGGTTGAAGGAGAAATAACAGTTGGCTGACTATACTTGGATGATACTACTGTATGTGAAAATAAAAACGTAAAAATATTTTTTTTCTGCACTAAACAATGGTATATATATGATTGCGTAGGTTTTTCTGGAAAGTGGCTTTCTTTTATACCCGTGGACATATATACTTTTACTATAAAATATTGTAGAGATTATCTATTTACTAATCATATTTTAAATAAAGCTACGAGATACTTAGATACATGCAACAGTTTACAATATTTGAATAATATATAATCGATATAAGTGGTTAGGTATATATAAGTGATTTTTTATTTACAAAGGTGGTTCACTGTACCTATATTGTTTAACATTTTTGTAGTATAGTTCTCATGTCATTTAAATCGAAATTTTTAACATCTTACAGTCTTTTATTATAAAATTGCAGATATATTAGAAAGTCAGTGATTACGATCATTATATCGATAATCGATATATACAAATTTAACGATTATTTAAAAGGAATCCACGTGATTGTTCTATAAAATAATTAGATATTGTAAGAGGTTAAAAAATTTATTTCAATTAATAAGAAAATTAAAGAATTTTAGACAGTGTGCAACTACAATAGAGACAGAAGTGAAAGCAGTCCCTATTACAACTATTTATAAAGAAACGTTGGTAGAAATTCCCATCTGACTGCAATATAACGCTGAATCATTGTAATGTTTAGCGGAAATTATAGGGGTAGCGTATAAAAGGGATCATATTGTCAATGCAACACAACATCAAGGAGGAGAGATATTAGGGATGGGTTCGCGTTACCTCGGATATCTTAGTGTTCTCGTTGCTCCAGGTGACTGTACGTCTAAAAGAAACGTTCACTTTTTTTATTTATTTATTTGGTGACAATTTTTCTACAAGTTTAAAAAAATATTATTACCGTCAAGTTATAACGAAATTACCAAAAAATATAATACTGATGTAATAATATTTCTTAGGTATTTATATATATTATCAGATAAATCTAGCTGGTGGTGCAATGTGATTCGTTACTAACTGAAGATGTTTGATTGAATAAATATAGGTATTGAAATAACTGTAGGCAAATTACTACATATTGATGTATTGTCAAACCCAAAAAATGCTTTAGTAATAACTTGATGATATTAAAAAGAAAACTTCAGTCAATACAACTCTACTATATACTTCTGATGTTTTTGTGTTACAAATTTGCATAAACCATATTATACAATCATCTTCGGTTTATTGTCTATTTCGCTAAAATTGCAGAATGATACTACTACTGAATGTTATTTTATGCATGGATGTTGATTGTATGGTGTTGTTTGTGGCTTACAAAGTTATTTTCGTAAAGTTCAAGCGGATAGTTGATATCCCAAGTGAATTCTTGTCAGACAACTCCTCGAACCGAAAATGCGACTGATATCCAAAGCACCCAAAACTATGTCTATATGTACAGGTTCGCGTCTAAGATCGAGTGTCAACTAGGCGTCAGAATCATTAGACGAGCCGATCGGCATTCCGGCACTCGCGCTACTCCGCGTCGAATGATCGAATGGGCCGTCAGCTTGATAAACACCGAACGCTAATCGAGTCCGACAGCGTCCAGAATTGTTTTCGCCAAGGCTGTTTCCGGGTTTGACTTTCTGACTTGTACGTAAGCCGATAGTTACTCCCGCAGGCTCCAGCTCGCGCTCTCGAATAATGCCTTTCGCACGTGTATATACGGATGTATGTGTGTGTGTGTGTGTGTGTGCGTCGTCTCTAGATATCATCCTCATAGACCGGCGCCCGATAACATATATATATATATATATATATATATATATATATATATATATATATATATATATATATATATATATATATATATATATATATATATATATATATATATATATATATATATATATATTGTGTTCGTCCACCGAGACAGCGAGTGGAAAAGAGCCAGGGCACGGATGACCTTTTTCCCCTTGCCGTTTGATAGCAGTCAAATATTGAATCAGCCTCTTTGCTTCGGGCTTTATTGAAATTGTATAATACGAATAAGAAATTCGAGACTTGGCGCGAAGATTCGCTGAATGGTGCGGTGTCCGCCCATATATTGAAGAGATTGAAGTCTGATTTTTAATAACGTACCGTCTGTTGACTGTGAAACTCTTCAAGTTCAAAATATTGTGGAATAAAGAAATTGTATTTTATAGAATGCGTAAATCCAAAATGTATGATATATTTTGAACTAGTTATAAATTGGATCGAGTATTTAAATCGTATACAGTTAACTTCTACACATTAAAATTTAATGCTAAAATGAGTTTCACAATCATACGTGCTCAACAAAGTTATCTCTAAAATCAAAATATATTGTTATTAAAGCTTCTCTGTTTAAATAGTTTTTATGTTCATCGTAATTGCAAATATTTACTAGAGAAAATTACGTACAACATGACGTCATCGTAAAAAAGAGTATCACGCGGAGTCATTGGAGTATAACATCCGCTCCAATTTGTCTGTACTCCTTTAAAGTTGGGATGGGTATGGGTGGGATTCCTTTTTGACCCTCGAAGTGTAAAATGAATTATTCAGTAGAGCGTGGACCTCACTTCGGATTTTCTGGCAGAATATTGGATTACATATTATATGCATCATTTCAATATCAATTTGAAGACTCACTAAGAAAAAGTAGTTCTAATAATTTTTTAGTTCTTTTTATAAAAATAAATAAGAATCAATCTCTTTAAATTATAATAAATGTCCCTGTGAATTTTCAAAGAATATCTAAATCTCCGATATTCAAAGTTGTTTAGAGTACCTAAAACGTTTTAGCGCATAAAAGTAAAGAAAGCATAACAATAGTGCTTTTATTGCTTCAATCTTCGACGTTCATAGTTTTAACAATAAAAGTCAACGACCCAAATACCTTATACATAATTTCCACATCATAATTTCACCTACTCGTCGTGTATAAGCAGCCCACTCCACGGTAAAAGGAAACGATGACTCGCTCGTATTAGCTAAACGGTACACTCAGGAAGAAACGATAATAACCATGTATGCATATGTATACGTTTGCAAAGAACGGAAGTTCAAACGTGCGTGTGAGATATTTTCCTCAGGAATAAAAAAGAGAGGCGAGAAAATAGTTAACAAGACTGTGCATTCTGTATAATATAAAAGTATACGGGCGTAGGCGGAAAACCCTTTCGTAAAAAACTAGAGCGTGCTCGCTGCTTATTTTAAGTACTGGACAATACCCCGGTAGCGCGACAACCTGAACGAAGTATAAAACAGCGTGTTGAACAAAGAGCTTTATTCGCTCGCATCGTCATGGCGATTGGACAGAAAGGTAAAGAGAAAACGTTACTTCGTAAGCTACTATAGCTTGTATTATAGTACTTTTTACATTTTTTGTGAATTATTTTTTACTCTTTTGCAGTTGCTTTGATTTTTTAATGTACTTTTCTTAATCCTTTCTTATAGTATACAATACACTGTGTTTTTATGCGTTAGAAAAACTTTTACAAGCTAAAGTTTAACGTTATAGAAGTTAAGTTTTGTACGTAAGCTTATATGCAAGTATGAATATATAGTTAGTATTCGTTATACATTAATGATAAATAACATTCTGATTCTTAATAAACAGGATTGTTTTAAACTTTACGAATAAAAAATTCGCCTAAAAATAACTTAAATCATTAACTATACTTCTGTTCTCTAAAGACTGTACATTGTATGTGGCAATGTATATTATGTAGGTTTGTAAATGATCATATCAAGGTAGTGACCAAAAAAAGTGATTCGAAATTATTTTTTTTTGATAATTAATTGCCTGTACTATAATAGTATGCCATATAACCTTCGAATACAAGTCAAGAAAACGTTAAATATATTAAGGCAATATATTGTGACAGATATAAGCCGTTCTTTTACTGTTGTGAGTAAATAGTTTAACTATTAAATGTTTTAAACGCGATTCGCGTACAGACTTGAAAGAGTTTGTCAGAAAAAACCTTTAATTTGAATTATTCTCTTTGGTAGTTACGCTCCTGCAGCCGCCGTGATAGGAGCTGCAGAAGTGCATCGTTGATTATGTTTAGGTATGCTTACTTGACCCAATGGCGAAGCGCGTTATCTCACCACCGGGTAAGTCGTCAAAACCCTGGGAAAAGCGCTTGTGCGTTTTTCGCGGGAAAAACCCTAGAAGCGTAGTCTCGCTCGGCACGATGGCCTCCACGAGCTATGCTCTTGGGATATCCGGCGTTTCTCCCTCCAGCAGCTACTGAAAAGAGTCCGGTGCATCCAAATAGGGGATAAGGAAAAGGGGTAAAGGCGTGTTGCAGAAATAACAGTGTTTAGTATAATGGGTTTTTATTGCAAGGATCGGTATTTTAAGAGGGGAGGGGGTCTAAGGTAGAGGGAAGCAAGGAAAGATAAACACGCGGCGAATAAGCGAGGATTCGCTACATCACCGTGCACACAGAAAAGTGGCTCGAGTCCTTCTTGTCTCCCGAGCGCGAGGCCCGCTAGTCAGTTAGCCAAGGCTTGAGAAGTCAGAGAGAACTGAGAGCCGCTCAGCCGTAATTTATACCTGAGGCCGATCTATCCATCTCTCTCGCTTCCGTCTTCCCTCTCTTTCTAATCACGATTCTCCACTCTTGCGCTCTCGATACTCGCGAATTCGCTGTGGACTGTTGTACGTGTGTCGAAGCGCGCGAATATTTAGAATTGCATTATTGCTTTTGATGCATGTCTAAATGCTACCTTATAGATCAATAATGATATGTTTATATTTTTCAATAATGATAATAAATTTAAATATATTTTATATAAGTACAGGCCGTCACAGTATACTATATATACAGAAGTAAATTAATAAGATAGATTTCTTTCAATTTTATCCTGAACCAATAATTTAAAAACTTCTTGCGAGTAATGCTTACCAAACTTTAAAAAATGTTCCAATATGAAATTATTTATTCTATTTAATACTGGGGTGAAAAATAAAAATGACAAATGTATTGCTTTTTAATATGTCGAAATATATACATATGTCTCGATAACTCATTCAATTTTTATCTAATCCATTTGAAATTTTGTAGAGCATATATATATATATATATATATATATATATATATATATATTCATTTAATAATTCAGTAATTTAAACTTATGCAAAAATATAGCATAAATTATGAAAAACTATTGTTGTTTAAAATATTTTTATTATATATAATACGTACCATTTTCACAAATAAATTTAAAATAAGATAATAATATGTAACTTTGTTTTAATCATGCTCTATAAAATTTCAAATGGATTAGATAAAAATTGAATGAGTTATCGAGACCGTTAGTTACAGAAATGTCGTTTTAAGCAAAAAGTGTACAAAGTTCCAATCTTCCATGGGTTATCCCGGTTGAATGGTTTTAGCTTCATCAATCTTGGAATTTCAACAGCTAGCGAGTTCCAAAATATTCATGAAATTACTAGCACTAACAAAATACAATAAAAATAGAAAATAAACATGGGAATAAATTTATTTTAACGTATGAAATGTAAACTCATATTGGTTCGCTGCACGTTACTTTTCTATTTCAAAGTGTAATCACCAAACCCTTCAGTCGCAGGATAACCGAATATTAAATAAATCTATCCACCAATCAATCAATTTCGCATACGTCGCTACTTTTAGACTTTTATTTTTCTCTTTTACAAGCTCACTATATTCTTCCACACCACTTTCTTTCGCAACCTTTCCATTTTTCTCCGACTTAATTTCTCACTTTACGCTATCTTCCCTTTCACGATCTTTCAGTCTTTCCACAGAAAGCAGCATAGAGCTCAGAGAACGTCCCGTAAAGTGCTTCACTAGCACTTAAAATCGAGCTCTCGGCTCATTGGGTCTCAAAGGGCTACATATTTACACGTACATATACACACGTGCAATAGTCACACATTCCTTTAAATCGAGCGGTTATTCGTCGTTGACGCGGCGCTTCGCGAAGACTGAGAGTTTTCAAACTTGCAAGGTCTTAACGAAATTTTCTTCCTCTTAGAGTTTCTTTGTTTCACGAAGCTTTTCTCTTTGCTTTTCCTTCGCTCCTGCCTCACTTTCTTTCTACTCGCGTTACATTTTTTGTTTTTTTTTCTTTGCAATACACTTTCCACCTCCGCTCTTTGATATATACGCTTCCCGCGGGGATACGTTGGTACTATCCTTATATGTTTTCTCTCTTTTGACGTGCTCTCGCTCATCTGCAATTCCGCCACCGCCAACACCACGAATAATACACGAGGAATTCCAGATGTAATATCTTGTAACTGGGTCAGATTTATTCGACTTGAAGTGAAGCCATTACCCGCGGTATTCTCTTACGCGTGCCTTCTCGTGGTTATTCGATAGCGGTTTGAGCTTTTTCTGCGCTTCACCGCCATGCGCTATAAAGAGAAATTCTCATCGGTGCGGCGCGGCGTAGCACCGGCGAAGTTGACGCTTATGGAAAAACGCGCGAACATTATATTGCGGCGCAGTCATGTTCCGCGCGTCGGAAACGCTCGCAACCACTGGATATTAATTAATCCATTGTTTTAATGAGTGTTTTGTTCGTAGTGATTTTATACTGTAATTTATCGTCTATAAGAATTTTAATATGTATTTTATGCCTTATCCAATACATTTATTAAAGCGGAAAAAGAGTGTTATCAAACATACAGAATTATTTCACATCAATCAATTTTATATATAACTCTGTTACAAACAATACATGACTATTTATTCAATATTTAAAAGTTTTCAATTGATGATCAGATAATTTTTTTGTCTTCCAAACGTATTAGCTCCAGGCTATGGTCTATGATCTAATAATTCATTTAGAAAATCCACTTTATTCGTATTCTTGCTAATTAAATATATAAATGTGAAAGTTATTTTTCTATTTCTTTGTATATATGTTTGTTTGTAATTCTATCATGCAAGTGCTGAACCAGTCTTAATAAAACTTAAGCGATTTTCTTCATTTTAAGCTCTGGTAGAAATGTTCACCATTTTCTGACCAAGCAATGGCCAAATTTAAAATTAAAAGCGTCACGTTAGCATTATTTAAAAATTATATACAATAAATAAATATATTTTTATAAGACAGTTCACAATATTAATACTTTAATGTATAATAATAGTTTTTGTTATTTTTAACTAAATTTAGATATTAATTTAAAGCAAAAAGGCCTCTATTTGATTAACACGATGATCAATAAAAATAGTCAATTTTCTACCAGGGGGGTAGGAGGAGGAGGCAGTTTAGTTTGCAGTTTAGTTTGCTCCTGCATTAGATATAACACACTAAATTATCATGCAATATACATATAACATTTATCTTAGCACTTACATAATATACATTTAGGAGAATATATAATATACAAAAAAGACTTATCACATTACGAATCAATTTCTTTTAACAAAATTTGTGATATTGCTAGAGTGAATATTCCCAACTGAAGAAAAATAAGGACTTTCGTTCTTTAAGCTCACAGCGATTTTCTATTTTTCATCCAATTTTAATTTATAAGGTCTCGTTTTGTTTTGTGATTAATTTCTGGGAGACTTACCCATGGAAAAATTAAAAAATAAACAAAATCCAAAGAGATATATCCAATTGCTTATATAATACTTATGCATAGATGAATAATTGAGTATAACTCTTTGGGTTTTAACTATTAAATTATTCAAGGAGAAAAATGAGACCTTCTAAATTGAAATCGGATGAAGATTAAAAAATCGCCGCGTGTTTAAAATACAAACAATTCTTATTTTTTATTAGTTAACAATATCTACTGTTGCAATATAAAAAATTTTGTTAAAAGGAATTGTTTCTTCATGTGATAAGACCTTCTTTCGTATGCTATCTAATTAAAATTTCTCATATTAAAATATTTCAATAAAGTGCTAAAAAAATGTTATATTGAATAATTATTTACTGTGCTATATATTATGCAGAAGCGTATCTTGATCCAAATAAAAACATGCGGCACTTAGTAAATATAGTCTCACTCTTTGGGTTCTGTCACAGGATTCTGGGGTCATAAATATACGTCATAAAACCAAATTTCTTAATACTATTTACTTTTCTTGCTATTTATATAATTATGAAGATTTCTATTTTTCAAAGTAACTATTTTATGAAACACAGAGATGAAAAAACTTTAAAACCATGGAAACTATAGAGATAATTCAAAAAAAGTGGTGAAAATGCTTGCAGATTTTTTGTTGTCGTTTTTGAAAAACATTATAATTATTCGTGCAAAAACCACAGTACGAGATCGTAAAACTCTTGTATTTTAAACCTCGTTTCTTGCGTGGTAACGACACAAAAGCCAAAGTACACTTATACTTTACGATGGCATAAATTCATTTCAGCGACATGTCACTGAAACGTTTGGGCATTCGTTATTACCAGACGAGTCGCGAAGTTGTAATATTGAATTAATCGAGTTGTCATTACATATGTATATTATACGTACGAAGGATAACCATACTATACCCGTAATTAGAATATTATTTGTTATTTTCATTTCTCAATTAATTTCTCAATTAATTTCTCAATGATATTACATAACATAAGAAAGTTTGTAACACTAACCTTCACTTATACCACGCAATTGACCGAGCATAAGTCTTTAAAAAAAGTAGATCAAATGCAAAACTTTTAATTTTTATTTTCGTAATAGTAAGCGGAAAGTACGTAGTTTTGTTTGTGTATTATGGGCGCAAAATAGTAATTTCTCGCATATTTTACAAAAAGTCGAAAATTGTATTTATGCACTAGTTGTGATATGACACCACTCGGATTTTCGGCCCTCGTGTGCGGCGACCCCAACAAGTTCAAATGAAAAATTATTAACCTTATGCTCAGCTTACGCACATGTGTTACCTTCCGCACAAAAAACACACACGATGTAAAATGCTTACTTTACGGTTACTATTACGAAAAATATTTTTCGTACCTCAGAGGTAGAATTTAATCCACTCGTGTGATCGCGCAGCTTTTAAAACAGGCTTTGACGACTCTCGTACGAGATGATTACCACCCTGGCGTAAAGTTTTACTTTATACACTCTTGGTACAAAAAGCCCTATTTCAATCGATAGCTTTTTTTATAATCTTAAAAACTGTCTGTACTATGCATTATATATGGTTTGAAATTCAAGATATTCAACGTTATTTTTCTAGTACAGTTTATTCAATTTTAAATCTGAAATTATGACTCTATCGACTATCTCTATTTATTTTATTTTACCATATAAAATATACGAGTAATAATAATAATAAATTGAATACAAATTCAATGTATAATTAAAAGAAATAGGATATGAAATCGTAGATAAGCAGGCGGGGCTCCTCGGTATAAATCTCGGTATTTTATGAATTTTATTTGCGCATATAAAAGCATGACATAATCATTAAATAATAATAAACGATAATGGGTTCGTATAATATTTTTTGGACCATTCAGTGGATTACAAAGTCAAGCAGCAAATGGCTCTCGGGAGAGTTTTTACGATAGTCAAGAGAAAACAAAAACAAAGGGAAAAATACCGCTATGCTCGACTTTTTTACGAGTATCCATGAGTGCATCGATTAACTAAGTTCCCGCTGTCGAATTTACGACCATCGCATAAAGCTAATACATAGGTATTCAAAAGCAGGTAGATACCGTTAGCATGCGAAGTTAATCCAGTAAGTCCATAAAATTAAAAGCCTTTGATGAAAAGGTTTTTGGGAACGCAGAATAATTCATTTTTTGATCAATCGACAAAGATTCAATTATGAAAATTTACATAATGATGAAATATTGGAATTCCACGATTCAATAGATTATCGGTTACTAAAAAAATGTTATCGGATTTTTCTAGAGTAATTTTTGTATCACAATTGAAATTGCAAAATAAAGTTCTCCCAAATTCAAATACTCTTGCATTTGTATTAGTCTTATATAAAGATACAAAATTCAATGCAAATAGCAGGAAACAATATCCATAGCGTTTACATATTCTTAATAATGAAATAAGGATAAAGAGCTATGATAAATAATACTATTTCACTTCTTATAATACTTAACTTACATTACGATTTCGGTGAATAGTGATAGCATAAAAAAATCTAAATAATCAGATTCGCGAAACGTCCCTCAGTCAACTTCTGATCGAACGCTATTTTTCCGCGGCGAAGCTCGATGAAAACGCGATCGCGCCGCGCCATTAGCCGGGACCACGGAGAATCCCCTTCCGCGCCTTCCCGTAACTCCACATCTCTGAGCGGAATATAAAAATAAAAATTCCGAACGACCGCGCATAACGGACAAAGTTGCCGGCGGCCTGCGGCGGAAGCGTGCGGTCCGTCATTACTTTGCCCGCGGTGCGGGAATGCGGAAGTCGGCCCGCCGCACCAAACGCGTCTGTTTCCACTTGGCGTGTTTGTCCGCGCTAGCCCTTTGCAGCGCCTCCCCCCCCCCCTCCTTCCCGTGCGCACACAAGACGGGAAAAGAGATATATAGGAAAAAGTTACAGTAACGCTTCGTCCCGTGGTCCGCTAACTTTTCCAGCGGGATGCTGCCAGTGCTGCTACTGCTGCTGCTGCTGCTGGCTCTACGCAGCAGTTTGCAAACTGTATAATCGCCCGCCTTGGCTCGAGAGTATATAAATAAGATTCAAAGTAAATTTTTATTACCGGTTATTTTTCGCTTACTTCCTGATTTCAAACGGTGTTTACGCTGTTAAATGCGCGATGCTGTATATTCTCTTGTCAGATTTAAAATGCATTACCGAGCTTTCATGTTATCATTATTGAATAATGTTATGGTATAATACATAATATCCATTTATATGGTTGTTATGTAAAGTTGATAATAATAGTTGATAATTTTATCTATTCATATATATAGATTGACATCTTCACTCTAAGCAAGAATGTTTTGTCAACAAAGATTTTTGTAGTTAATAACTTGTAGAGAGTCAAAATTTATACTAATTTAGAGTGGTTAAAGTAGCAAATTCTTTAAAGTGAAGTATCATTTTAAGAAAATTTGAACAGTAGATACATTATGTGTATGTGAAGGTATATATACATGTGTTCGTGTGTGAAGGAATGTATATAACGGGATAGATAGATAGAATAGATAGACAGATAGATATGATCTTTATTTGTTAAATTTAACAAAAATTAAGTGATGGAATGTTATTAATGTAATATATGCAAATTATACAACTTCGGAAAAGCAACCCCATGGTCATATACTTTGGATGAAACTTTAGCAAATATCCTCGAGAATCCTGAATAACGTATGCATTAAATAATACAAACATATTTTGCATATATTGCATGAATAACATTCCATCCCTTCATTTTTGTTCAATACAATTTGAAATAAAATTGTAATAATTAATTGAGATCTGGTCTAAACTGAATATCAAGTATATAGTATAATTTAAATAAAGTGTTAAAAAACTTGATAAAATTATTAGTGAATCCAATGAGTACCTATGTTATTAGTTCTTGTATATACATTTTCCCTTCAATCATCTCATCTTCGTTTTGACTCTGGGTCGAAAAATCAGAAATGGTTGCACATTGCCATTATCAGCCGGTTCCGTCGCCTTATAAAGGTCTTCACTATATTGATACTTGCAGATATATATCTCACCCTGGATTCTCCTTTCCCCTGACTTTATAGCTTGATTAATAAAATGATTTTTACAAAATGCGCTATTCGTGTTTCAAGTGACGTTGTAAAGGGTGGAATTTACAGGTCACTCCAACATAGAGTGAAATTGCCGAACAAGATTGTGGTTCACTCAAGCATCCAGTGACATTTTCTTCTATCACTTACATAAATAGAATGCGAGCGAAAGTACAAGTTTAGAGTACAAGATTTACTCCTTATTAAGGAGTGCTAGATAGTCACTCTAAGCTAATGAAATGTTGTCTATGACCACTTAAGAGAGTAATATCATGAATTTGAAAATGTTCCGCGTAATTCGATTGATCGTTTCAGTCTAAGACTTTAAGAAAGTAGCTGTGGATTGCGACGGGTATGGATCATAATTTTGAGGATTTTTATCGGTAAACATATAATAATAATAATAATTGAGTTTGAAGAAAAATTTGTATGAACTGATACAATTTTTTTTATTTTGGCATTTGAAAGTGTCTTACTCCCTTAAAAGTGTAATATGGCCGTGATACTGAAATTATTCTTTCGCTTTTGACGACATTAATTTTATATAGATATATCAGATTGATAAAGAAATGAGAAAAAAATAAATACATCGTTTTGTTGTTTACATAAAACTTCTTATATTCAATTAATTGTAAATTAAAATACTTTTATTAAACATGATTTATTACACAAGAAAACTGCAATGATTACTGAAAGAAAAGAATAAAAGCTCAAGAATCACTGTTATGAGTCATGTATATTTGCTAATGACGGCTAAATATTTCCAACCATTAAAGCTGACACTGAACGATCTGATCGATAAATATTCCGGCGCTGAAGTCGGGCACCCACGCCGAGGTCTCGTTATTTTATCCCCCCATGCGCGCGCGAACGAGCCGAGCCGCAGCCGCGCCAATGTCGTATTTTCATTAGCGCCACGATAAATAGGCGGCTAGCAAGCTACCTAGCTAGTGCTAGTTCACGGAAACGTAGCGGTGTGTAACGTTCTCCTAACTCGATTTACCTTCATATTTTAAGTAAGTGATTCGATTTGAAAAAATGATTTATCGCCTAATTTATATGCGCTGCTTCCAAGATCAACGTAAATAAATGCATTACCGATTCGAAGCAGCAGCGTTGAATCGTTCTTCGTTTGATTCATTGCATTAAATATAGCTAGAAATTTAGTAAAATGTTGTTTCGATAGTTTGAACTGACTAAAGTTTGATTTAATAACTGAATCTATAATGTTAATAATTAAAAGATAAGGATAGAATAATTTGCGTAAAAAATGGATGGCGAGTGGAGTATGTAAAAAGTTTGTGTACTTTCCTTCTGAAGGAGGTAAAAAGAGAAAAGGTTATGAAGCGAAGCACTTTTTAGTCTGACTTTGCGATAGCATTACCTGACGTTGCGTACGTGCGGAAGAACGTGGAACGTGTACTGAAGATACGAGCATACAATATATTCTCCGGTTTATGTATGTACGTTCGTGCATAATGGCTACGTAATAAGAAAATAGTAAAAGGATCTCTAGCTCCGTCAACTTACTTACAATACTGGATAATAAAAGAGGTGTTAATTGTAAAAATACAATAATATATTTTATAATAAACTTTGAATACAAGAAGTTAATTTACTTTTTTCTTAGAATGAGATTTAAGATTTCATTTAACCCATTAATAATTTGAATGGAAGTTGTCTTATTTATGAATTAACTTTCAGCTTCGAGCTAATATGACAAAAATTGTGTATATAAGGTATCTATATTAATACTAACCTCAACTTTCTACTATAGTCTATTCAAATCATTATGAACATTTGCAACGCTCTACCAATTTTATGTATTATGAATATATTGAAAAATATCGCAGTATTAAAAATTGCGGCAGCATTTTAGCGTCGATAAGAAAAATCGAGCCCAAAAAAGCACGCGCTATTGTTATCGAATTCGGGCACTGTCCCTATATTGAAACAATTCGAAGAAAATACCCATAATTCAGTTGCTGCTCATGTAGCTTTACCGAGGGATTTTCGGATTTACCGAGCAGCCGACGACGGCACGAACTCGTTTCCACGCGCGCGCGCACACACCCACACACACACACACACACACACACACACATATCCGTATACATACACGGCATTTTCTCGGATGCACGAACGACGATCTCGATCGCCCAGTCACGTATATAAGTGTCCTTTATTCCGGCTGAATCTGCGCCCCTGCGCGCCACCAACACCGCGTACGCGAATTGTGCCAACGTTATGCAAAATAAAGGCTCCCGCCGTGGCGAGCAGTCGATATATTTTCCTGCGCGCGCTTTCTTCGCTCTCGCGGCGCGGAGCTGCAACGGCCCAGAAAAAATATTGTGACAAGCTCGTAAATTCCCGCGAGAAAACAGTTTTCTTGTTTAACGTTGTTTTATTCTGTTTCGTTCTATACCGAATGCGAAGTATTGCGCGAGCAAAATGAACAGTGAGGATTTATCGGAAATTTTACACGGGGTGAGGTGCGATTGCATTCTCACGCTTTACTCGGAGATTTACACTTGTTGTTTCATTATCTTCTTCTCATTCATTTATTAAACTATGATTTCGTAATCACTTGAGATGTTCACGTAAACATGAAAGATTTCAACGCTGATATTTTATTTCTAATGGTACCATAAATATTTTATGTACAAGAATGGATTGACTTTATTTAGAACTTATAAGAAATTTTAATTGGCCTTTTTGCAATACATCAACATAACTCAAAGGATAATTCAGCGTCACATATATAAGACAAAGGAGGATGCCCACGAATGCATAATAAGTAAAGGGACACAGGGAGGCGCACAAAACTGACTATATTATTTAGAGTTTGTCAATATATGGACATTAAAATAAAATGTAGCCCGGAAAAGTAAAGGGAAACTTTAGAGAAAGAGGACAACATCCAATGAAATAAGTTAAAAAATCAGGATTTTATCAGGCACTAAGCAGTAAAAACTAGGAACTTTTCTTTTCTATACAGAAGAAAATTGTTCATCAGTTTTATAAGTTCCTTATCAATGTTTTACCTAGAGCTGGTATAGGTCATCCATGGGCATACTCCTTTAATTATGTATTAGATAAATTAATGAAATGAAGTTGGGTAGAATAATTAAATTTATTAATTATTTATTATTTTTATTTATAATTCTATTTAATAGATTTTATCGTAATCATTTGAATGCTAAAAGAAACTCTTAAGTTGTACAAATCGCATTAGTATGAAAACTTTGCATATAAAGAAAATGATGTCTCCGCTTTTTATGTGTAGCATTAAAAGTTTTAAACTACAAATGAAATTATTGGGCTAGTTGAATAAGTTACGTATTATTTCAACCATTCCTTGTACTGAAAAGGCTTCTGCTCTAAACTTACAATTAAATTTTTATAATTTGTTCTTGTTTATTTATAACTTCAAAACGGCTTCAAATATAAAGAGAGAAAGTTGTAAATGTAAAACCTTTTACCTGCAATATTCGAGAAAACAGCACACACACACACACACATATATATATATATATATATATATATATATATATATATATATATATATATATATATATATATATATATATATATATCTGGTTATTTCTATGATGTATACCTACAAGTAAAAAGGATTTCTTATTTTTATTACATCTTAAAAATTTTTCGTTTTTAAAACAAGTAACAAAATCGCGAATTTTACTTATTTTAAGAAAAATAAATTACTTAAATAAGAAACATTTAAAAAATAAGAAAGTAAGAAACGTAGTTACTTATATTAAGAAATAAAATTTACTTATTTCGCGCGATCTCGTGGTCGCCGTAAAATTTACAAAATTCTTGACTTCGGCGAGGTGTGTAGAGTTCCGCCAGACCAAGACCATACGATATTTTTGATATAAGAAAATAAATGGTATTTAAAGAATTATAGATCATTTTTACACAGTTTTTAGCAATTTAAGTGTTGTAGAATCTGAAAGGAACCAATAAAGGCGAAAACCTAACCTCATATTTAGCAAATGTAAACAATGCGACCGAATTTCTTACATTAAGAAAATAAATTTCTTAAAATAAGAATCTTTTCTACATGTCTTAAAATAATAAAGAAAGTGTTCTTAAATTTGTTGCATCATATTTTAAGTAAATTTTATTCTCAAAACAAGTAATCCTTTTTACTGTGTAAATGAGCGTGCCTCTGATAAAAATATGAATTCAACCTTCAAAATTCTAAGGAATCCACACTAAAAAAATCAGTAAATTAAAATAAACGCTTATTCGAATATTCAAACACATTTAATGTACATTTACTTAAAATTAATAAACATTTATTAGTTTCAATCAATAATTTCATATTCAAAAAAACATTTACTGAAGTAAAGTAGATAATATTTGTACAAAAAATTAATGTAATCTTCATAGTAGATTCCTTGACTAAATTTTCATTAAATTGCACTTGAATATATTACATAATAAAAAAGCCTATATATATTAAAAAAACAAATAACAAATAGATTATTCTTAATCACGATTAAAAAAAAACTGAAAAGAAAAATATTCAGTAATCTTCCTAAATGACTGCTTAGCGCTCTTCATCCGTGCAATACAATAAACACCAACGAAATGCGACTCGCTACTCTTTGCACCCCCATTAACCGTGCGCAAGTTCAAAATCGCGCGAACTTTCTCGCAGGCCGTTGAAAGTTGGCGATTGCCACGCGCTCGCGGCGAAAGTACGTATACACGCGTAGTAGGTACGCGAGCGCGCATTTTCCAACGGAGCGCCCGCTTTAATTAGCGCGCTTCAGCGTATATACTCCACTAACCTCGCAGCTGCAGCTGCAGCTGTCCTCCCCCTCGGCTGCTGTCGGCCCACTCGCGCTCTGCTCTGCTCTGCCTTTGTCGCTTTTCCGACTCGCGTGCACGCGCTCTGAATTTAATTTCTGCGTCGCCTACGTCCGGGGATTCGCTCGGGTGCCTGTCTCTCCGCGCTAAGAGAATGGAGTGGAGAGGCCGTGCAGAGGCTTAAAAGGCGGGAGTCGCTGGAAGAGAGGACACTTTGTAGCGGAAATCTTGTGAATCTTGAAGACTTATTGTCTAATTTTGGTTTGCGAGATATCCGGGGGAGGTGTACGTTTGTAGGATATGCACATGATTGCGATGGCGTTTGAGGTAGAATGATGTGGTTGAGAGGTGTTTTTCTCGGGAATTGATTTTTGTTAAATAAGAAATTTTTAACAACAACTTCTAATCACTGAGCTCTAAAGGTTGTTCTTTTTATTTTTGAAAGAGAAGCATGTATCCTACAATTAAGGATATGATTTTAACGATACAAATGATCATGATTATAAAGTAATTATGTTTTTACGTTATATAATTCTCATCGATATTATTGTCCATGTAAATTTCAGTATCTTAAAGAATAACAGAATGAAAAGTTGTACAATTAATTTAATTATTTAAATTTTTATAATTATATTTGAAACAAATTTATCGAAGCGTAAATTTTAGTAACATAAACGTGTTCTGCTATCAATTTGTATTGGTTACTGTATTAACTGAAATCTGTTGCAACGCCGTTACCCTAAGCGGGTCCTGGGCGTAGTCGTCCAGAGCGGACGGGTGGGTGCCTATCACCACTACACAGCGCGTCCTCAGGTTGCGGATAGAGGAACGACCCCTGAGAAAGAGGTTAGCTGCGAATAAAGCGAATAAGCAGTCGCGGACAGCCGATAGGCCCAGGCGTGGGTGTGATGAGCCCGCACTGGCGAACGCATTCATCTAGAAACACTACGCAAGCACCGCAACAACTACAAACACTATACAAAATCTCCTATCTTACTTTCTTCTTCTACCTTACTCTGTAATCTATCTCTTTTACCACACATTTCAAACAAAAAATGGGCCAAAAATCCTGCTGTCGTGGAGGATGCGGGAGCGATGACAACTGCCCTGAGAGGGGATGTGTAGAATGATTCGCCACCTGGTCTTACATGGCAACGAAGCCAGCGAAGGCGCGCTGCCTTGCAGGGGGGCGTTAGGATATGAGAATGAAACCGAGTGTGTCTGACGACGAGTTGACTATGTCCTCGCCAAAGTCAGAAAGCTCTCATACTTAGTTCTAGGGAGGTATGAGGGTTATCACCCCTAGACGGATGGACTCACCTGCGATCGGAACAGGATCCAAAACGCGCGGGTTTAACTTACTATCATGGCTCAAAGAAAACAAAACCAAACCAAAACGAAAAGAAACTTAAGGGTGGGAACCTGGAATGTACGCAATCTACACAGAGCAGGCGCGTTCCGGGAAATCATAAATGAAACTGAGAGGTACAATTTAGATTTGGTAGCAATACAAGAAACCCGATGGAAAGATAACGCGATGCTAGGATCCGGTAACTTCACCTTTTTATATGGGGGCGCGAGCGGGCATTCTCTAGGCACCGGATTTCTTGTTAACAAAAGCATCATACATTCCGTTAAAAGTTGCAATTTCGTGAATGACCGACTCTCGTATATCATCATCGAAGGAGCGTGGTATAATTACGTGGTTATTAATGTCCACTGTCCCACGGAGGACAAAGAGGAAGAAGTCAAAAATCTTTATTATGAAACTTTAGAGCAATTAATCGACCAATTCGCGTCTTACGACACCAAAATAGTAGTGGGGGATTTCAATGCTAAAATAGGGAGAGAGGAAATGTTTAGGCCCACCATAGGCAAAGAAAGTCTGCACGAAACCAGCAATGATAACGGTATTATGGTCATAAATTTCGCAGCCGCAAAAGATCTTATAGTCAAGACCACGTGCTTCAAGCACAAGGATATACACAAGGCAACGTGGACATCGCCGGATGGGGCCACGCACAATCAAATCGATCATTTTCGTATTGATAAGAGGCGCCACACGAATGTACTCGACGTAAGGACCTATAGGGGGGCGGATTGCGACTCAGATCATTATCTAGTAGTGGCCAAATTAAGAGCCAGATTAGTAGCCGGTCAAAATAGTAAGCGAGCGAACAAAGTAGAAGTTAGCAACCGATTTCAGGCGCTCGAGGAAACGGATGAACAGACGGGAGTAGATGACGATCCGAACAGGTTGTGGGGGGCTATCGAAAAAACTATAAAAGGGGCCGCGAACAAAGTTCTGGGTAAGAAAAAAAGGCCGAAGAGCAAACCATGGTTTCACGAAGAGTGCGAACTCTGGTTTGAAAGGCGCAAGAAGGCTAAATTAGATAGTGTACACAATGAAAGCGATAGGGCCGTAGAAGAATACCATGAAATAAGAAAGCAAGTACGTGTGATTTACAGAAACAAGAAGCGCGAGTATCAGAAAAATGAAATTAGAAAAATAGAAACTAATAGTAGGGAAAATAACCCGCGCGAGATGTACAAAGGAATAAACGCTATTAGGAAGGGTTTTCAGAGTAGATCGCAGTTAATGAAGGATAAGGACGGGAACCTCGTGACAAGCGAAAATGAACTATTGAAATTATGCTGAACTCCATATGGACGAAACGACCTACAAAGAAGTAGAGGCCGCGATCAAAAAGCTAAAAAACAATAAGGCCGCAGGAAACGATTCTATACCAGCTGAACTACTTAAATATGGAGGCACCGCGCTTACATCTAAAATTTTTTATCTAGTATGTGCTATTTGGAGAAATGAAACAATACCAGAAAATTGGAAAGAATCCATCATCATACCGATCTTCAAAACGGGAGATAAAACAGACTGCAATAACTACCGGGGAATCTCACTTTTAGCTACCTGCTACAAAGTTCTGTCAAACGTAATACAGGCCAGACTCACACCATTCGCAGAAGATATAATAGGAGATTATCAGTGTGGATTCCGGCGCAACAGATCAACGAGCGATCAAATGTTTACCATAAGACAATTATTAGAGAAAAAGTGGGAATATTGCGAAACTATACACCAGCTATTTGTGGACTTTAAGAAAGTGTACGACTCTGTCAAACGAAGCAAAATGTATGAAATCCTAGTGCTCCTTGGCGTACCAAAAAAACTCGTAAAATTAATTCAAATATGTCTGAACGGAAGCACTGGAAAGGTCCGAGTAGGCGGTAATGTATCCGAATCGTTCATGATACGCGACGGTTTGAAGCAAGGTGACGGGCTTTCAACGGTACTCTTTAACCTGACGCTAGAGCATGTTGTTAGAAAAATGCAGGCTAGCGAGCTAGGCGCAACACTCAACGGAACAACGCAAATTTTAGGCTATGCGGATGACTTGGATATAGTGGGAGATAATGGTGAAACGGTGGCGAGAAATGCGGAAATCCTTATAAATGCGGCTAAAAACACGGGGTTAGAAGTGAGCGAATCGAAAACGAAATATATGATCATGGAGAAACTGGGCATTCGCGAAGCAGAGGGGGATCTCAGAGTCGGAAATTTCACTTTTGAAAAGGTTAGCGAATTCAGATATTTAGGTACAACTATAAATGATCGAAACGAAATTAAAGCCGAGATTAATAAGAGACTTCATTCGGGTAATGCCTGCTTCTACGCTGTGAACAGATTACTTAAGTCAAAGCTACTGTCGAAAAATGTCAAAATAAGGATATATAGGACTATAATAATGCCGGTAATCTTGTATGGGTGCGAAACCTGGGCGCTCACTAAAGCGGAAGAAAATCGTTTTAGGGTATTTGAAAATAAGGTTCTGCGGAAAATATACGGGCCAAAGAAAGATGAGGAAACTGGGGAGTGGAGGAAACTGCACAATGACGAGCTACATAATTTGTACGCGTCACCAAATATTAACAGAATAATAAAATCACGGAGACTAAGATGGGCAGGGCACGTGGCAAGAATGGGCGATGATCGTACAGCAGCGCGCATAATGAAAGGAAAACCGAAAGCAACGCGACCTCTTGGTAGACCTAGACGCAGATGGGAGGATAACGTAAAATCAGACATAACTGAAATTGGGCGGGAAGGCGCGAAATGGATGGGGTTGGCACAAAATAGGGAAACGTGGAAGGCTTGCGTAGATGAGGCGATGAACTTTCGAGTTTGAAATGCCATTTAAAAAAAAAAAAAAAATTAACTGAAATACGAAACTCAAAGCATTAAATGATATCAAAAGTAAATGATATCGAAGAAAATTCTAGAATTAATATTTAAAAATGTGTTAAAATATATACTGCAAATTATTCTAATTGTTAATGTGAAAATCAATATTTTACATTCAATAAAGCTTTTCAACTTAAGGTAGTGATAAAAAAAATGTTAAAATGTAGCATTACAAGTTTTAAACTACAAATAAAATTATTTAAATTTTTACAATGTAGAGTGGAATTCTTAAATATTCACTAGCTTAGTTTTCTTACAATATGAAAAAGTGTATCCAGTCATAAAATTTTTTTCTTTCAAAAGCATTTATTCTGAATTTTTTCAATATAAATACTTAATAATATCTTTACATTTACTGATATAAAACCTCAAAATCTCGATCCTACGCGTCACAATAAATTACTCTTTTTAACACAATATTTATTAAAGGAACTTCATGGCGTACACGATTCTAGGTGAAATGGTGAACGATAATTATTTTTTCGACGGTAGTTCGACTCCTTTGGACATGTACTAAAACTGATGTGGTTCACTCTTTCGTTAAAAATTTTATTTTTTTTTTTAAGAATGCAATTTAATTTGTTGAAAATTATTAATAACAATTTGTTAAAAATTTTATTGTATTCTAAAAATAATTATTAAACAAATTCGTTAAGGACAAAGTGTTCTACTTAAGTTTTAGTACATGTCAAATGGAGTCGAACTACCGTCGAAAAAATAATTTTCATTCATCATTTCACCTAGAATCGTACACGCCGTATATTACCTTTAATAAATATAGTGTTAAAAAGAGTAATTTATTGTGAAGCGTAGGATAAAGATTTTGAGATTTTATATCGGTGAACGTAAAGATATTATCAAATATTTATAGTGAACAAATTTTCAGAATCAATGCTTTTAAAAGAAAATGTATTTATGAATGGATAGCATTTGTTTTTCATTTAAGCGTTTAAAGGTGGTTTGCCATCTTAAACGGGCCAAAACTACTCTTCAAAGGATGAAATCATTCATCAATGACGAATTTTTCTTAAAATAAACCTCGCATTGAACTGATTGATCAATCCACTTACAGCTGCATGTGAAAGTCTCATTTTATATAAAAATAAGAATCTATTTTAGGCACACTTTGATGTTTATAGTAAGTATAAATTATTAAGTAAAGTAATTACTTGAACAAATTTTTATAAATAAAAGTTTAAGAATAATTAAAATATGCTTAAAACAAATTAATGGTTTTATTCAACACGAAAGAATGATTATAACGCATTTTAATACATAGTATACTTCTTTAATATAAAAATAACTAACATATGTTATAATTTAGAAATAATAGTTTAAATTAGAAAAATTATAAGTCTTATAATCCAGTTTAAATTACCAAGAAAAATCAGTAAACGCATGACCTTGTTACTACATTATTTTTAGAAAAAGCTGTTGATTAGAAAAGCAATTCAAATCGATTTAAGCAAAAAAAACTGCCGACTAAACACGTGTTTGCCCAGTTCTCTCGACGCTCGCACATCCGACACTAAAATTTATGCTCCTTGCCCAGCTTCATCCGGTTCAACTCGGACGAGAACTTTTGCTCCAAAGCTTTCGCATGCAAGCACATTGACGTTCAGCTGCAATGCACATCCAGAGGGGCAATATTTTTCACGGGTCCATTACACTGCGCGCACGACGTGCGAAATCCTTTGAAACGCCGGACTGACGCGACGGGTCGTTTATTATCATCGTCGAGACTGGAATATGAGGCGTCGCGCGAGGATGCAGTGGTGTAGTTTTCGGTGAGAGACACTCGCGCGACGCTCAATAAGCTTTAATTATCGTGCGATGTATTGTTGGCGCGTCCCTCGATTTTCCACGAATATGCATATGGTATGTGTACAAGCGTGTATAATATGTGTGAATATGAGATTTAAGCATGATAAGGAATAAGTGCGTATTAGAAAATTAGGAATAATTTCAAATTGTCTTTAAAATATTTTACTTACAAAGTGTCGTAAAGCATGTTAACATTAAGATTAATGTTGTGTACTTTCAAGCATCGGATAGAGCATAAAAACATAGTATCTTATTGTTCATTGTATTTTGTAAATACTATCATGCTCTCTCCAAAATTCAAAAAGTCGCATTTTATGCTAACGATAAAATATAGATGCGCTCCAAAATTTAGATTTCATTAACTATTTACTTGATACAAATCATGAAGCAAATCATAGAACATGGTTATTTTGATGGAATATAGCATCGTCGTTTGAAGCAAAACGAGCTTATATAAATAAGTAATATATAAAAACAATCATTAGTCGCCTATACCTTAGTTCGTAAATAACCCACGACAACGCTTACATCACTTAATTTTCCTCTTTTAAAGCACCGACAAGTAGCCTAATGCGGCTCATGATCTCCAAACGCTGTTGCAAGTGTGCAGTACAGCCTACATCAAGGGGCGTATAGCTGATGCAAAGACTCGCACTCGACTTTCTAAGCGCCTATTTGCATCCATTTGGGCCAAGGCGCGATAAAAAGCCTACGTGGATGCTCTCTCTCTCTCTCTCTCTCTCTCTCTCTCTCTCTCTCTCTCTCTCTCTCTCTCTCTCTCTCTCTCTCTCTCTCTCTCTCTCTCTCTCTCTCTCTCTCTCTCTCTCTCTCTCTCTCTCCGAGCCAACGTGGAACTCTCGTCTAGTAAGGGCGCACTGCCGCACGTAAGCCCGTACCTATGTATACTCATGTAGTCATCGCGTCTCCTCCCCTTTAAAATCGTTTTCAGCGTGGCCTCGTCTCACTCGGAGACTACCTATAGCAAGGTGTGAATTTACATTCCCTTTTCTTTTCAGCTGGCGCGAGCGCGAAATTTCCTTTCTTCTAGCTCTTTGTCGCGAGGCGCACCCGTCTACTTAAAACCGGAACAATTGCCGCGTAGAGGCGACGGCAGGCAGGCA
Organism: Gastracanthus pulcherrimus; assembly: GCA_949152435.1. Lineage (NCBI taxonomy): Eukaryota > Metazoa > Arthropoda > Insecta > Hymenoptera > Pteromalidae > Gastracanthus > Gastracanthus pulcherrimus. The sequence continues at coordinate 42,094,992 of OX424574.1, forward strand.
GGCACTCGACGCTACTCGTACAAGGGGACGCTTTTCGCCGTGGGTCGAAATCGAGGTTAAAAATCTAGTTCCGCTTATGCAACGTCACGAATCCCATTGAACGGCGAATCCGCGACCGAGTGAGCTTTTTCAATCGATTAAGCATAATTCGTCTTCTTTTCGAGACTTCAAAGACGATGTTGCCTCTCGTGTCTTTAGTCTTTATAGCTAGTTGAGATTCTAAAGCAAATCATAGGATAAATGTTTTTATATAAATAGCACTGAATTGAACATTTTATAATTAAAAGACGTTTTAGTAACAAAACAAATTGTAAATTAATACAAGATCTTTATTCTATATGCATTGCTCAATCTTAATTAAATACAGATTTAATATATTTTAAGATTCTAAATATAATATAATATTTTGAATTGTTTAAATGTATGATTAGAAAAATAAACAGAATCCATAATCTCCTTAGCAATCTTAAATTTCCTCAAAGCTACTCAAACAACTCTGCAGTTGATAAGTTATTCAGTTAAAGGGCATTTCGCTTGATCCACTATTTTAGATATATATACCCCTTAAATAAATACACCCTTAAAGTAAATATTTGTTCAGTTCAGCCTCTTCAAAAGTGATGTATCGTCCTAGTATCGAACCGTAAATATTATTAGATCAATGAAATACATACACGAAATTTGTTAGTAAACTATAATCAACCCTATTTCAAGAGATATACTTACATTCTTTACGTAAAATGGAATAAAAAAGTCATCTTCAAAACACAGTTTACAAAAGTAATGACTCTATCACTCTAAGTCGCCGCCCGAGAAAAAAAGCCGTGCTCAGAACCTAAAGACTCCAAAGCTGCCCCGAGGGAGCCACATCAGCCCTCGGATGAAAGCCCGAATGTACAAGAAGAGCATCCCGAGCAAGCCGGCAAGCAAGTAAGCAAAGTCTGTATAGCAGCCTCGAGCCAACGCGCCGACAAAATAGCAAAAAGTCGGTTAAGTGGCGGATCATCGACACTCGCGTGCAGCAGCAGCAGCAGCAGCAGCAGCAGTAGCTGCGGTAGCATCAGTGGAAGTTTCGCGGGCTGTTTTTCACATACGTTCAAGAACCGAAGAGAGGAACTGCGATCAGAGCACCAAGGGAGTGCCTGCTGAAAAAAAGCTTGATTAAGCTACTTGGTGCCCTAAAATCAGTTTCAAACGTTGAATTTCTTCCACTTTGTTATTAAATAGTGTTATAAAGAAAGCTTATTAAATCGTAATAATCAACCTGAACATTTTTATAAAAAGGATAATATATTTATACATGATATTTCATTAAACTGTATCGCAATACAGAGTTACTCAAGTTACTAAAGCACTACGTATTAATATAGGCGATATCTTTTATCTTTAATCACATCTTAACAGCGTTATTACAATAGATATTAAATATCTCTAAGACATCTTTATAGGTTCTATAAAAGATTCTTTAAATATATTCTTTATCTTTATAATTAAAGATGTGATACGTATGAGGATGTGTGGATGATCTTGACATTTGATAGACTCAATATAACCGTTTCTTAGAAACGGAAGATTAATAAAGTTAAGTCCTACTTACTTTTTTAATATATCCGTAATAACGCTCTATATCACAATTTTTTAAAATAAATGTAAGAATAGCCGTTTTTTCAAATTATGTCAAACGTCCCTTCGTAAAAAACTCGGTATATGATATATAAAAGCATATGGAATATAATAATAATATAAAAAATTGATGATAATAATAATAATAATAATAATAATAATAATAACAATAATAATAATGTTTATGAGATATTCACAAAACAAAATCAGAACATCGCTCATGCATCCGTATCCGGAGCTCGATCAATGGACCGCGATTCGCGTCGTGCTCTCGACCCTGTCAGCGCGGGGCAATTCGGCGAGGAGCGTGCAGGGAATTGGATTTTGGCGCGTTATGCGGGGGCTCGAACGTCGGGCCCATTTAGCCCACAAAGATGTGGTGTAGACGTATTTTGTGAATGCTGCGCCGATCCGGTGCGCAGGCTCGTCGGGTTCAGGGGGAGCGAGAAATTTCGCGCGGTCTGCGAGGAGGAGTATCAGAGGAGCGGATGAGAAAAAATTCTTGTCGTGCTCCAGGATGATTAATGGATTCTGAGCAACGGTGATGGGGAGAAATTGATGCTTTTTCAGGTTTTTCTTAACGGCAAGGTTTTCTTCGGATTTTTGTAATACGTAAAAATAGTTTCATTCTCTTTTGTGAGATAAAATTCAAGCTAAAGTAAACTTATAATTATACTCAAACTTTATGCAAAGTTATCAATATATTCTGATGATTGGTAATTATTTTTAAGATGAAATTTTATTCTTAAACTATATCACGGTCTATTTGAAATGAAATATAATTTTAAAACTGTATTTTAAAACGTTATATATATATACATACACGTAAATCTCTGCTAGAATCGTTTGTAGCTAAGCTAAACATTTATATATGTACATTAAAGCATAGATTCAAATTGAAAGCAATATTGTTATAGTAAGATAGTATTATTTTACCAAATTATAATTACTATATTTATCCAGAATATCGAATTCGAATGTTAAATCATCTGAATATGTAAAACATTGAATAATGTATATTTCAATTGAATAACTTTGCGTAGTTTATAAATTCGATTGAAAACCTTGTAGGTTTTATCAAAGTGCGAATAACGTAATATATTAAACGAATAACATCAGAAAAGAATTACGCCAGACAATTTAAAACTAAAACTTAGCATAAAACAAAATTGAATTTCCTCTTATTTATGATTTCAAGAATTCCGCACACAAGCAAAACCAATATTCTATTCAAGAACATTTTTTAAAGAACATACCAAGCAAACTTTCTCGTAAACAGCGTATCATAAAAAATTTACACCCACCCAATTTTCTCTTTCCTCCCACATTCAAGTCTGATATTCTTCTTCTCGAGCAGCGATGGTATCAACGTCCGGGTGCACCATAGTCAAGAAAGTGTCTGGATGTGGGAGAGACAGAGAAAGTAGCTACGGTCGTCGAATTTCCACGGGGCAAAGTGTGTATACACACAGAGAGCAAGTAAAACTGCGTTATTACGACACCGGTTACGGCACGGTAACTCTCTCTCTCTCCCTCCCTCGCTCCCTCCCTCTCCCTCTCTCTCTCTCTCTCCCTCGCTCCCTCCCTCCCTCCCTCACTTCCTCTCCAATGACCAGTTTTTGCGGCTCCATTTGGCCATTATACGATTTTTTCTTAACGCATGTACGATCCCCCGGAGCAGCGCTGGTGCACGCAAGGCGGCTGCTCGGCGAGAAAAAAAAATTCATTCGCGGGTAATTTTTATCGTTCCGCTTTTCCTCCTTCAACACCCGCCTCTTTCTTTATACCGGATTTACGCAATGCTATATGGGTCGGTCTGCCGGCTTTCTCGCCCTTGTTTTACGAGGCGGTTCTGCAGCGGTTTTCGCGGAAACGACCTTCGAGGGGCTCGGCGAAGTGCCGCAATCAAAGAAGTTTTCTTTTTTCTGTAACTTGCCGCGCCGGCCCGGAGCAATTGCACTCGGGTGTAATAAACGTTTTTACGCGCGCGGAAGTATTTCGGTTCGTTATACGTAATATCAATTTTATGACTTATTTATATCAATGTTGATTTTTCCATTCGTTTATTCTTGGCCTTTTAGCTACACAGTTGTTTTATTTACACGTGTCGCTGGTGTGTAGACGAAAAATTATTTATACGCGCTCAATAGACCTATTTTTTATTTTTGTAATGTCCATTCTACACTAAGCTTTATGTCATTTCTACATCTAGTGATAAAGCAAGAGACTGTTAAAGAGAGCTGTAGTATAGTTGGTCAAGATTCACTACAGTTCATCATAAAGTCAGCTACTATTATAAAAGATAATTATTAATCACTTTTTGTGTAATTAATTGTATAACAAAGGATTATTTTTTAATTTAATATCAAAAATGTTTCAATAGTTTACAATTAAAAACAATATACGTCTCACGTTTCATCTTTCTGAAAAATTGAACTCGCTTTAACAGCCCTCGCTTTATTACTAGGTGCAGAAATGTCATTAAGTGAGAGGTTATTCAACTAAGTTTAAGTGAAGCTAATTTTCTTTATTTATATGATTAATACTATTACATCATGCTTTTTATTTTCGGTTTCAAAGAGTTTAATTTTTGAAAATCATACTATTAAAGTGAGCCAACTTTTTGACAATCACCCATATACGTTTTATTTCTCTGTAGAAATAAGAAATAATAAGTTTTTAAATTATATTAAAATTTATACAGTCATTATTTTGTTTTTATGAAATTTAACATTGGTATTTGTAATTGAATTTCCTTCAGACAGTGTATAAATATACACTTTCCTGTCTTCGGTTTTGTTCAGAGCTGAGTTTTAAAATCGCATATTCAAGTGGACACATACTACTAGAAAGCTCCAGAATATTCATGAATATGCTGTAAGCAACGTGTTAATACAGCCTTACACTGAGTAAATTACAAACTCCACCGTTGCAGTATTAATAGGCAAACAATTAGTAATTAAAAAACAATTTAGTTGAATAATTCAACGATGAAACAGATCTTTTTGAAATAACACTCGAAAGATTAAAGACGTTACTTATTTCCTTGATATCTCACACCCAGAACAAGACTATAACAACTAAAAATTCTATTTTTTACTTAAATTTTATTATTCTCTTATAGTTTCCCAATATTTCTGAACGGATTTTCGAAGTGTATTGAGGGTTTTAATTTTTGTATGAGCTATTTAATGCGCAATAATCAAGTTGAAAAATGTTAAGTTTTTATAGCGTTATTCGGGAGGTGCGATATAATCTTGATTAATTTGAAGTATTTTTATTGGGTAGTTCGGAGAATTAATATAAGCCGCTTTTCTATATTTTGGTGTAATTTGCTATTCACAGATCATCATAGTATTAGTAATTTAAAATGTACTGTATCTTGATGTGATTAAACTTCGTGCCAACGTTTGAGCATAGTATTATAATATAAGTAGTATATGTACTTGCTTACATACAAAACAGATTATAGGAAAATCCCTATTAAAAATCTATTTTAAAAGAATAAATTACATTTTTATAATACAATTATAAAATTAACTATAGAAGTAACGAAACGCAACAAAATATAAGAAAACTATTAAAAAGTGTATGTAATAAGAGCCACTAACTTTTTCAGGAATTGCTGTAGCGCCTAAAATGTACTGCAGGAAACTAATAATTTCTAGACTGTTAGTTAGATTTATACGTCCGACAAGTACGGACCGGAGGAAACGATGAATATGCAAGGCATTAAGGTTCGCGAAACAACCTATCACCACATCAATGTCTCATACTTCTTCGAAACGTTCCTTGGAGATTTACAGTCACATCCCTTTAGATAAATAGTATAACCACTTGATAAAAATCTTACATTACAATTGCTGAAATATTTCTTTATACCTCACTTATTCTTTTAATCAGTACAAATTTTAGCTTAACATTTAGTTTTTAAATAGTGAGAAAATATTGAGTTTATTAAATCTAAGTTATTTTATTAATTTTCTGTTCATGCATTTCAAATCGGCAAACATTCTTTTTAAATTGATAATCTAATTAGACGAAGTCTTTAAAACTATTAAATCATTCGCGATAATCAAGTCAAATTTTTCTTTATTATATTTCATTGTAATTAACTCCTTAGATTCCAAGTCACTTCTGGGGAATAAAATCAAAGATGTCAGTATACTTCAAAGACCAGAAGAAGATGTTTGAAATGATAATGCAAAAAGTGATACCGTAACAAATAGCACAAAATATGCCATAATAACAAATTTGATTTCACTAATTTATAGAATGTATTTCCATTAATTGTACTCTAATCGCATAGTATTGTATAGTATAGTTAAATTAATAAAATGATATAAATTTTTAGAATATTTCAATATAGAACCTGCACGATATTCATTATACGGGCCATCCAATATATGATATCTACTCCATGATCACAAGTAGTCAATGTCTCGCGACGATAGAAAGATCAATGACTTTGCGCCTTCACTTCCCACCATCAAAAACGCATTCCCCAAAGAATTGTCCTTTCGAAATAAGCGAAGAATAAAAGTCGAACTCGAAAGCCCCTTATCGCGATTTCGGCACGATTGTCATCGGGCTTCGGCTCATAAATTTCTTAGGGTGGTCATATACTATATAGTACGAGGGCGCAGTCACCGCGACCAAAAAGTAGCAAAGAAATGGACCTTCCGCTCGGCCCTCAGATCGTTTATCGCCGTGATAATTTTTTCCCTGACGACCCTCTTTCCCTGACGAAGGAGCAGCAGCTGCAGGCGCCTTTTCCGGAAAAGAAAAAGAGAAGACTTCTTCTCAACGTCTAGTTTTTTACTCCTCTTTCTCACGGCTTTTGCTTTCATTGGAAAATCATTGAAAAAGCGATAGTAAATAGAAACGAATCGTGGCTCCACCCATTCCTAGTTTACTAAGGGAATAATGCGATTTCACCTGGGTTTCGAAGTTAAGAAAGAAACGAAACAAGTGGACGCACTACAGTTCGAAGCAACTGAAGTTTATTTAATTTTAATAAATTTGAATTTGGAATTTCAAGGAGCCACTTTTAAATAAACGAGTACTCGTATACTTCAAGATTGATGATGCTGTGCAGCGCGTTGTGTGTATGCGAGAGTGGTTTGCGAGGTTTTCTTGGTCGAGAGCATGTGCACACACAAATTTCTTGGTTCGCACTTTGATCAATACGTTGTTTTTATAGTCCACGTTGTAAATGTTTAGACACGATATAAAATATTTAGTGTACGTACTATATTATTTACATACATACATAAATGCCTAGGAAATTGGATATGACTAGAAAAATGCATAAAATATTTTTTCACTTAGTTTTATTATTTATAGATTAGAAATTTAATTGATAAAAATCATATTGCTCTATAGTATATATTAGAAGGAATAGGTCATTTTTAATGAAGTTGTTAACGACAGAAATAAATTATAATGTTCATAATCGTAGCGCATATATACTTAGAATACGTAGTATTAGTCAATTATAGTCAGGCACAAATATTGGTTCATTCATTAATCTCGTTTAGCAACATTTTAATTATCTCTTATAATTATATCAGCAGCATTCCATTTTTAAAAGAATAGTATATTGTGCAACAAGATGAAGGAGGGGTGAAAATTCTTTTTAAAGAAGGTAGAAATAGTAATTTCTTGACACTTAAACCAGGCATGCCCGAAATGAGCAATTTGGCATCTATTGGTTAACAGGCATGAAAGACGGTGCGCTCTATGCGTGCAGTATTGAAACAAACATTTTTTGTCGTAGTATACGTCGCGAGTCGAAGATGAGTACTGCAAACACACGAGGTCTAAAATGTCCACTAGCCCTTGGTGCAACCATATTTTTTGTTATACATGTTTTGATTTTCGTGTTTTTCGTGTCTGAAAGGCGAGACTGGAGTGACTTTTTCGACACAGCAATCACGAGCCTATTAAAATAGAGCACTTAAATTTTATATGATTTTTGCCCGCTCTGCACTTTTCTTGCTCGCTCCGGATTGTTTTCGGGTACGAAAAGACCTAAAATCGTGCCTATGTTACAAAAACACATTTCTTCATATCTATATAGGAAATAAAGTGGCCGTTTTCCAACCGGTGGACAATGAACAGAATAGCGGGCGTAATGTCGTTACTTTACGCCCGGTTCTCAAAAACAAAAAATTCAGTTAAATAGGTCTTAAATATGCCCGGGCCTCTCTAATCATACGGTATCATCCAGATTGTCTGGATACATTTAAGACCTATTTTACACAAATCAGGCTATCCTAATATCTAAACCCCTTAACTATGGAGTATCTTCGGATGATACCCCATTTTTAGAAGGGCCTGGACATATATATATAGATCAGATATATTGAAATTTTCAATCTAACAGGAGCGTATTTGCATCGTGTCATAAAACAGGTATATTTAATTCTGCTTCATATAAATGAATAAACGCGTAATCCAAACATGTATTCAAAAAAATATAGTATGCATCATGGACGAGAAACCGTACTAGATCTCGTGTGTTTGCATTACTCGTCTCCGACTCGCGATACGCACGCATTTTCGGCTCGTGCTTGCACGAGCCTTCGACTCGTAATTTAAACCCCACATTTGGACAAAAAGACATATTTCTCGCCCTCAGTATACAATATACTATTATTATTAAATTAGGTGTAAGATTAATATTCAATCATCTTAATAATTTAGTACATTTAATATTAGTTATACTTATATTCTAAATTTAATTATTTAAATTGAGTTGAACAAGTTTTAAACGTATGATAAAATTATAACAATTTTCTAAAATTAGTAACTAATTAATTTGATTAAATAGTTGGAAAGCACTTTTTTATTTTTCCTTCTATTCGAAATTCTATTTAAAACATAAAAGAAAAGTAAATCTAAACTCAGCGCCTTTTGATTATAAACTTCATAACACAAATGCGGTTCTGCTTTTATAATACCGCAGAATCTCATATAGCAAAATCTTGCTATAAAAATTATTTTATGAAAGCGCGTGATATAGCGAGACGCAATCTTATACAGCGGAAGGCCATGGAGGTGTGGTGAAAAAAGGTTCTTGTCACCGGCGCGTGCGCGCAAGTAAAAGTTATGAAAATGCGAGCAAGCTCTCTCACTACTCTCGTTTCGACGCTCGGCTGCTGCTGCTGTTTTTCGTGCGTCCCGTAATTTCTTTTACCGTCGGGACGTAAAAGTCGGCGAACTGGAAGCACCGAAAAGAAGACGAAGACGATGTGGAGAAGGAGAGCACGGAGCGGCGTGGGATGACAAGAAAAAACAACGAAAACCACGGCCTCGCGCAGCAAGGAAGTCTTTTAACCCTTATTTCCACGTGACTGCCGAGGCTGCTCAATGAGGGAGACCTTGTAAACATGCTCCCCATATTTTCAGTTCCGTATACCGGAGAGGGGCTGAGAGTGAGAGTGGAATAGAAGGAGAACGTCCGGGTCTCGGGATTTTGTCTTTCCTTTTCTGATTTTCTTATTAATAGAATTATTCACTGGATTTTGATGAGTAATTTTATTTTTACGTTATGACTATAGATGACTTCAATGTAGATACAAATTATAAAAAGTTTTTTGCTAAAATTAAGAATACTAATTATATATTGCAAGTAGTTTGAGGGACTAGGTACGTATATTTCGCAAACGAGAATCGTTTTAACTTCATGCAATCCTTTGAATTGAAGTAGTAATTTTCATCCATAGTAACCATTTTTTTATTTACTTTCATGAATTAAATATTTTTACTATTGAAGTAGATGCTATCCCAAATGTTATTTCGAAAACTGTATAGAAAATGCCAGAAAGAGCAGGTACACTTTCTTTCTATCTTTACATAATTTTGGGATAAGACCTTTCTCTATCTTTCTCTCCATCTTGCTCTCTCTCTCTCTCTCTCTCTCACTCTCCCCCCCCCCCTTCCTTCCTCCCATCCCTCACTCCCGCTCATCGACTGGAGTCCCTCAGAGAAGTGTGCTTGGACCTTCACTATTTTCCGTCTTTATAAATGACCTGCCTAAAGTTCTCGATGTGTCCAAGCACGTGATTTTCGCGAATGACACTCAGATATTCTGCTCATTTTTTCCTTTTGAAATTTATGAGGGTACAGCTGCAATCAGTCGTAACACTTTTGCAGTGACGGTCCGGGTCTCGGCAAACGGGCTCTCACTCAGACTCAAAAAAATCAAAGTGATGACGCTGGGAAGTCTGATTTATGCAACACAATTCGACCCAAATGTCATCCCCAAAGTTATTATTGCGGGGAGAGTTTGTTCCTATGAGCAAGAAGTCAAAAGTCTTGGAGCCTGGATAAATTCCACCCTTGACTGGAACATATACATAAACCGGTTCTTATGAAAGGTTCACGGTGTACTTTTCGTTATTAAGCACTATAGGCATACGCTCCCACGCAGCATAAGGAACCTAGTACAGAGCATTGTTGTTCCACACCGACCTTGACAAGACCCGCTATCTAAAACTACAGCGTACGCTTAATGTCTGTGTGCGATTTGCCAGCGGAAACATACCGAGACGCGGCCATGTTACTTCACACAGACTTTCCCTCGGCTGACTCTAGGCTAAAAAGCGACGCGGCGTTGTCACGGCGTTCAACAACCTGCAATATCTTGCGTTTGAATTTACAATCCTCGATACGTATGTGGTTACTCGCTGAGCAACCCGCATTTCCCCCAGCACCATACGAGAAAAGTTGTGCAAATTTTTAAATTAGTTTACGCTAGATAGTACTCTCTCAGTCCTTGTGCTTCTTCACTGTCAAGCATCAACACCGTCCCCTCGACGACACGATCGTAAGGTAGTTTTCTCTCGACTCTCGCGATCTTCGCTGCTAAGGGTTGCCAAACTAAGAAAAGTCATTCGCTTATATCATAATTCGATTAATGTAGACACTAGCAAAATAAGCACTATTGTGACGATTTGCTAACCATTAGCAAAAGTTAGGTAGCGTGGACCATTCCATAGATACGAGATCAATTGATGCATGCATGGTATAGGTACAAGGGGGCCACTGTAGGGATTATTTTCTTGTACCTACAAATAAAGTCCATTACCCGTACTTTTATTCAGTAAGCCTTTATACGGTAGGTATAATGTATTTTATTAACGTTGATAGTATATCTATAGGAGAGAGTGGCAAAAATCTGGATACTTTATGTTCAAAGTAGTTAACACATATTAAATCATCAAAATAATTTTTCCTTTAAGTTTAGATCTATTTATTAGTATATTTTCTAAAACAAAAACCTTATAAAAGCCAAAAAATGCAATAACATTTTTCAACGAATATTACAAAAAGTTACTATTTCCGATTTTACAAAAGTGTGGAGCAAATCGAGATACATGTGTTTATTTGATATACAGTACTCTACGAGAATTTAGGTTAAGTAAAGTTGAGTTAAGTTAAATCAAGTGCCCTGAAACAAGAGTTTCACTTAAACTTACCTAAAATTTTTATTTTATCCCCAAAGAAGAGTAAAAAGTTGCAATTTTAATAGCTATGTTACTTCTATCTAGAGTCGTTAAATGTACGCATAGCCCTAGACGTGATTAAAATAACACTATAATATATTCAAGTATAAAAATTTACATGTGGTTCCAAAATATAGTATCACTTGTAGTGTAAGGTTCCGGTTTGCCTCCTATTCCGATTTGCCGCACTCTCGCATATATGTTTGAGTTTCAATATTGCCTATATATGAGCAATGCTAATATTTTTTGGCTCTATCTCAGGTATTATGATCCATCGGATGAAACTACAGGTATTGTGTTTCATTTTTAGGTTCCAAAAGTCGATCAACAAAGTTTCATAAAAATCTGAGACCCAATCTTCGTGGTCTCCCCTTGTGAATAATTTATGAAAGTGAACGTAACAATGCATGTATATATACATAATAAATGTAAGTTGAATTTTTATGAATAATAGTTATATTTAACCATAAAATTAAATTTAACGAACTGTAATATTATTGTGATATATAATAAGCACATACGGCCTATAGCTCATACTATTAAGATGAAATGACGCAATATTTCATATTTTTACACTAATAAAGATTTTATCTATCTATCTATCTATTATGACGAACACACACTAAGATACATAACACTATCTATCTAGTCTTTCATGACGATTGCACTTGTCGAGCTGCGAGCAGCATCACTCGAGGCTATTCGACGAGTACTGCTACGTACATTTCGGGTAGACATTCACTGTGTTCCACACCTCCTCCAGGTCAAAAAATGTATTCGCTTTTAATTATGGACGGGACATCGTGACAAGTTGAGACATATTGCACGTTGATGTTGTACCCCAACATACTGTAATACTTCTTTCCATGGAATGACCTAGCCCAAATCAACTTGCTCTATCAAATAATATTACTTCGCCAAGAATTATCTCGTTTCATGGCAATGTGGTGACGAATACCGGTAACTAGACCAAACTTCATGCCATGTGATTCAAGGGACTTCTTCGTCATTTGTGAGTGGCTATACACGTATGCGCTGGAGTTTGAACTGCTTGCAATTCAGCTTATCAACAACCGGCCATTGAAGTGAACTGAGGCTATAGGAAAGGCCTTTATGCAAATTGAGGAAACTCTTATCTGGCAGAACACTAATGCTATGCCGACTTAAACTCGAAAGAACATACTAGAAGTAGACGGACGCTACGAGGATGGAAGCACACAACATCCAACGCTGCACTTCCTACTTCTCTGCAAAGTTTACAAAGACAGAAAGTTGCTATCGCATTAACAAGCCCAAGTGTCTCGTGGTGATTTGGATATTCTTCAAATATAAATGTGTCTTCCAAAACAAACCATTCAGTATAAGGATCGAGCCCTTGCGTGAATGGATCGGCACCATGGTGAACGCGGAAAGTTACACCACTGGTGACGATAACAGGCATCATGACGAGGTCAACTTAATTAAATATCTTACAATTTTTTCCAAAATCTATGATTTTTTCTATTAATAGTTTCATATTCAATATTTTATACCAGCTTAATTATTACAACATATTATTAGAATTATGTGTATTATTAGCATACATAATAAAACAAAAAGTGTAAAAGAAATGCACTATTTTGATATATTATTTATATCTTCAGAAGTCAAACTGACCTCACAGCAGTGGAAAAATCCAAATCGACAGTTCGGCATACTCAGAAAACGGGGCACCATCAAAACTTCCATGCGCAATGCATTTCTCACAGCACGAAAAGATGTATTTACGTCAATTTGTCGAATTCACGCGGCCGGTACTCTCAGAGTCAACAGAAATGGGCAACCTCGCGCAAATCCTTGAGAACAATTCCCACGTTACACAGCCTAGTCGTAGCGGAATGGTATAACCGCTCGTATACGCGGTACTCAACTCGAGAGTGAGAAAGGGAGAAAGCGAGACAGAGCGTTGGAGAAAGAGAGAGAGAGAGAGAGAGAGAGAGAGAGAGAGAGAGAGAGAGAGAGAGAGAGAGAGAGAGAGAGAGAAGAGATGGAGGACGGCGCAACGGAACAATCGAGAGGCGAATCGCAGAATCTCTCAAGCCTCGACTGGCAGACAGACGCTGCAGAATGCGAATGCAAGCGAGAACATTGCGAGGTATGGCAGGGAGAGACAAATAGAACTGATAGGCAGATGAGATGGCAGTATAAGGGGATAACGAATGGGGAGAATCAAGAATGTACGAGAGTTTAAGAGCTGACGGAGGGTGAGGTAAGAATAATGGCTGACAGGCTTTTCGCTGGTTTTTGTAGAAGTTTTGCGCGATAATGTGAACATTATCATCACTTTATGTACTCATGTTCACATGATGTATTTCATATACTATGAGTCTATGTTTAAGATGTTTATATGTAGCGTTCAGAACCATAACGGAATAAGTCCATTTTCGAAATTTAGTAAACGTTCATACAAATTTTGAAATTGTTTGTGAATTATGTTATTATTTACCTGATTTGAACTATGCAATTGATACATAGTATATTCAAGTATTGATATCAGTGATAAAATTTATCAAAGGATGCTCATGGCAGCCCCCTTGAGGAAATGTATGAAACCAACAACATTGTTTAAAGCTCGTTTAGATATGAATTTGAAGAAAAATTTAACTTAAAAAAATAATATATATGGATTAATGCTATCTAAAGCAATGTTTAAAATCTAACCATACTCGGGGATTTCTACTTAATTTTCATTTTAACTTACTTTTTATCGCGTTTTTCTCAACTTTCCCCACGCTTTAGGGGGTCAATTTTTATTTCAAAATTCTTGTTTTGATGAGTTCTGAACAATGGTGTTGGTTTTATACGTTCTCCTTTAACAGATCAGTTATTATAAATCAGTGGACATCCTCCTTTCACTTTTTTATGTCACTAATATTGAATATGTTGCAACAGCTTATAAAATTTCTAAAATGGGCTTATTCCGTTATGGTTCTGAATACCCCATGTATAGATCAATGTCTTAAAAAACAACTCTTTTCTTTAAAAATAGTGCTTTATATATTCGTTATCGAAATTTTGTTGCGGGACATTAAACATTTATACTAAAACTAAAAATATAAGAGTATTTAATATATACAATTTATTTAGTATATGCTAGATATTGAAGTTGAGTAGAATTTAGAGATCCACGTTAAATTCCACCGCTTTAGATTTCATCCACCGTCATTAATCTACTAAAGTATCTGTATTACAGCAGAGTTTCGATAAGCCTTGGTTTCAAAATATTTGTAATGAATTATCGAGAGCGTGACTTGACTAAATGCGTACGTACTTATATTAACACATTATTTAATGTTCCAAAACATTTAAAAGTTTTGCCTTTCAAACATTAATTATTGATATTTTACTGAGCTTTTGGATGATATAAATCACTTTAATAATACAAATTATATAAAACAGTACATAAAAATTGTGTTCTATAAAAATTACTTTGCTTGCGTATGACTATTAATTTTCAAGGCTATTTCTTTTTATACGCTACGAAAGAGAGCAAGTAAAATTCCAACATTCTTTAAAGTACGTCCTTTAGAAATTCTATTTTTGGTTTCAAAACTTTAAAACTCAATTCCAGGAACAGTATAAATAAGCTCTGCAAGTCCGGAACAATCCATTCGTACAAAATCTTACAAACTCTAGACTCCCCTTAAAATCCGATATAAATTGTAACGTAAATTTAAATGAAAACCGAACAAAATAAAAGAATACCCCTAGCAACTCTTTCGACTAGAATACTAACAAAACCTAAAACACGAAATGAAGTTCATGTCCAATAAGAACGACCAGAAACCACATAATTATGAACAATAAACAAAATGTCGAATATAGATAGACGAGGGTACAGGTTGACGGAATGCGGGAGGGCACTGAACAAAGTCGACGGCTGGCAAACATAGGGTCTAGGCGCTCCGAAGCGAGTCGCAACGGGGCATAGCAAGAGAAAGATATAGATGAAGCAACTCCAGTGGAAACGGGCACGATTCAGTACCCAGGGGCCACTCTCTGCGCCGTATACAGAGCCGCTATATACTCGCCGCGCGCGTTGCGTACACAGCGCGCGGCGGACTGCGGCTGTGCGCTTCGAGAAGATTGAGTTTCGACTCGAGCCCAGCCTTTCGCATTCCCAGAGAGACGTACAGATAAAGATAGGAATCCAACGCGAGTGGGTGTATGAGCCCGCGTCTGTATAACCGTCCGAGCCTGCATTGTCACCGTGTCACGTGTGCGACAGTGTGGTAAGCCTTCTGCAGCTGATGTGCCAGGAAATCCCCCCCCCCTCTCTCTCTCTCTCTCACACACACACTCTCTCTTTCTCCATCTCCGTCTATTTCCCTCTCGGTTTGAGTACATAAAATGTCGAAGGTGAGACCCGCGGCTCTTAACTTTATTGGGCGAACCACGCGTGGGAGCCACCACGGCTTGCAGCGCGCACGCGCACGGATGACACGCGCGATATGTATAGCTCATTGTGTGCGGCACGCTGGGGATGTCATGTTTTGGAAGAGCCCGAGCTTCTTTTCGTGCCACAGGGACAATATTGAAAGAACCCAACATCTTGCTATTTCACAGAACGTGCGCTAAAAGATTTGTAATGTAGTGTATGTATTGCTGAGATGCCTTTTAAAGGTATTACAAATACTGAATATAATTCAAATACATTTTCATACGTTTATAACATAGTAATGATTTAGATAAGAATATTTAACGTACTAAACGATTAACCCTTAGCAATTGCATAAAAAAGGTAATAAAATTTTTTGTCTAAAGATTATTTGCTTTTAAGAATTTGCATGTTTAATTAGAATTGAAAAAGCTTTATGTAAAATAATTAAACAGGTATTTGATTTTATTTATTTTATAACTTGCTTTTCTTATGATGAACTTATCAAATAAATAGTTTTCTTTCATAAATCAAATTCGTTTTTGAACCTGATTTCGTTTCGGTATATATATACTATATACCAAATATAGCTATAGGCTATAAACCAAATATAGCTAACTTGCAAAATAGAATGATTGTTATGTCCATTGCGCGCTCTTAAATACGAAAAATAATGTGAAGTACTTTTATACCAGAAGTATTTAGACTTGGCTGCAAACATTTTTTTTTTTTTTTTTTTTATTATTATTTAACGTCGCCATGTTTGTGCTTCCATGTGGTGCTAATCGACGACGGGGGTCTGCGGTGTGTTTGTAAACAAAGCACATGTAATTTTTACAGAGGTGCTTGTATCAATCGGCAGAGACTAGGATTCGAACCCGGGTCACCGGCGTGGGAATCCGACACTCTACCGACTGAGCCGCCGCAGGCCCAAACATTTTTTGATTAGCTTCTAAAATTTTTTATTTTGATTCTTAATAAAGGTTTGTTCACTAAATATATATAAAAAAGATATATTTACTATAACAAAATTTTAATGTAAAATATACAATGCTATTCAAAATCTCGATTCATTTGAATCGGAATTAATTTTTCAGATTCTAATGAATCGAAACTGTGAATCACAATTCAATTTCCAGATTCATGCGTGAAACGAATTCAATTTTTTCTTTTTAAATGTATTGAGATATATCAGACTAGAAGGTAGCTGAAAATCAACTGTTCAAATCGACTGATTTTAAAGTTAATTTTGATTTCAGACAAGTCATTTTTATATCTGTTGCATTTTGTTTTACGACGAGATTTGAACAACTCAAGGCACCGCCATTTGGCTAACAAAAAAACTAATTTTTTTGCTATGTACTTCACTGTTTTCATGTAAAAAAATCGTTCAAAATATCTATGATTTTCATGCATCCAATGTGGCTTCCCCCCTTAATCGTTATATTACCGAAAAATTAACAAATGTACTATTTATCATACACTCAAAAGACAGCCCTATGTACAACATGAAAACAGAGAAAAATAAACTTTTGCTACTGGCGACTGAAGTTCCTTTGGATCTGGCGTTAATCACCTTAGCCGTGTCATCGATCGAATCGAATCGATTGCGCAACCAATGAAACAAGGCTCGTTCTCATTCCATAGTGTTCTTCTCTCTTCTCCCTTCGTCTTTTATTCTCATTCTTCGTTTCTTCGCGTAATGAGTTCTGCAAACAAAACTCTCGACGCGCTCCACTTCCGCACTAAAAATAGTGGAATCTGAAAAGTTCCGAGCTTTGTGCAGTCACTGGGAGAGAATGAGAAGAGCGCAATGGAAAGAAAAATAACGAAGGTCGTAAAAGATGACCTGACTAGATCGAGTTACGCTCGTCGAACGACAAAAAATCTCAATTGTGGTTAACGTTATCGAATTCGTAGAGGATGCATTACAACGTGGTATAAAAAATGACCATCTGATTTACGAGAATATTTACACATTGTATTTAAAACTGTTGTATATAACTTTTAAACGTAGTATTAATCCTAAAACTATTAAGACTAAATCATTTAATTATATTCATCAATGATTAGTACTAGTAAAATTGTATATCAAAATCATAAAATACGTGTACCTATATAAATAAAATAAATTATTAATAGACATCACTTTTAACTTGATTTATTTTATCTTAAATTATATATAACAATTTGAGTATCCACTGTTTCTTTATCCGTAAAGAAAAGGTGCGGAAATTGACATCTTATTACAATTATTCCCTACTGATTGGCCATTTACTACGCTGTTACGTATTCCGAGGACCTTCGATCATTTATTTATTTATTAAATTCTCAACACGAGAAATCTGAGAAATCTGCTACAAACAGCACATCTTGAAGAGAAAGAGAGATAGGAAAGCAGCATACAATCTTCGCGGCCAGTGGGGACGAATCTATCTCGTCGCTCCACGACCATCAAACCCACCAACCGACAAAGAGAGAGAATGAGGGAGAGCTGGCAAAAGGCCTCGTGATACGCGGACTCCCGAAGAGAGCAGCGACCCTAAGGATCTAAGCTAAATAAACAAGAAATTACTCGCACCGCTGGGATCACCCGGGATAACTCTTTATATATACAAACAACTCTCTCTCTCTCTCTCCCTCCCTCCCTCTCTCTCTTCCTCTCCCTCCCCCCTCTATCTCTCTCTTCAGAGGATAAGGTGGATCCTTTCCTGTATGCTTTATCGCTCGTGCGCATTAGCTATACACACGTGTGTGTGTGTGTATGTGTGTGTATATATATAGGCGATAGTAAGAAGGAGCCTCGCGGGAGAGAATCGGATTTCAATCGGTTCTCAGGTGATGTCATCGGTACGGGTCGCGCGCGATCGATCCCACCTCTCACTCTCTCAGCATCTCTCTGGCGCCATGGACCCGAAGGAATCCTTTTGGGAGATGGATATCTATATATACGCGGCGTAATACGTAGTTTCGTTCCTACACATCCCGTATATATATCGAGATTCGCTCGCATAATGGAACAGCGAGGTTCGCACATTGCTCGAGGGGGATGGAAAATCGAAGCTCTCGGGACGCACACGTATACACGTACACACACGTGCAAACACACAGACACTCGCATACCTACACACCGTGAAAAGGGGAGGTAGGACGAAAGCCGCTTTCTGGCTTGCATCTTTTAAAACTTCTTTAGCGAGCTGGCGAGTGGTTTTCTGTTGGTGCGCGTTCGGAAAAGGAAGCCACAGATAGTTGGAGAGGGAATATTGGAAGAATGGATTTTGCTACCCAATGTGTGCGTGGACGGACGAGAATTTGATGCTGGACCTGCGACAAAATGCATGTTTGCAGAGGAGACCAAATAAGCCACGTACTACAATGCATGCGGAAAAGCAGAAACGCAGGAAGTAATCTGCATTATGTATCAGAAAGTATGGAAATGGATTCAAGAAGATGTCTTTTTAATATTGCATCTTCTGAAATTGCCTCGACACCGTTGGAAAACGTCAATAAATATAGAGCAAGCGAAGCATCTTTATATTGCTCTTTATATACACAACATAGTTTCTTATCGTTTTATTCACTATGTAATATTAGAAAACTGTGGACTGTTTCCTGATATACTTAATTCTTCTAAATTTTAACCATATTTTAATCACCAAATAATTATTGTTTTTCAAATTAAATTTTACTTCTGAAGTGATATTGGTAACTAACAGCTGGTTTCGTGTACATAGGCACAAGCGAAATGGCCTTTTAAGATCTGCGAGAAATTATTAATGTAAATGGTATTTCAGTGAAACCGTAGGTTGGATTATATAGCTGATCGCACTAGATGTTAAATAAATAAAGAGGCTGAAATTGAACCGACGAGAGCTCGCAAATTCGAATTGTGAGTATTTTTAATCGATACGTCAAATATGTGGTTCAAGGGATCTTACGGCTCCAGCGGTATGAATTTTCCTCGGAGTAGGAGTCAATTTGGCTTATCTATTAATACAATTATTGATCGGTATGCTGGGACGGAAATGAAACTCTCAGAGTAAAAGATTGTTGGAATTTCTATTTTCAGTCTAAAAATTTTCTTTTATTTAAATAGAATTTTAGTGGGTTAAATTTGACAATCTATATTTATTATTATTCCAATCATTGTAAGTTCTTAAATGAGCCAGAATTCAATTTAATATAAGTTTAATAATTTATAAATAACAAATTCTATCGTTCGTATCAAACTATCAGTAATATATTGACATACTAATATTTAATTAATTTTTTTGTATATGTACACTAATCCTTACAAATAACCCCTGAACAAACAATATACTATCTGTTTATAAAATGCGATTATTGCGAATGAATTGAAACATAAGTCGCATAAGAATCAATAACTGGTATATCACCAATTTACGAGTACTTGAACACTCGATACCTCATATTAATTTAACAATCCTGTAAATCGAGAAGCGGGGATCTCGCATCCGACTCTTAAAGTCTCCTCGTAAATGCTCGTAATCGCGCACATGCTCCATAACTGGCGAGCGCAGTTTCTCTTATCCGCGAAAATTACACAACCGCATGCACCGCGACGACGCAAGAACCACCGCTGCTCTCTGCAAAACGCAGTGCGCGCGCGCGTCCTAATTCTCTCGCCGAGACTTGATTAATCCATTACTTACGCGCTATCCACCGGAGGAGCGGACAATTAATGACCGAAGCCACTGTATATATTTTGGAAGAATTCCCACTGTTTCTCTCTTGCGATATTTCTGAGCATTCGTTTCGACTCAGCATCGGTTTAAATCAAGCATATCTTCCGTTATTTTGAAATGCTCGAAATTATACGTGAAAAGCACAAATTGCACTAATGTTAACCAAATATTTTGAATGGATCTACTTCTGCTGTTTTATGTACTTAGAGAAGAAACATCACTTTGTGAGAGCGAGTTTTTATTCAATGAAAAGTTTGAATTTTTATGAAACTTTTTAAAATAAAAATATGGTGTTCTGCGAGTGAAAATTTTACTCCTATATACTCGTTTTTCACTCAAATATAAGGAAAACTCACTTACAGTGGGTTTATTTTTATACAAGTTGGTATTAACTATTGAAAAATAGCCTTATAAACAGATTGTAGAGTAGTCTCTTTAATTTTATAACCTAATAGATTAAAAGGAGGTATCATTAAAAAAGTGATATGTTACAAGAGACGACTAAATTAGATAGATACAATTTTAGTTAATTTCCCTAGTAATTAATTACCAGACAGTTTGAAAACTAATTAAAATGTTTTTACTTATTTTATTCTTCATAAGGTGATCCTATAGTAAAATTTGACGAAAAACTCGATTTTCTCTTTATTTCATGTTCTGATACTTTGTACATTTTTAGAACAGAAAATGATTTTTTATTGGCAATATTGTCGACATAAATCATTTTAATGAACTTAATAGTTTTTTATACGTATTTTTCCTCCGACCTTTATTGCACACAATCCAGCGTGTTCCTACATTAATCGAATCCTGACCTGCATCCAAATCTACTCTTTACTATGCAGGCAAACTTCAGAAAATATAGAAATTATTAATACAAAATTTTGATCGATAATTTGCGATAGAAAAAACATTAATTGTCATTGAAAATTGCTAGTTTTTCCTACATAACTACTGGTATACCGTCTAAATATTTATGAAAATTTACAAAACAACCGTATTTCTAGGTATCAAATATAGCCACCAATTTAAAATTTTTTTATCATATAACTAGCAAATTTTTCAAAATTTACTATAGGTCCACCTTAAGATTTAATGGTTACCCATATTTTACATTTTTATTATTAATACTAATTTATGTAGGTTAATGATTATTTATTACACGTTATTAGGTATCATACTTGAACGCCTATTATTAAAGACCGTTGTTTGTTAGTTTCGTGTTTTATATAAGAACTGATTAAAGCTTGATCACAATATTGAATTACAAGAACTTAACTACTCTTAAAGTGTTTGCTGGGAAATCAATTTACCTCAATACAATTTAATCGACAGTAACGTGAGTCTTTGAGGACATTTCAGAGGATTTGTACTGGAGCTATAAATTAAACACAATCACACCAACAATTACGTTCTCAACGTCTGCGTATAACAACTACATCGTCACTTAATCTTCACCTAATCTTCTCTGTGCTTCTTCATGGACAACAACTACATCAACAATAAATAAATGTTCATGTACGAATATTGGCTTTCAAATCAAAGGAATAACAAGTTCTAAAAATGATGTTTTGAGTGTCTCATGTAAAACTGCACTTTATGATATGATTCCTTGTTCGTTATTTCCATTTTGTATACTCTGAAAAATGCTTGACCTAAATCTGACGAATATACCTATTAAATTTAATAAAATCTGGGAAATTTCATTCCCAACAGAGTTTTAAAATATTGATGCATTTTACAAGCTCGCTCACTAAAACTCAATTTGTGCGTACATACAATATAAATGTCTTCATAGAAGTCAATATCATGTACGTATTAATTTACAAAGAAACGAATTCATACGATTATTTGGCTTTAAAAATCTCAATCGAAAAAAAATATTAAACAACTGCAATGCAATAAATTATTATAACTAATAATTTATCCCAACCTGTAAAAATATAAACTACTACTACTACCACAATACTACTACTACTACTATTACTGCCACTGCTGCTGCCATCGAATCACGAATATTACAAAAACAAAAAAACTCCAAGCGTGAAAAGAACGCTCAAACGACGCCTGCGCGCGTCCCACGCTCATCCACGAAATTCGCATCGGCGGCGCGGGGCGCGCGCGCGACGCCCACGGATTCCAAAATACTCTCGGTCTCGCCGCGGGGCAAAAACTCGCCGAGAGGCCGGATAACACGAGGGCAATATTCGAGCCACGGCTCGTGGCTGGATGCCGTCCAGAAATTAGTTTGCAAGAGCAGCCAGCCGCGAGAGACAAATGCCAGCGCGAAGTGAGAGAGACGGCATCTTTCGTATATATAGCAGGGCCATGGCAGCAGCTGCGCGCACCCCTCGGACACTGCAACATGCACTTCAGCAGCCCGCGGTCGTAGACTTCATTTGCAGCCGAGTAGCGACAATCCCGCCACAAAGCCGAAGTCGAAACAAGCGTACGGAAAAATAAAGGGGCAAAGGCCGCGGAACTGGAGCAACTTCTGAAGTTGTGCACGCGTGAGGGCATTTCCATTAATATTCATTATAGAGCCTGTAGGCACTGCAGAGGCCGTGTGTGTGTGTGCTCTAATGCTTTTTTAATGACGAGAAGGATGGATTTTAATTGCTGGAATATTTATATTCGAGGCAGGGTTTCTTTTTTTATCGCTGCATTTACTGTGCGGCGGTGGCGGCGGCGACGACGGCATCGTGTAAATGGCGATCACTGAATAAACGGGCAAAATTCCCCGCTGTATCGTAATTCTCGACCCTTAGCTACCGCTAACTGCGCCCTGGGATGTTTCGCGCGGCGACTGTGACTGCACTTTTTATGAGGCTTGTGTAATTTGATATTTATATTATGGCATCGTTATGTGGTACGAGGGTTCACAGAACGTTTCCGAATTTATATTGCAAATTGTAGTATTCTCGAGTTGGAATATGACTGAATTTTGAGATTTGACTTTTCAGTTAAAGCTTGATAGGTTTTCAAATTTTAATTAATGAATTCTATAACTTTATATAGATAAATTCTACATTAAAATTGAAGTAGTATTTACTTTAATTCATGAATAAACAGTCTAAAAGTGCAATTAAAAGTTAAAAATATTTTTAGAGTCGTTAAATACATTTCTGACTAAACTCGGGTATTATCTACTTCATTTTATGCTGTACGATGTGCTATTTATATAAATAAATTATTCATCTACTAAGGTGCTGTTAGAGTCATCTCTTTCACTAATATTTTAACATTTAACTCTAATACTATTTTTACAGCATTTTTAGTTTTCTAAAACATTAGACGTTTTATAGTAAAAATACATAACTTAATTTATTGTATTTAAAATTATACAATTTTAAAACTATGGAGTTTGGCATATATTTCAAACAATTTCACGTGCATAATAAATCACCTATAAGTATACTAATCAACTGTGCACTTTGAATAAATATTATAATCGATCATAAGCACCGTTTCATAAATTCGTACAATCTGTGAACCTACTTTTTCGTAATCTCACGGATAAAGATTCTAACAACGACTGAAAAGAGGCCGAGTGCAAGCCGCGAAGTCTACGAATTTGGCATTATCCCGTCGGTCAAAATGTCAGTCAGCACTGCTGCCATGGCTACCTGTTGAAGCTGCAAATTGAAAAACGCTCGCATTGCGGAAGATCTGCCACGACGTTTATTCAATAGGTGCAGAGAGAAGTCACGAGACGAATGTAAAAAAGAGCCCGCGAATTCCGCACTTGCGAGCGTTAAACGAAAACTTTCACACGTGGCATGCAAAAGAATCGCCGTTGCTATGCACGATTTTTTCATTCTTCATTCTTTTACATTTATTATTTTACCTAAGTAGACACTTGCGTAGCTTTTCGATGCAGTCTGTCGGGTGCTGTGAAGTACATATATATAGTAATTTATTTTAATCCACTCAGCTGGTCTTGCATGATATGTATCCGTGATACCAGATTTGTCGAGTGGTTCTATAATAACGATTGAGCTTAATCAGCAAATTACCGTTAAAATTGTGATGAATTTATTGAGAAACATAGAGTTGAATTATAATGAAGCTTAATAAAATATTTCTGTAAAACATTATTTTGTTTCGATTATAATTTATTTTATGCATATAGAAATAAAATATTCATTTAAATATTTAAATTAAGTAGAAATATTGACATTATTATAATTAAGAAAAAAAAACTTTTGTAAGTATAATTATGTTGAATGAATAAAAATTTGATTATTAAATTATGTATTTAAATAAACGTTCATTGAAAAAATAATTCTAATTTTGTATAGATTGTGGTCATTTAATTAAAATTGGCATTGTTTAGTTACAGGAATGTAATCTCATGAAATAAGAGCCAGAATACTAATTGGCAATAAATCTAAGTTTGTTTATCTGTGATAACAATTTTAAGCAAAAGTTGCAATTGCTAAGGTTGGTAAAGTGAATTGTAAATTCGCTTGTGGAAAGTGGTTAATAGAAAGGTAGTTTTAATATTGCTAGTATATTATAAATAACCCGTGAGATTTAGAAAATAATTTAATAAACTAAATCTCTATTTGGTTTACACTCCAAAAAGTATATACTTTTCATTTAACAAAACCTTCGTTAACAACGTTTTTTTTTAATTCACGTATCTTTTTCGCGCTAATAAAGTTGATTTAATAAAATTTTCTAATGATACTCATATTCGAAAAAACTGTTTGTGTTAACCTAAAACATTATATATTACCCTATAAATAAACTACTTACAGAATTGAACATTAAATTTGAATTGTCAATGATATCAATTCTATAATTATTCCCAAAGAGGACTCTTCATCCAATAGAACAAAAGTAAAAAGTATTATATTACCGTGATAAACCAAAATGTTCTCCTCTCTCTCTCTCCCCCTCTATCTTTCTTTCTGAAGATTTCAATTTGAGGAGAACAATCATAAGCCGCAAGTAAAAATTCAATAAGGAAACTTTTTTCCGACCCCCGCGACTTTCTATCATCGACTTTAAAGAGCCTATCGATCGACGCGCGGCACAGAGCCGAGCTCGTTCCCTCAATATTTGCGCTCTTGAAAGCCTCTGCACGCGCCGCGCGCACCGACCAATATTCAAGCCCTGCAAGTTTCCGAGTATTTCACCTGCTGGAATAGCTGGAAATCGCCTGCGACTATATTCGTACACGTACGTATACGCGCGCGTGTACTACCTATTGCCGGAGCATTCGCGTGTACTGCGTATGTATAGAGGCGCTTTTTTATGGGCTCGCCAACGCAACGGACTACACACGCTATAACGCGCGCGACGAAAATCGACTGTTCACGTGTATACCGCGAGCTTCTCTTCGTTTTATCCTACCGCGAAATCTATAGTGCGATGGCATTCGAGCGATTCGTTCCAAGAAGGTCAGAAGGCTAACTAGCAGATCTTCGCCATAGGATAGCAAAGTTCGATCGCATTCGGAGGAAGATTCTTTTTAGATGCTTCGTCAAATGGAATTTGAATTTAAATCAGTCAATTTTATCAATTGTTAATTAATCTTATTAAATACCTATACCCAAGTGAAAATATATTGACAGAAAATTTTCTCATGTAAGAAGACATTTGCCTCCACTTTTAGAGGTATTAGACCTATTTATACCCTTAATACGCCTAATAATAGAACAAAGATCATTCGAGCTCCTTGTTCGCTGACCGTAAGATTGCAATAGAAAGAATATTGCTTTTAAATACATTAGTTTTCATATAAATAGAGGGTTTTATGTAACATCGATATTTAATATTTATTTAGAAAATATTACTGATTTTTAATTAAGATTTCGTTAGTTTTATTACAAATACACATGTAAAATATTGTCTACGTAGTCAATATTAATTCGCTGTATTCATATGAAAACTAATGTATTAAAAACTAATATCCACAAACCTGGAGCAATAAGGTCAACTGGTTCTCTTGCGATATTACGGTCAGCGGATAAGGAGCTCGAATGATCTTTGTTCTAATGAATTCTCTTTATACGAGAGCACCTTCAAGAGTTCATCGTGGCACGAGCAGCATCACCATCGATGATAAATGTAAAATTTAATTTCGTTCTTTTGAAGACCTTTCATTTTTCTCACAGCTACTGCCTCTTTTTCTTCTGACCAATACGCGCTTTTGTGCTGAAAGGATTCAAGATGCATTATATAGACGACGTAGGCAGATTCACTTAGTTCAAAGATTCTTTGCATTGAAGCTTATTTTCTTTCTTCTTTAAGAATCTGTGATTAATGAGACTTGAAGCGATATTATTAGCTCTATAATTGATGATTAATTATGTAATCATAGCGTAGGTTAATTGTATTATTTGCCATTGTTTTATAATAATGAAATAAGATTTAGTATTGATAGTGTGGGTGAAAACAAACTATTGAATCAAATTATGAATTCGATTTCAGAATATCGACCGATTTCCTGTCAATAGAATAATTAATTTATGATTATATTTAAAAGAAGAAGAATTATAATTTAAAAGGCAAACTTATATTTTCATTCCAATCTATTTTATAATAACTATTCTCTAAGAATGTGATGCACTGCCGAAAGATAAAATTTTTATTATTATATTGCTTCCTGAAACAGGAATCTATGTGATATAAAAAAAAATTTCAGAAAATATGCGTACGGATGTATGTGCATGTATTTGTGTATGTGCGTATATGTATGTGTCCCTCGATATCTCAAGTTATCAACGGTTAAATTTAATGTTTCAGCGCTCATTTGGTTTGTCTTTTTACACGATAAAACAAAAATAATTTTTCTAGATTTTTGGATTCTTTCTTGTTTTTTATGTTTGGGTTTCAGTTTTTCGATGTTTGGGTTTCAGTTTTTCGAGTATTTTAGTGTGTTTAAAATATTACCATTAATGTTGTATGTGCACTTGAAAGAGTATAAAATTACCTATATAAATAATTTAATATTGGAACAATTAATAAGGTTTGAGGAAGCTAAGTGACAATAATTGACAGCAATTTTTATGTTTGGTGTACATACTTATTAACTATTTATAATACAAAGAGTGTAATATGTTATATTAATTATATATATATATATATATATATATATATATATATATATATATATATATATATATATATATATATATATATATATATATATATATAGTGTAATATTACACTCTTTGTATTATAAATAGATAATTAATATGTATAATATATATACATATATATAATTAATTAATATAGAATATTACACTATATATATTTATATATATATATTTTATACATTTTATATACACCTAAAACTTTTTGGTTATTTAAATAGTCGTGGTCAATTGTTTGAATACCTATGTGAATTATTTCTCAAATTGAGCTCAAGCTTTCTGCACTAAAAACTTTTCCCTTTCAAACCCTACGACAATTTTGCACTAGTATAGTAAGTACGTGTGCGCGCATCGCCTAAAGCCGTATATAAAATAGGTTATTCGCCGAAACTGTGCGCGTTGCAAACTGACGACACGTCTCTCTCTCCCTCCCTCTCTCTCTCTCTCTCCCTCTCTCTCTCTCTCTCTCTCTCTCTCTCTCTCTCTCTCTCTCTCTCTCTCTCTCTCTCTATCCCTCTCTCTCTCACTCCCTCCCGAAAGTTTAGAATCGACATGTATCGCTTGCGCAAGCTCGCAAAGCACGAAACGACCCCGCAGGACTTTCGCTGTAAACGCGCCGGCACATCCGGGCGAAGGCCAAACTGCAGCGCCTTGAGAATCAATACGTCAATCGACCGACCCTTCGGACCGAAGAGACGACGATATCGGATGAAGCTAGCGCTTCAGATAGGAACATTGGTAAAAGAGGTTCGAGGGGAAGATTGATCTATGAGCGGAGTATAGTTTTTCTAAGGCAAAATCGTTTTTATTTGGATCTCGGCTAGGATCAGTTTCTCTGCAAAAAGATTATGTTTCAAACTTCAGCGTAGAAAAATAACAAAAAATACAGAGACCATATATCTAAAGATAAGTACGTTATAAAGTAATTTGCAGTTCCAAGAAATTTGGCACTGCTAAATTAACTTATTATTACGTATTTAAAATGTTTACGAAATCGTTATTAAAATGAATACTGTCAAATATTCTAATCAGGAATATTGTTAAAAAATAAATTGCAAGTACATCAAAACATCAGTTTTTACCTCCTGAATAGTGTAAAATGAAAATGGAACTTTCATTTATTCATGCGTTGGTATCGTGGTATAGAAAGTTTAACCTCTTAACGTGAACAAGTGCCTCTTCTCGAATCGACACGGAATAGTCCACGCCCATCATCAGGGACGTACTTTTGATTTAGCAAATGTAGGTTCCTAACCTATAAAACGACCATCGACTACACGTTGCAACAATAAGTAAAATAAATATAAAAACCGGAACTATAGAACTGATAATCATCTAGTAGTTACGAAATCGCCTGTCAAATAATTGGCCTACACGAACCTTATTATTGCACACAGCAAAAAAATACAGAGCCACGGCTCGCGCCGTGTCGCCCGCATCCAAGCCCAAACATAGGTACGATCATGAGAGACTCGCTACACACACTAATTAGGTTATTTCACTTAGAGCAAAAAATGGCGAACGCTCGATAAAAATAAGTACCGGAAAATATAAATATATTGCAAAAGCTGTGGAAATTTAATGTTATTGAGATCCACACGTATAAAGTAGATCTGATGAAAAAATCAATAATCCGAATTTACTTTATTTATTTGATCCTCATACCGTCATTTAAATTTTCAAAACATTTGTTCCCAATCCATTTTCTTCCAGCGTTCGGCATCTTTTGCTCCAAGTGAAATAACCTAATGCAGATTTTGAAACGCACTATATGATTGGCTGATCGGCTTTGATACTCACAACTATACGGTTTCTCCCGTTGTTCACGTTAAAGGGTTAATATTACTAAATATATCCTAGTAATATTAACGAAATATACAATATTTGTTAAACTAGAACCTATAGAACTCAATTACGTACACCGAGCTTGATTTAGAATATATTAGATAAAAATGAAGGCAAAGAAAAAGGAGAGACAGAGAAATGGAGAGAGAAGAAGTAGCTCATACATTAGCGAACGAGAAAGAGAAACCAGACCTATATACTAGAAGAGGTATAGAGAGAGCGGGAGATAACTAGGATAGATGTCAAATCCGGAGATCTCTATAGCTCTATATGTATAAACCTAGATTTCCTACTTCATCAGTTCTGACGTTCGCTCCTGCGGCTAGCTCGCTCACACGCTATACACCGATCGCACTGAGCCAAATTCTCTTTCTCTCTTTCACGTGTCTCTCGTCAAAGCCAAGCGAGCATGCAAATCCTCTCTAGCGATTTCGGGATCTTTGTTTACGTATCATTTCGCATCGGAAAGAGATATCCATCAAAATTCGCTTGATAATCTGGGGCTATTGGGTATCTCCGTTCATTCGACGTTACCCGTGTAAGCGTTTATTTGCAGATTTTATCGAAAACTATTTCAATAGATTCTGTGCATGTGCAAGCAGCTGTGTAGGTCCTACTTTCGAAATTCAAAAAATGTTACTTTGAGAATATGTTTAGTCAAATTTAGTCATACTGTTTACTGTTTTAGTTTAGAGGAGCTATTTATTGAATGCACAAGCAAAGCTGCTACTGCAATATCTACAAATATCGATAGATCACGGTTAAACCTTACTTGAAAAATGGCCATTGTTAATTAATTAAGGTCAGTTCGAAATTTACTTTCCATTGACACAGAATGCAACAAAGGTAAATCTGAAATGCACTTTTATAGTACCCTAAATAAGAATTATTTTAGAACTTTGAGTATCTTTTTTTAAAGTGCTGAATGTCTTATGGTGAAAGTGAATATTTTTATTAAACGAAAATACAAAAAGACTGATAAGAATAGTACTACGCATAAAGCAGCAGAGAAAACATATTAAACCATCCATTCTAGCCACGTGAACATTTTTAATATTTTATAAAAGCTTTCATATTCCAAAAACAAAACTTCACATTCGAAATAGTCAAAAAACTCAGTGTTGCTTATGGCTATTCAACGACACAACAGTCGGTCAGGCTTTTCACAACCATGACAGGCAACGTCATAGCCCTTTACATGCCATAAAACAGATCTCTCTGAACGCGCGTGCACACGGTCGACTGGCCTGAAAAATCGTGCACAGCTAAAATAGACGCACTCGTGTCGCACGGAATCCACTCGCTATATACCGCAGGTAGGTAGCTCCCCTTTAACAAAAAATACGCGAGCATTGTGCACCCCGCTTATGACGCGAGGTCGGCATAGCACAACAGGGCGCACGCGTGCGAGTTCATTTGTCGCGGATGTCCTGTTTACGGACATACGTACATACATATACACACACAGACACACACACACACATACATACACACACATACACACGCACACGTACACACATACACACACATACATACACACACAGACACACACACATACATACATACACACACGCACATACACAGACACACGACCACACACACACACACACAAACACACACAAGTTCCGTGGACCCTGCGTGGCGTATATATAATAATACATGCATGCATGCATGCACGCCGGGCTTGCTCGCCCCCTGAATTCGCAGCGTGCCGGGGCCGCGGCGTGACGGGAAAATTGCCAGTTTGAAAAATACCCGGAACTCTTCGTGCGCGCACACGGCTCTCATCTACGTCGTGCCCTCTTCTCGCCTGCACGCCTCCCTGGCTCTCGCACCCTGCACTGGATTTTTCACGGCTGCGTCACGTCCGCGTGAGAGGCTAACGGACGTGTACATGGCATGATATGGCGCACAAGAATGCCGCGAAGCTGCTGCTGCTGTACTGCTCCGGGGCCTGTGCTCCGTCTTTTTACGTTATATACTACACCGCGAGTACGTCAGAGTTTGCGTTTTGAGAGCATTTGATATTTTTTTACCAGTATTGGTAGTTTTTTAGTCTTCTTTTTTTTAACGTTGCGGAGGAACGTTGTTTTGCGTACGAGTGCAAGCTTTATGTTTTATTTTTCGCTTTAATTGGTTCTATTGTCCAGTATTTTGTGCGGTTTTTTAAAATCACTTGTTTGACGATTTTACATTCGTAATGCTTAGAATATTTGTAAAAAAAGATTGTGGCGTAAAATACTATAATTAATAAACGTTTATATTTATGGTCCATTTAACATTTATAATATTATTGTGTTATAATGTATTTTGTTTTCTGTACTGAAATGTATATTAATTTTAACACTTTTTTATAAAAGAAAAGTAATCTAGATTTCATATTATATTTAGTATAATACTTAGGTCTTGCATGACAAAATTTAAATAGATATGCATGTTGCTTTAAAAAAAACATTTTAATATTTCATTTTGTGAGCAAAGATAAAACGAGAATATTTCATGCAAAACTATTTTTACTGTTCGATTTTTCATCTAAAGTAGGTATTTACTTTTTATAGGTCATATTTTTTAGTGTAGAAAAAACTTTTAAAAACATAATTAATTCTTCTATCGTTTTCACGCTACACAAAAAGTCCTGAATCAAATGGTATATTCGCTACATTATTAAAATTTGACAGCTTTATTCTATTTAATATGAAATGTTTTCAAAACTTTAGTTATATTTCTAGAGATTTAATATATAGGTTAGTTTCATAAAAGTGGAAGAAAAGAAAAAAAGCAGTAAAAAATGTATAGACGAATAAGTAAAGCGCGTAAGATATGGAAATAGCGCCTCGCATTGACACTGGCGGGAAGGCATTTTCTCGTCGCATTTTCTTTCTCACGTTCCGCGAGAAACTCCAAAGCCAGCGCCTTCTATCGTAGGAGTTTTTTGACAACTTTTAAAGTCTCTGCAAATGTTAGTACATGGAAAATATTTGCTGCAGAAATTATCGATTATATTTTTAATACTTTTAATTTAATTATCTACTATTATTTTTAATCAGTGCATACATTTCAGCTAGTTTTTAAATGAATCTGTATGTATATTTGTAATTTTGTCTGTGTCAATTTTTATATACGGATACTTTCACTTTATGTTTATAACTAGTATAACAGTTAAACCTTTCTTTGTAACTGGTAGTTTTGAATTATATAAATTATATGCATAAACGGCTTATTTAAATAAATTACACTGTCAATAAAAAGAGTAAACTAAGTTTACAATGACTGCAATTTAAAAGCAACTTTTATAACACTAATAAAAATAGATCAATTGTAAATCCTAGAGCTCCAGATTTAAGAGTTTGCGCCAGACCTACTTTATCCGCCGATAAATAAATTAGAAAATTTCGTTTTTCTACAAAAATATGCATTAAAATCAAATTTCCTTTTCAGTATCACTTTATTTATTCAACATGAAAAGCAGAACTTGATTTATTATCAAAAGCGAAAATTAACAAAATTACTTGATTTGCTGCTCTTAATTTTCAGTAAATAAAGCAAGTCTGAAAACGAAATTGGACTCGGTTGAGTATTTCTTGAAAAAAAAACAAATGCCGATAAAAATATTCGAAAATTTGTTTTTTATGACATATCCCCTTAATTGCCATGCCACATTCTTAGTTAGCCCCTTAATCACAAGCATAAACAGCAATTCAAGGATACAACTTCTACTGTGATATGAGATAGCCGTTTGTTGTCTCGGGCTGTTCACATATGGAAATGCCAATTCATTTAAAATCTTTATATATTAATTTTATTATCAACTGCTTTAATAACATAAACGATATTAAGTATAGTAATTATGAATAAAGGAAATTATTCATTTTAATCCCATAGTCATTTAAAGAATTTGAGCTAATTAATAACATACACATAAAACTGTTCCATTTAATTGATTGATACAGTATACAATCATCAACTGGAAAAGCGCGCAATGCGCGCTCTGTATCAAAATACAAAAAACGCATCAATAGCTTCGTGCGTTACACCAAAAAAATATGTTATTTTGAACGTGATGACCATATATGTATACCGGAGCGAGAAGATCCATACGTGCGATCGCGTAATTCGCACGAGGGAAACCGTGTCGCCAGCAGCAGTGCGGAGTGCACTATCTCCCACACGACTTCCGGCTGGTCGCGCGGCAGGCATATTAATTGCCGTTTCCATAGTAGCGGACGGAGATTTTATTACGAGTCGCCGACACGTTGTCCGTGTCGTTATCGTCCGCGGCCGCTTTTATATGCGCGCTTCCTCTCTCGGGGTCTCGTGTACAGCTGGAGGGCGCAATTATTGCGAACAGAGAAAAGGGGCGTAGTAGGCGGATGTCAAACGCGATGTTCGTACAACTTTGCCTCTAGTTTTCACTTTGCTTTCTCTCACCTTTTCAATGCGACAGATTTCTTCCTTTTTCCCTGCAGTCGCTCCCGAACAATGGGATGCGGTTGTTCCTTTATCGAGGGCACTACTTTTATAATCGGGATATTCATTATTTATATTTTACAACGAGTAATACACTTTTAAAGGAAGAAAATGTTGATATAATACACGCTTTACATTTTAGATAGATAAACATGCAAAAAATTTTGAGAACGTATTATTTTACAAGGATGCAATAAATTGAAACACATGCATGAAAATAAAAGTACACAATATATGTATGTAATTTTCGACAAATTTGAACAAACTTTAAACGTCAGTTCGTGAAATTGATTTATTCTGTAAACATGCTACGTTTGTTATATATCCCCAAACAAATGCCGATTAAATGGCTAGATTATTTTGATTTACTTCTCTCTGAAAATCTACATCGTTTAACTCAAACGCTTTTATCTTTATAATTTATCTTAGCTTTGAATAGGTATAGAGAGTAACAACATTTAATTATTTTTAAAACTATTTTTTTTACCCTGAAGAGGAAATTTTATAATTTGCAATTTGTACATAATTTATATACATTCTCTTGTCTGGATTAACAAATTCTACAATAGACAAGACATAATTGCTATATCTGTAAAAACTACCTTTTTTGTTTTATTAACGATAATTATACAATAATAATGTAAGAATTTCTAAAATGCATACAACTTCACTCTTCAATTTTTGAACTCCTTACCTTTGGGAAAAGTTGCGAAAAAACACAGTTAAGGGAGAAGGAGGCCTCCGACACCTAAGAGAAACGACGAAGACAAAGGAGACATATTAGATTTTTCTTATTGATAACAAAATCGCGTAGATAGTTAAACTAGTTTTCATGTAATTTCCATGTTTATATTTGACCAAAAGGAAGAAAATTTATATAATTGTAAAAATGACATGAATTAAACATACAATTTATCTATATTAAATGATTTTTTTATTTCTATGGCATTTTATATCATCATTTTATGGCATCATAAATGTTCGATTAAGTAATAAGGTACAATGTATTCTTCAATATTTGTTCAGCTAGCCTCTTGATTCACTTTTAGATTATTAAAGACAGCATGCAAAAACTATTGAGTATAGGCATTACATATAGCCATTCGTTTTTAATTCTGTCTAGAATTACTTTATTTCTAACCACTTGTAAAATACAATTTAAGGCGGTAAAAGGGTTCAGTTTTATGCCGAATTATATTATGTACATGACAAAGAGGTTGAAAAATCCTCAAAAAAGAAATTATCCAACCTAACCCATTGCTCCCTATTGGCTTCATCGGTGTCACCCAACATTGACAATATCATAGTTGACGTAGGATATTTTTTCAAATTTTCAGTCTTTTGACCTAAAAAATTTTTTTTACATTCTTCATACATGTATCCATTGCTGTAATAAAAAAAGGTAAAGTTTTTTGAGATTAATTCAAAAATAAAATTATTTTACAATGTTTTTTTGTAAAAAAAATAATAAAAATAATGAACTTACAACTTAAAATATTTTTATTTCTGGATCAATCTTGAAAAACTTTAGGTTCTTTTAGTCACAGTAATGAATATATGTATAAAGAATGTAAAATACAAATTTTTAGGTCAAAAGATTGAATCTTTGAAAAACTATCCTACGGAAACTGTGATTTTGACAATTGTGGAAGTCACCGATGAAGACAATAGGTACACTACAAAAAGAAAATCTTATTTTAAGATTGACCGATCTTAAATT
This sequence comes from Gastracanthus pulcherrimus, assembly GCA_949152435.1. Lineage (NCBI taxonomy): Eukaryota > Metazoa > Arthropoda > Insecta > Hymenoptera > Pteromalidae > Gastracanthus > Gastracanthus pulcherrimus. Next base: position 42,130,388 of record OX424574.1, read on the forward strand.
TGTTGCATCTTAAAATTTCAAATGCTTGAAAAACATAAAGATAATATTAATATTAAAATAAAAATAATTAATAATTAATATTAAAATAATTAATATTATTATTAAAATAATATTAATATTATTTTTGTTTTTCAAGCATTTGAAATTTTAAGATGCAACAAAATTTAGGTCGGTCAATCTTAAAATAAGATTTTCTTTTTGTAGTGTAGCAACGGGTTAGGTTATATCATTTTTTAACTTCTTTGTTATGTACATAATACAATTAAGAATAAAATTGCACATTTAAGCTGTTTTTATAAAAAAAAGACTTATTAACATCTTTTACAAATTTTATAGCACACTAACCTCAAAATGCCAACTTTATTGTCGATTTTGAGGTTGTTGTGCTATAAAATATCGTATGAGACTGTTGTGGGAGGTGTTTTTCTACCTTGCTCGATTTTCTCACTCGCTTCGCTCGTGCGAAAACCCTCGAGCAAGGTAGAAAACCATCTCCCACAACAGTGTCATAATATACTATAATATTTAGACACCCTTTTACCCGCTTAAAGTAACAATTACGTACATAAATATTATCTTGTTGGAATTTAAAGTTAAAATTCCGAAATTTGAAATAATAAATTATTTCAGTTTGTTCAGATTAAAAAAAAATTGGTATTATAATAATACGCTGCAGTTTTGGTCTTTTGGATGAATTAAAATTTCCTAAAATACTGCTTCTAGTACATAAAGCATCCAACTATCTATTTATTTAACAGATCGTTTGCCAGTACCTTGCACTCATATCCTATATATTTCGCTCACGTCAACGGCAGTCCATCCAACCGAACTCCACAGTCAATCGTTTCTCATAACTCTCGACCACCGGTAAAAAGAAAAATACGAACTCGGCTATCCGAATTTACTTATCAGCTACTGCACAGCCCGCGTTATAAAACATCCCCTATATATTTCCTGGACTTATATCACATGGTCATCGATACAGCGAACAGACTGTCGACGGTCGAACTACTTGTAATTAATTTCACCCGATTTAACAGAGCACTTGCCAAGTAACCGTTAGCCAATCTGGCTAACAATTTTTCTTCTTGACGTTCATTCTCGTAGACTTCGACAGCATGCGAAAATTATGTAAAGGTAATTCCAATGTAAACAAGGTACTGCTGTCAAAGTAGCTAGAACGAACATTCGATGGGAGGAGAACGTCGCGTCGTAGCGGCGGCGAAAATTGCCAATGGAAATCCGGACTCTATAGTGGCAATAAAAGTATCTCTAACAAAGACATTGGGGGCGCGGCGCGATAGGAATTGAGGCGCAAAGGAGATTGGGGATATACGGGCGAGAAACGCAGAGGGAATCAGAGGGAGAAAGAAAGACAGAGAGTGAAAGAGTGAGAAAGAGACAGAGAGAGAGAAAGAGAGAGAGAGAAAGAGAGAAAGAGAGAGAGAGAGAGAGAGAGAGAGAGAGAGAGAGAGAAAGACAGGAGTGAGAGAGACAGGGAGAGAGAGAGAGAGAGACAGGAGTGAGAGAGACAGGGAGAGAGAGAGAGAGATAGAGAGAGAAAGAAACGGGAGATTGAGAGGACGCGAAGTGCCAATAAAGCGAGGTTTTAGTTGCGTATATATATCTGTCCCACGTCGACGATCTTTAGAGCAGTAGTACTATATACTGCGGACCAGCGAGCGAATCCTATAAACTCGCACGCCCGTGCCCGTGCGTCGTTCACTCGCTGCTGCACGGCTCGAGTATACGTGTGCCGGAAAAACAATGTGCGTGTAGTACATGTGTGGCTCTGTACTTGGGTGTATGTGTGTGCGATGTATACGCGACCGGCGACTTCTCGTAATTTTCTGAAGTGCATGATGGAAAGCCCGGACAAAGTATTTAATTTCCGCGATTGGTACTTGACTTCTGCGTACACGTCTTTGTCGAGCTCATAAAGAACAATTATTCTTTGCTCTAAGGCGAGGCATAAAATGCTTCGAGAGCAGAATATGCGCGCTGCCTTGGTTCGATCAATTTTTCTTTAAGGTACACTTTAAGGTCGTTAATCTTGATTTTAGTTGGCTTTTAGCAGAAGTTGGAGATTCGCGGAAAATTTGATTTGAGCGTTAGTGACTTTAGTTGGTTTTTATGGCGCTTTTACGGGCATAAAAGTCTAAGTTGACGATGCAGTGACCTTTTCAACTTGCAAACGAAGATGATTTAAGTGAACGGGTCATAGATTTTCATTAGGTTTAAGAGTGTTTCCATGTACCGAAAAATCACGTTATTTCGTTTTATATATAGGTTTATCAACTTACAAGAAGAATGCCAGATCTTTGGGAAACAAATTTTGCTGAAACTTCGAAAATAGTTTTCTGGTACCTCAAAATGAAACCCAGCACCGTAATTTGATCTAATTGGTCCTCGAAACTTAGGCACAGCTATAAAGACTTAGCATTACTGTTAAAAATGTTAAAAATGTTAAAAATCATTTATATATAAATATTAAGAATGTTAATTAAACACGCTGAATCTACCGAGAAGATTAAAGTGAGGGTAATGGGATTTACTTTTAGAGACTAGAAAACGATTCCTAAAGTTTTAGCGAAATCCGTTTTCTGGAAGTCTAACTCTCTCCTTGTTAGACTTTACTTTCCAAAGAATCTGAAATGGTAGAAAAATTTAGTTTTTTTGAGTGAGATAAGAAAGAATCATAATTTAAAAAAATAAATTGTTTAGCTAATTATAATACTCATCGTTTCATCAATTTTTTAGTAATATAAATAAATATTATTTATAGTTTCGCAATAATGTAAAGGTTCGAAATATGGATTATTAATTGAAAATGTGTACCCTAATCAGTTGTTTACGATTGCTAATCGAATTTCCGAAACCACCGCAGTTACATGGATTTGATGATTCAATTATCACGTGAAGTACCTCATGACAGACAGCACCTGCAGGCATGCATTTTGATCATATTAGTCAAAATTACAATCCTGTACACGTCGAATTAATGCGATTGTTCATGTGTGACTACAGCGGATATTCTAGTTAATCATTTTTGATTATTTATGAATATATAGTGGCATCTACAGTAATGTATGCATTTATTTTTAAAATTAAGATACTAAAATTATAATCCATGCTGTTAAGATATCGAAGTTTATTATATATATATATATATATATATATATATATATATATATATATATATATATATATATATATATATATATATATATATATATATATATATATATATATATATATATATATATATATATATATAATAAACTTCGATATCTTAACAGCATGGATTATAATTTATATATATATATATATATATATATATATATATATATATATATATATATATATATATATATATATATATATATCACCCTCAGAGCAAAACTAAGGCAACTTAGCATTTATTTAGTTTCATTTTAGTGTAAAAAAACAATGAATATGAAATAACAAGCATACCTATGTCTTTCAAATTAGTAAAAATGTAGGTGAAACCCTTTAACTAATCTAATAATAAAATTCAAGTGAAATTTTAGTTGAAGAAAAAAGTTTGTTTCATTTTCGCTTTTCCAAATATTTGATTTTTATACGTTAAATTTTATTGCAAAGAAGAAAACTTAATATTTTCGTAACGTAAATGTTAACAGTCAACTGTTTAGATTTATTTTTAAAAGTCCTATTCTCTTCACATCAAATTACATTCTCTAATCTCCCGCTGATATGATTGATCCCCTGACGACAGTCGGACCGCGCTAATCGAGATAATCCGAGCGTGACAATAATTAGCCGCTATTTACTGTCGCCGGTTGTACAAATGATCTTGGTGCTCGCGATGGACTGCCGCTATGGAGATATAAAGCTGCCATCACGCATATCCGACAACGACTGTGACGCGACCACCGCCGCGCATCATGCACACAAAGCAAGGATCGTTGAGGAAACGTGGCGAGAGATAACGCTGCGTTATCTCCAACATCTTTCGCGACTTCTATTATTATGTTAAGTTGATAATAGCAGCACGGGGATCCAGCACGACACCTTATTTCTCTCTATATCGACGCTCCTTACGAAGACTAGCACATTTCAGGTTTATCGAAAAATACTAGTTCTTGATCTAAGAAAGTATTAATAAGAAAATATTAAAAGTGCTAGTTATTTAAAAAAAAACTCTGAAAAAAACTAGCTGTTTTTGAGAAATGTCAAATGTGCTAGTCTTCGTAAGGGGCATCGATGTATAAGACGCATATGTAAATGTGCATAGGTGTGCACTAGAATGCTAACTTGAATAATGAATTGATAACTTGAATGATAAAGTGATAACTTAAATGATAAAGTGCTAACTTAAATTATAAAATGCTAACTTGAATGATAAAAAGCAAACTTAAATGATAAAATGCTAACTTGAATGATAAATTGTTAACTTGAATGATGAAATGTTAACTGGAATGATAAAATGTACACGTATTTGTACAGTTTCTGAATAAATTCAGGTGATAAATCAAGTCATAAATTCATAAAATCAGAAGCCTGAAGTTTTGACATGATAAATTACCTAAAATATTCACCTGATAAGATCACCTGATACTGACGCTTGTAAATCATCTGATTTATCAATCAATATATTTGCATCTGAAGCTTCATTTTGGAAGTATTATCAAGATGGTACTATCACATAGAAAGTCAGATTAATATGTGTGTAACATATTAAACCAGACGATTTAATCAGGTAATCGAATTAGTTGACAAAATCATGTGAATAAATCAACTGAGGTGATATGTTTTTTTTTACTTTTTTCAACGGACATGCTCTTTTACGTGTTTTCTCATTTTTATTGTTATTTTTACCACTTAGGCCACATAGTAATTTAGTGATATAACAGGTTTTTTATCAGCAGATTTTGTTTCTGTAAGGATATGTATTATTATAATTATTAATTTATTTCGTTATTTATTTATTTGTATTCAATGTTTTTTGTATATATGGATGACTACGCGTATATATGTGTAATTACGTTTACGGATACATGTGTATGCGGCTGTATACGTGTGTGTATGCTTATGTGTTCGGTTGCCCAGAAAATGCTCGTAGGAGGGTCTAGGAGTAGCTGTAATAAGATTGACTCTACTTAACCTATGTTCACGCATGCCTAAGGGCCAATGGAGTTAGCTATACACTTTCCCGTGCTAAAGTTGCCTGAAGCTTCCAAGTGAGTTACGTGCGATCTCCTTTTACCAAATATCACGTTTATCGCGTGAATAGATATTTAAAAAGATTTTCAGTTAGACACTTCGTAAGAAAAGTATTATACAATGGAAAATAACAGTGATCAAAGGAGAAACGTTTAACTTCGAAAACAAATTTACTCATATACTCAAACTGTATACTACACTGGATACAGTTTCTATAAGAATTCAGTTGTTTAACGCCATTACGTACAATTTTTATACTCAACTTACATGAGATTTTGTATATTCTAATTGTAAGTACTATAATCCAGGTATAGTATGAACACTCTTTATGAAAATATAGATTTATTAGTTCCATTTTAAAATTTAAATACTATTTCAAATGTGATCAAAAGCCGTAAAAGTACTTAATTTACAATTTTGGAAATTCCATGATATCTTGACTTTGCAATGTGCACCTCAAGTGCCCTCGCCGGGCGTCGCCGCGCTCCAAATCCCCAAAAATTGTATCGGCCCGACGACGGGAGAATTTAAGCCGCAACCAAATCGCGAGCGCTGCTGCGCGTTACATGCGCCGCTGCTGCGCCATTGCCGCACGTCCCCCGCAACGTTACAACGGCGCGCGCTAAATTATCCGCGAAATCGCATGCACTCAGGTGATATACCTTCATTAATTCCGCGGTAGTGCAAAAACGCGATACACTTGCGTTCTCGTGCTCTCGAGTGCAATTCCCCCGTGCATCGTGGAGAATGGCTGCATACCAGATTCACGACTGTATAAAGGGAAGCTTGTTTTCTGAAGCTTACGCACATGTACGGTACATAATTTAACTAAATACTAATGATTTAATTCCATAAATGTACTACTTTGAAACTTTCTTTGTATATTTTAAGCGCAATTAAACATTAAGGGGGCAGGCCTGGGTTAAACCCAAAAAAAGTTTTATGTTTAAAAGCAATTATTCTGAAACTTTTTTGCTATCAGTACACGATAAGATCTTAAATTTTACCGTTGTAAAACCTCAAAATTTTGACCTTGCACGTCACAATAAATCTCTATTTTCAATACCATATTTATTAAAGGAACTTTGTTCCTCACATGATTGTAGGTGACATGAGAACTAAAATTTTTTTCTGAACGGTTATTCGACTCCTTCTGACATGTATTACAAAATGAGCGGAGAGATTTTTCGATAAATTTTCTTTTATTATTTATTTTTGTAGATCCAACAAATTTTTTTAACAAATATTAACATTTTTTTAACAAATATTAAAATGTTTAACCAAATATTAAAATTTTTTTAACAAATATTAAAAATTTGTTTATAAAAATCGATTGGATCTCCATAAAAAAAATAATAAAAGAAAATTTATCGAAAAATCTCTCCGCTCATTTTGTAATACATGTCAGAAGGAGTCGAATAACCGTTCAGAAAAAAATTTTAGTTCAACATGTCACCTACAATCGTGTGAGGAACAAAGTTCCTTTAAAAAAAATGGTATTAAAAATAGTTATTTATTGTAACATGTAGGATCAAGATTTTGAGGTTTTACAACAAGGTAAAATTAAAGATATTGTAAAGTGCTGATAGCGTAACATTTTTTAGAATTAATGTTTTTAAACATAAAAAGTTTTCTGGACTCATAAAAAACAAATCTTTTTTAGTGTTTAAGCCAGGCCTGTTCCTGTAAAGAAGTAGTAAGCATTTAATACAAAAAAATAACTGTAGGTGTCCATGCTGGAGATATTTTTTTTTAAACTCTAACTTTTAATTTACCGATTATCATTACCAATTAATTCAAATGCTTAATTACATTTCGTTACTAATTCATTCCTTTACTAAAAGGTCCATGTAACAATTCTTTCTTGAAATTTTTATTTTCTCCCATGCATTCAAACGTTACAGCCAAAACAGCTATGAGAAAAGAAAAAACATTACAACCTATAAATTACAAACTATGTAATATTTCGCCTCCATAGTCTCAGTAAAACCTATTGCACAATTTGGTTTTACCCAGAAAAATCTGGACAGCAGTATAAAAAGCCCTTTTGCGAAAAGCCATACGTCGTATACGTAAAATGAACGAGCCTCATCCGGTACCCAATGCCGCGCGTCACGCTTGAAGCATGAAAAGCAGCGCGTGGGCATCCTCCCGATTACATCGCGATAAGCAACGGCCGTAAACTTATAAATGCATAATATATAATCCCGTACTACGGCGGAACTCTAAAACTTACGGGCGGTGATGGTGGTGCAGCAAGCGGGGCGCAAAGTCATATAACGCGCTCGGGGAATATGATCTCCAGTCGCGCGCGACGCGCCGCCCAGTTTCGTCTTCGCCAGATACGTTGTACGCTCGTTCTTTATTAACTTTGTTCTGCGCCTGACATAAACACGATCGTTCCGAGAGCTGCTGCTGCAAAAGCCGGGCGAAAAGCGCGTGTATACACAGCATGCTGGGAGCACGAGAGAGAGAAGAGAGAGAGAGGGAGAGGGAGAGAGTGGGAGAGAGAGAGAGAAGAGAGAGAGAGAGAGAGAGGGAGAGAGAGAGAGGGAGAGAGAGAGGGAGAGAGAGAGAGAGAGAACAAAGTAGTTTGGATAACGAGTTCCCGAGTTGTTGCCTGCTGCCGGTGCTGCTTTGACTTCTTCCGTTTTTCTTTCATGAAACGCTTTCGCGCTTTCACTTTCGCGCGATGAGGCACTCGCTTAGCGGAGGCCGACGATAGGCGAGTCTTGCGATGCATATAAAGGCTATTTTCATTCATTCTCGAAGACTTTCTTATCTCGAGGAGGGGTTTTTGCTAGCTAGTGTAGCCTGGTTTTGAAATAGGCAACTTTACGGAACTTAATGACTAAAATCTTCGTTGTGACAATTCATTTCATTTAAATGTCTTCTATTGAAAGTAAAGTAAAATCTTTTATGCTATTATCAATGGAGGATATTATTATATTCCCAAAAGTTTACTTTGGTACGAAAAATAAAACACATTTTCACCATAAACTTAGTTGTAATTGGTCTTTAAAACAAAAAACTATAGACAATCAAATGACTTCTTAGTGAAAATCATTAGTCCGAAAACGTTATCCATTCAACTGTCTCCTATTGTAAACAGAAGATATTATTGTTTGTTATTATATTACAAATGAGATTTTATATGCTTTGTGAAAATATACATTAATACATAAGATGTATTTCTACTTGTACAAATTAACACTTTTTTATCTAGTGCATAGTTTATTAAGTTGCAAAAATTAATACTTAATTCTCAACACCTTAAGAAGTTCAATGAAAGGCCTTATTGCTTCCAAGAAAACTAATATGAAATTAATTTTATTGCATTTCAAACGTCATTCTACTTCATGAATACCATTGTTCTCTTCATCAAACAAAAAGGATTTCTTATTGTAATGAAACAAGATATGAAAACTCGTTTTGAACCAAAACTCTATATTGCAAAGAATGATCCTCTTATATTTTTTAACGTTTTTTAACATATTCATAAATACTAACACGTATCGATACAGTATTAAAATTATCTGCTTAGTTTTTGCATGTATAATATATATATATATTAAAAAATTAAAAAACGTTAAAAAATATAAGAGGATCATTCTTTACAATATAGAGTTTTGGTTCAAAACGAGTTTTCATATCTTGTTTCATTACAATAAGAAATCCTTTTTGTTTGATGAAGAGAACAATGGTATTCATGAAGTAGAATGACGTTTGAAATGCAATAAAATTAATTTCATATTAGTTTTATATATATATATATATATATATATATATATATATATATATATATATATATATATATATATATGTGTGTGTGTGTGTGTGTGTATATATTTTGTCTAACTGATGAATTAACCCATTACTTTGTTTGCTAAATTGTGTTAAGGTATATTCTGCTAGTTTTAGTTCTTTATAGAAAAGCCTCGGTAGTTACGTTGTTTGAAGTTCGACTCTCAAAAGCCATCATTAGCTTTGACTTGTAGTATTGTGCTTCTGTAAAGTTCCTTGTTACGCATTTAACAAAATAGTAAACTTTGTTTACTGCAGCAAAACTTATTTTAATTACAAACGGGTATTCAAAATCTTTATTTGCCTTCATCACATTTAATTGAGATCTTAACAAAATCATAAAAGAATTAAAGATAAATTAAAGATTTGCGTGAATATAAAGACCTTTAACACAGCATTTGTACGTAAAATTCATTGTAGGTACTTATAAAGAAAAGTAATTGCTTAATTATCTTCTAAAAATACTTTAGAAACACCTATACACATGATGATTTGTGCAACAATTTATTTAAAAGGAAAAGTAAATATACACAGTAAAAAGGATTACTTATTTTAGTTGCATTTTAGTAGAAAATTGCGCATTTCGAGCGTGTTTGTAAAAAGTGTGAAAAAATATTCATTTAGCGGAAAAAAAAGTGAAGCGGGGAAAAAAGTTATTTTTCCCGAATTTTCAGGGAAAAATTACTTTTTCCCCGCTTCTCAGAAATTGCGAAAAGATGTAGGAAATAAGCTGAGGACCCATATTTTCAGGTTTAACCTTTATTCATGCGCGTAAGTGTGAAGTTTGCTACGGTGTTACTAGTCACAAATGCGTAACTGCGCATGCGCGAGTTTTGATTAAAGTGTAAATTAAAAATACAACAATTTTCAACTGCGTTGTATCATGCCTTTGTTGAAAAAAAAAATACGGTGTGTAACACGGGAAGAAAAGCTATTTCAGACTCGTGCTGAATATCTCACCCTCGCTAGAAATAGCTCATTTTCTCCCCTTCTTCCACAATGTACTATTTTAATTTTAAAAACTAAAACTTATTTTACGGAGTCACTTGATCTTTTGAAGGTTATATGTATTTACAGAGAAAAATAAACACTCTAAGAAGAAAAGAAAATGTTCTTAAATTTGTTGCATCTCATTTTAAGAAAATGTTGTGCCTTAAATAAAAAATCCTTTTCGCTTTGTAGCATCAGTCATGACATATAATTTTCCATTATATGACGCTTTAAAATTCCATAATCGACCTCTACAGTAGTACAGATCACGGACAAGTCAGACACGCGACACACTTACGTCAATACGTATGCACCCCGTCACACCGTGAGCGCGAAATTGAATTTCCGACGGACTGACGAATGCACAAGGGTAAGGGGGAGAGAGAGAGAGAGGGGGAGAGAGAGAGAGAGATATCGAGGACAGCGCGATTCGAAGATTCGGAAAATTCGATCGTCGGACGGCTCGCCGCCGCCGCGCTATCGTGAATAATGCGCGATGCTCGATGGTTCGACTAATGCGTATTCATGATAGGTCGTTGATTATTCAAGGGCCGAATGAGCGAGAAGGAGCGAGAGAGAGACTGCGCGCGCACTCGCGGCTTCCGCAGAGAACGCGAGAAAGCGGCAGCAGCGGTATAATGTAGAATAAAAGGCTCCTAGTGATGGTTAAGGAAGTGTAATAGGAAGCGAAAGATGGCTTAGGAGGAGGAAGAATGAGGGGCTGTATAAGGAAGCGATGAATGGAGGGACTTTGCTTTTTTAAGCCGATGTTCTTTTCCATAACGAATGTTTTCATTCATCGAAAAATATCCATAAAGTGCTGCAACGTTTTTTATTATAACTAAATAATAATGGTAGTACTTAGTTGATGTCTATTTTCTTTTTCAGTGCTCAGAAAAAAAGTATATTTTTATTTTATTGAAAATTACTCTATCCCGTAATTTTATTTACTAAGCATCCAGTAAAGAAAACGTTTCTTATATAACAATTTTATTAAAAATTTAAGTTTTTCTCAAACTACAAATATATAGATAAGTTTGTAAATGCTGTATGTTGATTTTTAGTAATACCATTTTTTTCAGTGAACGAACGTAACTCAGGGAAACTTATTTTCAAAAACATATAAAAGACTAGAGAAAAAAGAGCAGTGTAAAAAGAAAGAAGACATATAAAAAAGTAAAAAATTGAATACACGTATAGATGAAAAAAGTTTTTGTCTGGGTACGAAGAAAAATAGAAAAAGTTTAATAGAGGCACTACCAACTGGAAGACAAAGACAGAAAAAGAAAAAATCAAGTAGTAAAAAAGTGAAATACGAACATCCACGTAATAAAATAGAAAACAAAAGAACACAATACAGATATTAATACGTACGGAAGAACTATCAGAATGCATCGAGCCTGCCGTGGCAAAACGAATAATTAGAATTTCAATTAAATCAGCCGGAACGATGAAGTCGAGAGACCTCGACGCCTATCTTCTCCGACCGACGGAAGGAAACAAAGAGACAAGAAGCAGAAGAGAGGGAGAAGGAAGCGAGGCCGAGGACAGTGACGATCTGAATTCGGAAATCGAGCATGCAGATGCCGGAATAATGAAGCGCGTGAAATCCCAGGGACGATAACTTCATCACCGGGAAGTTCAGCAGTCCGGTATGGATGGCTATGAAAGCTCTCTTTATAGTTCAACTTTCTCGAGCCACTGCTGCTTCAGTCGCGCTCCCTCCACCCGCGAAGATTTTCAGTCAATGAGCTTTGATGCCCCCGCCCCGCTTCAACTCCTTCGCTCCCTTTTCCCCGAAACGCTCGCGAGACTTGATCGAATAACTTTTGGACTTTGATGAAATAAACTCGGGGCTTTGCTTTTAGCGCTCCACTCCACGCCAACTTTTCTTGATGGACATTTATTTAATTATATTTTGAAAAATGAGAGTTATAATTATTGAAGTTCCATGTGTACAAATATGAGACAACTAAATAGTTAGAATGTTCGAAGATTTTTATAATTATCTACCGAGAAAACAATATCGTGACGTACACGATATATATCGCAACTCACGCATCATCATATTGTACAAATTTTCGTATCGATATCGTAATTATTCAGCATTAGATGCAACATGATATCGTAAAATCAGTAATCTTAACTGTTAATTTCTACATTCAAAATACATTTTTAAATAGTTAAATTTCTTTTATTTTTTTTAGGCAAATCCCATGCTTATGATTTTACAACATTGGATCAAAAGAAATTCGCATTTTGGAAAATTTACGATATCATAATTTTACGATTTGAAATTTACGATATTGTTTTCTCAGTATAGATAACTAATTTAAAAACTGAAACTGCGTAATAATGAGTTTCTTAACATAAAAATTTATTTATCTTTGAGTGAATCTTCTGAACGCTGCAGACAATTTGGATGTCTGATCATTGGTCAATAACATTTTTATCTAGACTTCATTCGTAAAACTAGATTTATTCAATTGTCAATAGTTTTCTTTTTGGTTTTACGCAACAGTAAAATCCTAAAAAAAACTCATGCTATGAGTGACCCGTATCCTAATTACTCTCAAACTATAAATTTCGTGGACGTCCCGAAACAAAGTGCATCTCATAAAAAGTCTTATAAGTATATTTTATCATTTTCAAGGCATGAAATGCCGAGTAAAATAATTTAATTTTGTTGTTAGCAAGCAATTCCAGGCGCTATGTTGACAAAAATGGTGTTTGAAAAAGTAATCTTCTTTATTAAAGTGATGTTTCTTTTCTTTCTAGTGAATCATGTGGCAATGACTGTCTTCTTCTCTATTTGACATTATGACGGAGGAAGACGGACATCGCACAGAGAGATAGAACCAGGAACTTTTCGATCTGAAAGCAGACACATATGTATGGTGCTACAGCCGCACTGGCTAGGCGGCGCATCTTAACGTGTGCATATACTATCGAAACTGCACTCCTGGACTTATTATGTATACGTATGCGATATCACTGCCCTCCTAGAGAAGAACATCCTCGTCATGCATTATTGCTTCGGCTGAGAATTCTTCTACATCGACTATGTGTCGCTCGGTTCCTTGGTGTATAACTTTGAACTTCAAGGGGACGCAGCAAACTCGAGACTTCGTTAGCTCGACATGTATTATTTATTTATTTATCTTAGTTTGGAGGACAATGTAGACATCTTAGGAACGTGGATTCAACCACTGGATGAAGCCCCAACTACCCACCTCGCTTCCACCCCGGACTTAGCACTAGTTTGTGACATAGGAAGAACGACGTTATAGAACCCGGAACCTTTCGCTCTAAAAGCAGGCACATATTTACGGTTTGTAACTGCATAGACCATGCATGTACAGCGGATAGAAAATTGCTCATGTCGAGCATGGTTGCCAAACGTGTAGAAATGGCTTGAATTTTTTTGAAATTTTTAAATATTGTAGAATTTTTTAAATTTTTAAATATTTTGAAAATTTTTAAAAAATTTTAAATATTTTGAAAATTTTTTTAAATTTTTAAAAATTTTCAAAAATCTTTAAAATATTTAAAAATTGCAAAATATCAAAAAAATTAAAAATTTTCAAAATATTTAAATATTTTGAAATTTTAATATATATTTAATATCTATTTTTAATTGTATTTTATATATGAGTGGCGTACGACTCAAAATGCACAACTTCCCATCCACGTTATACACATAAAATAGGGCCTATATATGCACTTATTAAAAAAAATGCGGTGTGTAACAGGAGGGAGAGGGCAATTTCTAGCTCGGGAGATGATTTTAGCACTCTACTCCGACTCTTGTAAAATCATTCTACACTCGCTAGAAATAGCCCATTTTATCCCCCCCCCCCCTCCCCTTGTTGCACAATGTACTATTAAATATTTATTGATTATTTTACAAGTTTTATAACTGTACTTCTACTTCTATAGATCCTCTTAGAACTAAAATCAATTTTACTTTTTTCAAACTAAGAACACACTACATTTCTCCTATAAAGTCAAATAAAGAAAATTAAAAAAAACAAACCCGTATCGAGTCTAAAAATTAGTCCTTACACGACAGCATTGTTGAACTATCCTTTACAAACACAAAAAGGCTTCAACTATCTCTCCAGAGCGCAGCATACCGTAACTCACATCTCCAAGTATGTTGTGCCAGAGATAAGATCTATAAATGCCAATTGTCGAAAAGTCTATTACGGACAAAGGGGCAAAAAGCGCCTTTTGGCAAGGGACTTTTCGCCGACGAGTGCGAAAAAAGCATAGTCCTCGGGAACAAAGCGAATCGTCGACGAGGCTCAATAGAACGCGCGCGCGCCTCTCGGATCGAAAGCCAACTCTCGATGTGTGTCTGTATGTGTAGGTGTATGCCTGTGTCACCAAAGAGCGCTTTTCCACGAAAAAGAACAGACCATGAATATATGGATGGAATGACGATCGCGCGGGGATGAGACTGGTATTCCAGACGCGCGTTGACCAGCCATTTTCACGAAAATCTGCTGGCGGCGTTGTCGAGATTATTGGGGTTCACGGTTTCATAACGATTGTTATTTCAAGCGTTATGTAAAGAGAGCATAGTTTTTTCTTTTCAGAATATGTGCTGTGACTAAACTTTTAAATTAGTTTAACTAGTATTTTAAAGTTTGTATGATTATTAAAAATTACAATAAAAAGTTTCATCCCAATTTTGAGCTTTTTGGTACTATTTTAATAATAGTAGAGGTTAATTGTATATGTTCCTTGCCTATTTAAACTTGACTGATCCGGTTTAACGAATTATTACAATATATTTTAGGATGGTACGTTCGTCATTGGGGGTCATTACACCCCGACAATGAACCCCTTACCTATTATGTAGAAAAAAATTGTTATGTCCCAAGAATGCTCTTGAAAAAGAAAGCTTGATATTGAGTTCTGAAATTCTGACTTCGAATTCGTGTTCAGTGACCCCAAAAATATAAAAGTACCTATTGATAAGTATATATTTTTCCGTCATTTCCAGTCAAGGGGTTAAACAGTTGACATGCCAAAACTGTTAAATGTATTATATAAAAAAAATTACTTTACATTATTAAAGCGATGTGCAATATCAATTAAATGTTTCTTTTTCTCAAATTATTAGCTTTTTAAAAATTAAAAATCTAAAAAGCTATTATTTATTTAAGGGGAGGTTCTGCGAATAAAAGGAAAGTTCTCTAGCTTTCTGTAAAACGTAAGGAAAATTCTATGTTGTCTTTAACATGAAAAAAGTATGTTTTTCAGCAAGTTTCAGCCAAATTCATCGTATCTAAACAGAGTTATTTAATAAAGTCAATTTATTTCTGTTAAAAAGTACACATCCTTGAAATATCGCTTGCGCATGGCATTTTCAGATATGGCAGTATAGAAATTTCTATAGATACATTCAGTAACTGCTAATGATAAAAAGTTGATTTGGCAGCTGTAATTACAACTTCTTGGTGAAGAATTAAAAGTCAATTATGACAGTTGATTACAAAAATGTAAAAAAACACATTTTTATGTCCTTTTTTATGATTCTAGGTTGTATATACCTTATTTATGAAACATATAGTAAATAACAAAATGGCATGCGAGTATAACAAATTGAGTTAAAGAAGTTAATGTTGAGAAAATGAGGTTTGAAGAAAAAAGTAACATTAGATGCATATCTGAACTTATACTTTGGAGGTTCAATTTCGAAAAAAAAAATTTTAACCCATCAAAATAATACTTGTTCTGATAAGATATACATAGAAACAACACTTTAAAGCATAAAAAATTTTATTAATTTTTTTCATTGAACATTGGCATAACCTCTCCTTATTAAATGAAACAAGTCAATATTTTACGAAACTTTGACTTTATGATTTATTACTATGTTCAGCCTAAAACTTAATGAAAAAAGAAACTTTTATTTATATTCTACATTGCTTCCTGACTGTTCAGTAATTTTGTTGACCTCAATAAAATTACTAAATTTGATGTGACACCTACTTAAAACGGTTGGGATTCCCATACTCCGAATGACCACAGAGAATTAAAAAACAAAAATTAACATTTTCTATTGACATATCTTTCTACGCTAGTCTTCCTAAAAAAAGTTCATTTTAAATTCTTTTTTTAAAAAATCAGTTATGTCCCTCCTTGATATATTCATAAATTTTGATAACCATATCCAACTATAGGAGATATTAAACCTCCTATGTGCCCGTCCATGCCAAGGATCTATTTTTCTTATTTAAATATTAAAATCAAATGAAAAAATGGGTTTCCGTAATTATTGGTAACAGTCAGGGAAAGGGAAGGGAGGTGATCGAACTTCTCCTCGGATCAAATTTTAAAAATTTTACATAAAAGAATCTGCAAATAAGATGCTTTCTATTTACTCTCTATCTCGGATTTGAACATTTTCATTGATACAAAGCTTGGATATCTTCTGCATAGAACGCTACTAAAGTATCGGAAAAAACATAGCCCCTCGCGTAGATATCGTCATTCGTCAAACGCAGAAATCGTTCGAGCAGGAATCACACAAACATCTGATATTCCCCACGCTCTCTCTTCGGTTATATCCACGAACTCTCACTCTTTCCATCGCCCGCACACAGGTGCATATAGCTACCTATGGATAAAGTGCAGCAGTGCGCGCGAGATATCACGAATTAGGTCATGCATCATGCATGCACGCGATTAGAGCTGCGCTGTCGCGCTCGCGGCGGTGGAACAATCGCTGCAGCCGCCCGGTAGGTAGCACCGGAGTGAAAGCTTGTCTGTATATATGGACACGTGCACGCGCGTTCACGCGCTCGCCCATACAGCTATGTATATTCTGCGAGCGAGTGATCCAATGATCCATAGAGTGCACGCGCGTGTTCGCAAATTGAAGTTGCACTTGAGGCCGAAGCGCGCGCGTGGCGCTCGTCTCGCGTATTGACAGGGGCGTACGTATATACGAGTGGCGGGAGTGACTTGCGTAATTAAAACGCCCCGGCGATTAACGCCGCTCTCAGAGAATTTAAACACCAGAGAGCGGCTCGCGTGCCGCTGATGTTTGTATTACTTCGTTGTATATTGCCATGGACAACACGCCTTGACATTGCGTAATCAGGATATTCATTAATTACACGTGTGCACGTTGCGAGATTGACTTTTATTATGCGGTTAAAGAGATGCACTCCATTTTATAATTGTAAGTAGTTTAATTCGTATCTAAATAAAATGAATAATGATTTATAAATGCTTGACCGTAAATGATATACAATATATTGATTTTACACTATACAAGTTCAAATTTAACGGAATAATAATTAAAGAGAAAATGTTAGTAAACTTTAAATGTAATAATTATTCCTTCTTATCAAAAATTCTTAATTAAGTACTAAAGGCTTTTTGATTGAAGATCAACTTCGAAAATTGAGTTAAGATTTTACCATAAAATATCTTAAGGTTCCAAAGTAGGAGGCAAGCTACGATAAGTTTAAGTATGTTTGCAATGAAAACATAAGTTCTGAATAATCTTTACATGGAAAATTACATATCACATCCCCAGAATAGGACTATGGCAACTCAAAATATTTTTAATTTTATTTTGGTACGTAGAATAATTCACACGAAAATGAAAGCTCTTCATACGCTACAATAATTGGTTTAGAATGATTAAGAAACAACAATATAATTAAGGTTACAAAATTCTTATCATGAAGAATTTATACTAATTACTTATTTTTACTAAAACATAGAATTTTGAGTTATCAAAGTCTTAATCTAGGGGGAAAAATATATACGTATATGTTCTACTAATGCGATTATTTATTATTAAACTTTATTTACCATAAAAAAATTTAAATATATACGTAGACGAGAATAAATTTCAATTAGTTAAGGTAAAAACATATACAATCGTGCGTAAAAAGTTGACAATTGTCTTAAAAATTTTTTAAATAAATTAGAACTTCTTTTAACAAATTTTTATAACTAATTATTTTAATTGTATAGTTATGACATAGCAAATTAGTTTAATGAGAAAAAGGTTAAATTTAGAAATAAAAGTAAAAAATAATTAATATCAATTCTATTTTTTACACCACGAAGTAACATATTACACCGAGTATTTAACATAAAATAAAATTTACAGAAATAATTAATTATTCATGTTCATATTTCTATCAATAAAAAACAACTATCAAATAAGAATTAACATATGTTATAGAAGCTTATGGAATTATATCATAATAATGTTTTATACACGTACCATTTGATAAGGAAATAAAAAGGAAACTCGAAATCATGAAATACTATGAGTGTACAGCATAAAAAAAGTAAACGAGATAAAGAAAGCGCGTCGAGACGGGAGGAGTTTTTGGAGCGGGCGTGCACGCGGCTCGAGCACTTCCGTATTTATGGGGCAAAAGTTACGAGTCACGACGCCCTGCGCGTCCTTAACGACAGATGACGACGACAAGGACACTGATAAATGTTGGCCCTTGCATACGGTAAAGCGCAATGCTGGAAGAATGTCAGCTGGACTGGTATGCGAGCTTTTAGTTTCTCATTTATCGTCTTTTTTCCTGCCCGACGAAAAATTATTGTTTCACGAGCGTCAAGATGTTGTTTTTGTATTTTTCGATTAATTAGTAAATACTCTTATTTGTTTACTAACTTCCGACTATTGTAAAAGTAATTTATGTTTAATAAGGTAGTACAAACTTATAACGTTTTGTGACTTTTGATAAAAATAAAATAGCAAAACGTAACTGAACCGTATCAAAATGACTCATCCAAAAATCGTATACTTTGTTTATGAACTTAATTTATAATAAATAATTACCACAATTCATAAGATGTGTATATCCATTTTGATATCTGTATGCATTATATACATACATATAAATAATAAAAAAACTGCAAATATTCATTTATTACTTTCTTTTTTTTCATAATCTACGCTTTTGCATGGGTTTAAATACCAATTTAAAAATTCCAACCTCAATATCGCGATATTTTAAAAATGGACTTACATCGCTTAGCATTCTCACCGGATACAATCTTTGGTAATAAAAAAATAACCAAATATTTGGACCTGAAATATCAACAAATCTTGTCTCACGTTTTACTAAAGCCCATAATGGTCGACGTTATCCCTCGTAAGAAATCCCTATTCGCATAACCTTTCGCGTTACAAGATTCTATCTCCTCGCCTACCTCTAAACTCCCGACGATGGCATTTCCCTTGCGCCCGGAATGCGAAACGGCAACTGTCAGCGAGGCATTGTGGGCTCCCCCGCAATATACAGCCAATCTTGTATTTACGAAGCGACACTATTAGTGTACCAGGAAGCGGTCCTTTCACCTTCATCTTCTCCCTCCGGCAGGTTCCTCTCGACGTGGCAATTTTATTTGCCACCCGATAGTCGGGTATCTTTTATGCATGACGCAGCATCAAGCGCGCGCGCGCTGCTATACACACACTCGAGCCCAGGGAAAAAGCCCTCGTGTACTTGCTATACGCGCGAGAGCGGGCGACAAAGTAGAAAATGGACCAGATAAAGCAGAGGAGCAAAAAAGAAGCGGGCTGTTCGCGGATGCCGATGCGCGAGACTGCAGCGAAGGAAGTATTCACGCTGTCAGCTATTTTTCTATACAGCTCCAATCTTGTACTACACACGTCGACAGCTTTACCGCGGGCTTCAGTTTAAACTTAAAGTTCATTTTTTTCGATAAGAACGTTAATTTTTATCTTAATTCATTTTTTCAAAGTTTTCAATTTTCTTCCCAGTAAGTATTTTAGAGTACAAGGTGGCAATTTTTAGCTTTTTAAGATTATTAAAAAGAATAATAAAAGTTATTAATGTCAGTCTATTACTTGCTATAATTAAATTGATATACTAATTGAGTATCGTTTTTAATTTTTGGTTTTAGATAATCAACCAGTCCAAACTTTGAAATAAACCATTTTCATGCATGCTTTCACAGAATATTCAACTGCAGTGAATTTAAATTATTTTCTATCAAAAAGAAGTTTATAATTATTTTTGAAATATTAATAACTGTATTTAGGTAAAAGACGATCAATTCCAATGCATTTTATAGATTCTTCCTAATCTCAAAAGAAAGAAGTTTTTATTTTCTAAAGATAACCACACCTTATGTCTTATATTTGTTTCTATCTAATCTTGAAAAATTCGTAATTCGATCACTCTATTTTTGCATAATTCACACTATAACGTCATCAAATACTACGAATGACATTCTATAGCAACATTTCCAAACCGGGAAAGTTTTCGACGCAACCTTCGCATTTAAACAAACTCTAGAAAGGGCTTATAGAAAGGGAGACGGAGAAAGAGAGAGAGATAGAGAGAGAGAGATAGAGAGAGAGAGAGGTGTTGCGCGAATAAATAGACCGAGAGATTCATCGATACAACCGACACTCACGGCACTGTGGCTGTCGACGAGACGTCGCCTTCACTGCTTTTCCCGGCTAGGCGATCCCTTATGCGACGTTCCTCGCCGCGCGCTTTGCGCGTGCAAGATAACAATGCGGGTGCTCTCGTGCACGCGTGCTCGGCTTCTCGATGGCGGCTGCAGCGGGCGACGCGACCGAGCGTGAATTGTTTCGCGATAACATTCGTTTTAGGAGCTGCTACTGCCTGCCTCGCGCGCGTGCACGTGAGCTTTTCGCTGCTTTTGGATTCTAAAACGAGATGTCTATCCGCGGTGCGAGGTATCGCGCGAGAAACGCGAGGAGCGATTGTCTTATCTGAGATTGCGCTGCGCGATTCCGCCTGAGTCGTCGCGGGGCGTTCGGCTACTTGCTTGTGCGTGGGTACTGCGAGGTTTGTGTCAATGGAGAAACTCTTTCGAGATATTTTAAGGAGACATTTTGGCTTTTACTACCGTTGTACTACACCACGAGGCGAATCTTTTGACACATTTAATTTAAAACTTATCTACGCATGGGACTGTCATGAAAAAGTAAATATGTTTCCGATACATCAAATTTTTAGCGTAAGTTTTAAATTGCAGTTTTAACAAATCACCAAATATCTTTCTTACTTCAGTGGATTGGAAATATCGATTGCTGTTTCTTATTGGTTAAGACGTGGACCCTTGTATACAGCCGATAAATTTTGAAAGCATCCGACTTTGCTTGCAATCCAAATACGTCCGATTTATCTTATTATCCATTTTTCTTATATGATATTGATTACATTGATAATGCAATATGTAAAAAAGTATATGTTTATTTCCAATTATTTAACTTTCGATTTCCTGTAAAAATCACCAAATCTATTTGAGTCATAACACTTATAAAATGTATCTTACATATATTAGTATACTGACTGTGACTTCTAAAGAACAGTGTTCTTTAGGTTAAAAAGTGTGAAATTTTGCCCATAATGAAAGCAAATGTTTTTATATTTTTATTTACAACATTTTTATTTATTTTATAGCATTGTATTTGGTATCATTATTATAAGTATATGCAGGGAAAAATGTTTAATTTGAAGAATTAATCTTTTTATAATTTTTGTATGCAGCCTTAAGGCATGTAAAAATGTAAAATGTGAGTATTAAAAAATACATGATTTATGAAAAAACCTTATTATATAGCTTTAAATTTTTCTACGTCCCTGCTTCTGTAACGCAAATACTTTTGAACTATTAAAAAGTAAAAAATTATATCGAGAAGGTAACATTATTACGTTTCCAAAATTATGATGGTGGGCAAAATAACGCAATCTTTTAATATTCTTCTTGAATCTACGATGATTACATATATAACAAGTAATATAAAGTCAAAAAACTTAATTTTACTTCTTAGTTTTTTTTCAGAAATAATGCACTTTGAATTTGCAGAATACCCATGTCTGACCATACGTGATATTTTCTACTTGTTACAATATTTCAAAGTCACGATAAAACAAAGTAAGTTGTTTTAAGTTTCATTAGATTAAATATATACGATTGATATGTGGATAAACTATATTATAAATATAATGAAGCTTTAAATATAAATTCGTTAAATTTTATCTTTTTTATCATTATATTGTTCAAAAGTCACCTGAAACTCTTAACTTAAGCCTTCGCGCCATAAATCTGGTCAAAACTGCAGATTAGCCCGTAGAAAAAAATGCAAGAGAACCCGAGACTCTAAAAACAATATCGCTCTAAAGGACTATTTATCAGTGTTGAAATCTGCTCGGCAAGCCCCGACGAAAAGAAGCTAAGCGCTCATCGCTAAGGCAAATAATGAATTACTCGGCAAAAGCTCACACTTTACTCTTCGCGCAAAGCTCCATCGTAACCTCGGCGCATCCTCGTCATCGTCTTCGTCGTTGTCGTCGTCGTCGTCGTCGCTTACACCTGCTCGGCTCGCGACTTTAGAGAATTATAATCGAAATCCTCCCGCACAATGCAGCCGTACGCGCCTGGTAAATTATATCCCGCACATTATAGCGCACGCGCCCTCCTCTCTGCATGTATCACAGGGAAGCTCCACTCGCTAACACGCATGTGTGTGTGAGAAATAGTATGTGTGTGTGTATGTGTATATATATATGTCTGCATATGTGCGTGTACGTGTGTCTAATGTACAAGGGGAGATACACAGTAGCTGCAGGTATAGGTAACGCGTCGGCAGTGCCACCGACCACAAAGCCGATAATTTCTGCGAAGGAGGGATATCTCTCTCTCTCTCTCCCCTCTCTCTCTCTCTCTCTCTCTCTCTATCTATATCTATCTGTCTCTCTCTCTTGAGGTGAGGCTGATCGCATTAAATGGCCGCTCGGAAGCGCGCGAGTATAAGGGCGAGCCGCGGACCAACTAATTTCGCAGCTGGCTAAACGCCCCTGTACGTATAACGTCGTCGCGCCGCCGCGTCTCGCCTTATGCTTCCCCCGCTCTCGTGGGGCTCGCCGCCTCATCATTTACTTTCCCGCGCGCGAGTTTTACACTTACGCGCGTCTGCCACGTTCCTGCTGATTAAGTATAAAATATGTTGGGGGGACCGAAGCTGCTCATGCCGTTAACGATGATAAAAAGTACATTAGCGGGGGAGCCTTTTTCTTTCGTCATTTATAAGCTTTTTGTGGGGAATGGGTGGGAATATTGTTGCCCGCATGTAGCAAAACGTTTTCTGATTTGATTTATATGATTAATTACTGCAGGTATAATTAGTGTGTTATTATTTTATACTGATTGTCGTTGCTAATTTCGCCGTATATGATAGATTGTTATTGCTTCCTCAAAGAGAAACTATTTTTAGAAAATGTCCGAATGGATATATATCTGTGTGCGTGTGTATGTGTGTGTGTGTGTGTGTGTGTGTGTGTGTGTGTGCGTGTGTGTGTGTGTATGTATGTGTATGTACGGGGGTTGTGTGAGTGTGTGTGTGTGGCGTGTGTGTATGTATATATGTGTGTAATATACCCCTTTTTCTCGAGATATATACGGTAAAAATGAATGTTTCTGGGCTTATATTTTTTTGTTTTTGTTCATGATGTAGGAACAGATCACATTATTAACTTTTATATTCCGAGTTATTTGAGGTTACGTATTTTTAAAAACATTTTTTGCTCGCTTATATCTCGAAACCAATGCGGTAATTTTCTACCAAACATAAATAATTGTTTTTTTCTAAGATTCGAAATTATAAAAAAATTTCAAGATTCGTCGACAATTTTTAGTTTTATAACGAATAAAGAAATTGATATGGAAACAATTTATTTAGTTTGAGGAAGCTAAGTGCTAATGAATTGGCAGCGGTTTTCGTATTGATCTGATCAAAATATATATATATATATATATATATATATATAATGTAAAACGCAAAATGTTTTAGATTCGTTTTTAAGGTTGATGTTACATTAATGATAAATACAGCAATTAATGATAAATTAATCTTTTGAATTACACAAGTATTTCTATAAAAATACATTTGAAATAAGAAGATTCCAAATGCATACATCTTTCATCTCTTCAAATACCCTTTCAATTATAAATTGTTTCTTTTTAAGTTGTACCATTTCGAGTACTTTGCTTAAAAGTATCCGCAAATTAACTCTCAGAAAGTGTCAAAATTGTTTCTAGGCTTGGGCATAAAGAAATTTTGTGTGATTTCGCGTAAAGGCTTAAAGCTTGAAGTCGGGCTTTGTGCGTGTTCGCACTTCTTCCACATATAATGCATGTACGAGTTTAATCGTGAGACTCGTTTGTAAAATGTAATTAATTTAATAATTTAGTTTTACTTTGGATAAAAATAATTATCAAAGTTGCTAAAGAATATATTATCTACAAATGTATAATATTAATAGAACTATAATGAAATTGCGTTTCAGCTGCATTGTTACAACTACAGTAGTATTTATTACGTATTAGTCATTTTCAGAAACTACTTATATGTTTTTGTTATAAGTTTGAACATCATAAATAAATGTATAAACGTATTTCATTGGAAATGAGACAGAGAATTAAGTAGGAAGATTCCTGAGTACGACCAGCCCAACATCAAAAATTCAAGAACACACCAAAGATCGCTTTCTCACACAGCGCTTTAAGGATTTCCAAAAACTCGTTTGTCTCGCGCGAAACTTCCCTGTAAAATTGATGAGGAAGCACTATCTGTATCGCTCGAGCCGAATTAAAGAGCCTAAAGAAAGTTTAAGTCCTTTAAAAATTGAACTTTCGAGTAGGCATGGACAAAGCGATGTCTGACTTCGGATACATAATTGATAGCTTTTAAACTCTTTAGCGCGGAGAAAGAGTTATTTATGCGTGACGTTTGCGTCGGCTAAAATAGTTTTTTACGGGAAATTAGCTTTTTATAAATGTTTTCTTACTAGAGACATTTAAGTATTAATGAGCAACGGCATATCGCATTATATTCGTTCTTTATCCCTCCTGCGCAAAAACTTATTCTCGTGTATATGGAATTGAAGCTAATCTTCAGCATTAACTTAAAAGATTGTAAATGTTCTTACGATAATATGATTTAAATTTGTGATGCAAGAATATATACGTACACAAATTACGTGCATTTTGGGTGCGTATAATCGTGTGTAATAGGGCTATCCCTTTCAGCCATAATATATCATATACGATACCCCTTCTCTACAAAGGATTTTCATGATTTATATTCACGCTATACGATCTTAACCCAAATTTTTTTACGTGAAAAATAGTTCAGGGAGAAATGAACGTAAAAATAAGTCAGACACATAAATTCGATTAATTGCAAAAGTGATATAAATAAACAAAACTCGGAAAAAGGCTGTTTTTGTATTGCTTTTTTTTATTTTTACTTTTTTAACGGAACATGCCCTTTTTTAATTTAATTATTCCGAAACAAAATATTTTTTTAAAAATTCATATACAGGTGTTTTTTGAGGTCGCTAATTAATAATCCGATGTTAAAAGTACTAAATACAAAATCACCGATTTAATTAGTATAAAAATATATGGCTGGATGGATTAAAGAGAATCATTTAGCTGATCACTTACAGAGTGCGATTTTTAATAGAAAAAACTGGAAGTTAACGGAACATGCGTTATACAAGGATACTAAATAATTGTAAATGAAACTAATAGCAGGACTGATAAAAATTTTAAAACAGAAGAACATTTTAGAATGAAAAAAATGTTAAAAATTAATATTTTTGTCCTATTTCCTGCCAATTGCATACGTTGTTTATTTACTGCTAGTAGTGAAACTACTTTTTTGCAGAGTATAATTAAAAATACATTTTTCAAATCATTTAGATTATCACAATTTAATATCTCCAAGAAATATTAGATTCCGCTAGTTATACAAAGTAATATACTCAAGGTAGATCTGATACATCTGTTTTTGTGGTTCAATGGTTATATTTTTTATATCAAAGTGGAATTTTCTATAATAATAAAAACATAATAATTGATATATAAACCAAAACATTTGAGTAAAACAGTTTTTTAAATAAATAGTTTTTCAAGTTTCAATGCTATTCATTAAATATTCTGTATTTTCCAGTGATCATAAAAACTTGCATATAAAACAAATCTCACTTTTCCTTCACAAATCGTAGAGAGGTCTCCAAACAATCTATATTAAATTCAACGAATATTTTTCAATCCAAACACACTGCTACGCAAAAAAAATCAAATATAATCCAAAATAATAAAAACATCTTCAGCCAGTGAAACTTTCGCACGTGCAAATGTACCCAATCCGAATAACATATATCATACCTTCTCCTCGTCGTAAATTAAATATCCGGAGCGATGAAAATTCCCGTAGCCTCTCCGCGCAGCCTCTCCGCGCAGCCACATACGAAACTTTTGCCTAGCTTTTTTCATCGCAAACTATAAACCCCACGAATCGAGGGCGGATAAAGCAGTCGAAGTTCGCTCGCAAAAGCCGAGAAGAGGAGCACACGAGTGCAGTTCACGATCGACAAGCGCGTCGCTGCCTACGTGAGCGTATATAGTATATACGGCTCTCGACTATGACTAAAAGTGGGAGAGCCGTATAGCTGGCCGTAAAAAAGCTCTGAAGGATCGAGCCACTGGCCAGGGAGGAACTGCGCGGGATCGAGCAGATACGTAATGCCGGAAAATTGCCCGCGCCAACCATTTCAATTTACACCTCTCAATCCCGTATAGTGGCAAAAACGCGCTTCGCCTTTCTCTCGTTCTCTTTTTCTTTCTCCTCAAGATGCATATACATGTACGCACAGCCAGCAATGAGTTTATGGAACCGCGAAGCGGCGCACCGCGTAGGGGCCCTCGTAGTCCTCCTTTCATTTAGCGAATTACGAGGATGAGCTGGAGACAGACGGAATACCGGATGAGTGCCGCGCTGCGGTATGGACTCTAAAGAGAGTTGCGTATAAAAAGCTCGAGTGCCGCTGCTGCGGAAGCGTAATCAGAGCTTTATCTCATTCGGCCACTGGAGGACCGTGTAATTCGACGCGTATTCCGAGCATAACTACTGCTGGAATCCCGCGCACAGAATTATAATTGCGTTTTCGTTTACGAATTGATTATCGACAGGTGGAGTGCTGTTGTGTGCGTATGGTTACCGGTTGCGCGCGGTTGCACATTGCAAGTGGAGGACTAATTTTTATCAAAGTCGGTTGGATTATCGAATAATTTGATCAGGAGTGATTTGTTTATGCGCAATAAGCTCGTTTGATGTGTTTATGCGGACTTGAATGTAAACCTAAAATATTACTGCATTACAATGTCTGCGTGTATACATTTTCAGAAATAATTGATGCTCAGAAATAAACTTACTAATTTAAAACGCTTCTCAATCAAATAATCTGACAGTTAACATTACATGTATTGTATCTGCAAACAATGACTATGTCTCCACTTATATCTGAATAAGCATAATATATTTTACAAAGATTACTACAGTTATACAGCGAATTCTCACGTGCTAATAGAAGATAACATTTAATCTGCTATACTAAACCTTAACAGATCGCGTATAAATCTCCAGGAGAGCCCGGTGTAATTGTAATTGTAAATCATCGCGATAACTCCTCAAGATTCCTCAAAGAAAATTAGTAAATCCCCACTGAGAACGTAACCAAACATAGATACACCTGAAACGTAATTTCGCTGTATATACTTGATCATCCAACCAGCATAAAATACAGCTCACAATATACACTCACCTAGTTAATTTCGCACGGAGAAAAACATAATTACAAAACTGTGTAGTATATTTTATACAACAAGAAATTTAGAGATTCATTCCCGACAATGGTCATTATTCATTAGTCATTATAGGATTCATTATAATTGAAGGTGGATACAGAGTCCTAGATGAATGAGCAATAAATGCTATCGAATATGACCCGAAATTTTTTAATATTATAGCAATTTCTGAAGAACAATTATGTAAGCGAACATTTTTATTCGTTTATATATTACCTTAATAACACTAATAACTTAAATAATATTTTAAGTACAAAAATGCAGCTGTTTATCATTTTTCCTAGCCAGCCATAGCCTTTAATATATAGTAACCGTTACGCGTTAGTTTTTGTACTCGAACCGTTATTACACTTTTCACTCTGTGTAAAAAAGGAAAAATGAAAATAAGGATATCACAAAAGAAGAAAAGCAAAAAAGATTGTCCCGCGCACTCTCGTGTCACTAATTAAACTTTGCACCCGTGCTCGGCTACGGTGAAGCCATTCGTATTCGCGCCGAATTCGCGAAAGATACCGTCGGGACTTCTTCGAACCATTCGTCAGCTCTTTCTCGCGTTTTCTCTCTTGCCCCCCCCCCCCTCCCCCTCGCGCTATCCTCCTCTCCTCCTCTCGCTCACTGCAGCTCATTCCATCAACTATATAGCCAGTCGTCCGGCAGGTTTTTGTCGAGTTTGATAAGGGGAACGAGGGGGAGGGGGCGGTCGTACGCGTCCGTGTAACAGTGTGTACGTGCACTACATGGAAAGACGTTGCGTCAGCTGATAATGGAGTCGAGAGCGAATTCGTGGAAATTCAACGAGGTCTGTGGAGCGTGCGGCGAGAGAAAACTTGCCTTTCTGCCTTATCACCGCGGAAACCCCCGCCGCCGTTGCTGCACGCGCAATCGATTTGCATGTACGGAGAGCTAAAATTGGCTAGTGCGCCTTATAAGAGATAGAAATTGAAAGTTGAAGGGGAAGTGCGTACGGTGAACATTGTGCAGTCTCAAAAGGTACTCGAAAGGAACGGATGTTAAATTAGCATCTGTCGATTTATACTTATATAACTTATAACATATTTACGGGTGTATCGGATTAGACTTTTTTTGCCTTCTTATATTACGATCTTAAATTTTTATTATAAATTTAGTAAAATCGCTTTTCGAGTTTATCTTTTATAATTTAAATATTATGAACTGTTCCTTTGGTAATAATAATAAACAGTTATTTTGGTGGTGGAGATATCAATAAGCAATTACTCGTTCATATCTTACCGAAATTTAACTAAAAAATATCTGGTGATTTCAGGCAATGTGTTATTAAGCTAAATCTTAGCATTGGATGTAGTCTGCAGTGGATTCTACCAAGTCATAGTCTTAAGTATCATGGTGAACACTTCATATGAAATCAATGAATTGAACAAGAATAAGTGGTTCACTTGATTCATATTCGTTTCAGAATTCAAATTTAAACTTGGTTAATTAAGCTTAAAAGCTAATTCCGATAAAGCAATTAAGATGAAATATAGTTACAAGTATATAGTATTCTCGACTTTGTCGTACATCCACACACATTTTACGAGAATTTGTGTACTTACAATCTTTAAAATCAAAGTCCACTCTACCACGACACGAAAATGGAAAAATAATTTCGAGAATGCAAAGTCCAAAAATAAAATTCCACGAACGTTTGTACATATTAAAGATAAATTTCTTTATTTTACTATTTGATGCCAAAATGACCTATTTAATAAACAAAATTTTATGTACTCGAAAATCTCATACTAAAACATCAACGAAATATTTTCGTGAAACAAAATTAAACAACAACCACTTTAAATATTAAAATAATAACACTTTTAGGGCTGAGCTAGTCAAATATAGGTCGTAATTTTTTTTCCTATGATGCTATACAGTATATATTGGGTCGAAAATTTTTTTATCAAATTATTTTGTACTCTGTTGAAAATACCTATTTGAAAAATCTCATTAGTTAATCGGGTGTTTCCCAATACAAATTTCCGATTAAAACCCATCAATTCTACATACAAGTTTAATTGCAAGGAGATAAATGCTTCCCAAAATGGTAGTAGAAGATTGTTTATCTCAGTATTATTCGTAATTCTTATATAAATCTCTATCGCCATGTATTTGATAGCTATTACTATTGATTAATAGCATATTTTACAATTCTACGTTGAACTGGTTCTGTTGATTTTTTCGAATAACAGATTAAACTATTGAATAAATTAATCAAACCCATTAAACGTATAGTATACAACATCTTATTAATCAATAATAATAAGTCTAAAACATACATAAAGTGATTCATATAAGAAGTACGAACAATGTTGAGATAAAAGTAAACCGCCGCACTAATTCTGAAAATATTTATTATATCATTGTAAAGCTTTTATATAGAATTATAATCGGTTTTAAGAATAATTTTGTATCGTGAAGTACTTTATTTATTGACTAATGGAATGATTCAAGTAGGTCTGACAAAAGCAGATAAAAATTTTTTTTGGAAGTGATTTTTTTGTTTTACGCTATTTTGAAGATATCCAGCAGTTATTCTACCATCTGAATCTATTCTCCAGAGTCCAGAAATAAGGGTGCTTTCAGATGGACAGTTTCTTCCGGACGGAACAATGGCAGAAATACGCAGGAGCCAACAGTAGCACTTCAATCCAGCTTTTGCACAATTATTATTGGTTCTCCCATTGTTCAATCCGGAAAAGTGCCGTCCATTTAAAAGCAACCTGAATGATAAGTTATTTTTATACAGAAATAATTAAATTTGTTAAAAAAGCGTTTAGCAATGTAGGTAAAAAACGCTTGTACATTGCAAGTGCTCAAAATGTTATCCTCAATGCTAAACAGCATCTATTCTCTAATACATGTATACTCAAATATACATGCAAATCTCATACATACATGGCATTTCCTGCAAATAGTAGCTTCAAATATTTCAAGACAACTGTATAAAACCTACAGCAATGGAAAATAAGATTCGATCCGAGCGAATGAAAAGACGAGTGCTTGGGTGACCAAAGAAGAAGAAGAACAGAAGTCGGAGACTTTTTAGAACTTCTGCTGAAAATCAAACGCAAACTTTGAGACGCTACTCAAAGACGCTGCTACGAATCCGCAAAAGTTTGAGCACTCAAAATACTAAGTAAACTTAAGTAAATTAAAGTAAATTTAAATTACATATTCAATATTAATAAAAACATATAAGCTATATTTAAGTACATCTATAAATATAAAACAATTGACTTATTATAAAATATTTACTTGCTGCATACTTTTTATTAAAATATTTTTAATAAACGTTATTTAATCTGTTGTACATTCAATAAAATTCATAAAATACGACATACAAACTGTTATATTAATATAAATAATAACCGGTTTTTCTGAAAACAATATTTGTGAATCAAAGTATTGTAAACCACATTCCATCACGCTCAAAATACTAGGTTTCTATTTGGCATTAAGTGAACAGTTGAAATTTTGCGATAACTAGTCTATCGACTTCCCATTCGGATTTAAATCAATCTCTACTGTTGGATAGCCTGAATGTTCTCACCCCCTAATTATCTAATTTAATTTGCATCGGATTACAGAGTAACTCGTTTCAATATCACCTCCATTTGAATGCATTATCCTATTGAATTATCTAAAGCCTCATATTCACAAGTATATACATTGATTAAAAAGTATTCAATCTTAGACTGAAATATTGACAATCTTTGAAGTATAAACAAATGGACAAGAATTATTTATTCTGTTAAAAGTAACATGAGTAATATGAATCACTAAATAATAATTTTTTATTGCTATAAAATAGTACTTTTGAACTGACCAAGAGAATTTCATGATTTTGCATTCTCCAAAAATTCTTATTCATAATTCGTTTGTGCCGAAAATAAAGTGAGTAAAACTTTTCATATTTATCAATCTACGTTATCAAAGAGCCGTAGAAAACAGCTAAAGCTCCTACCAAGTAAGCGCTTATAATGAAAAACTTGCACCCTGGAAGTTTTCCATCACAAAACAGTAGCCACACGGCTGCACTCGGAAAATTCATTTCTGTTAGCTCGCCGCGAGAAAGTAGATGCATTGTAGAGCAATAAACGGAGGGAGTCGAGAAATAGAGAGGGATAGACAGAGAGAGGGAGAGAGAGAGAGAGAGAGAGAGCTTAAAGAGACTCGAAGAACAGCTCGAAGGCTGAGGTACACAATGTTAGCATCACAATCACGAGATTTCGAAGAGATGAAACTTAGCCGATAGATCAGCTGATTCTTCGCCCAGCCATATAGATACAGCTATATAAGCGTTCACGGAGACGGCAGACACCGCAGCCTCGACTATGGGATCGCCCAGCTATTATCTCATCTCTTTTATAGCAGTTTTCCTCCGGCTTCGGCTTCGTCCACTCCTTCAATGTCAGGCTCTAATGCAGCGCGGCCACCGATAGGGTCCGATACCACAAAAGGCTCGCGCGAGCACACTCGCACACACACGCGCGCGCATCCCAGAGATAACCAATCGCATTCAGTCTCTCTCTCTCTATCTCTCTCTCTTTCTCTCCCTCTCTCTCTCCCTCTCTCTCTCTCCCGCTCACTTTCTCTCCCACTCGCTCGCGAAAGGAGGAATATATATGTATATAGATGTACGTGTACGTGGGAGGAGGAGAAGGAGAATGAGATTGTGGGGATGAGATCGTATCACATGTGGCATCAATTACCGTAGAAGGCTATTTTTAAGAAGCAAAAATGTGTGCCCTATCGTGTTTCGAGGAAGTCATCTGTCGAAAGCCGACCCCGCGAAATCGTGACTTTATTTCCAAAAAAAAAATATACTGTTGAGAGAACTTACAGTAGCCCCCGTTACTATTTCTATGCTGTTATTGTTGCTTTTCTACGTGTGCACGGGTACTTGAGTTTTGCTTTTGAAGAGTTTTTTGTACCTACTTTCCAAATTAATTTATATTGCAGAAGTTTAAAATGAAATCGATTCCAATAAATGATATTATAAATAATTATTATTATAAATGAATAATAAATTGTACATCATTAGGTTGAATGAATTTAACTTTGTGAGAATTTTCAAATTGATTTAACAATTATACGTTTACTTTTACAACGGAAAATATATCACATTTACATAGCACATTATACATTTAATTTGTAATTTGTATAAAACTTAAATTGATTGACCTATTTTCTTAAGTTAGTCCTAAACTTTTTATATGCATGTTAGTTTATATATTTAAAGTAAGCAGATATGTTGCACATAAATTTACTTTAAAAAGTTTATTTCGAAATAAAAGATGCTAAAAATTGAATTTCTAGAGAAGTAAATTATATTCAACATGAGAATAATATAAAATAAACTTTTCAAGTTGAAAAAAAGTCGCTTAATACTTAAATAAACCAATTTAAACCCCGGTTAAACGACAACTTCATCTTATAAATAATAGGTATAAGCAACAGCAAAACAATAACTGAGAAGATACAAAGATTACAAATAATTTCTTCTCTCATTGAATAAAAAAAAGAAACCAAAGAAGTCCCATAATTCCACTCGGGCTCGACACGATCACCTCCAATAAAGGCATTCATAAACAAATTCTGTAATTTTCCGTTAAGCCGCAATCTCTAAAACTCGAGGGGTTTACACTACCGACCCGTCAGTACGTATAACACACGATTTCTCCTCCGCTTGCGCGGCTCGCCTCGCCGCAGTGGCAACGTTCTGTAAGGACGAAGGGGCTCTCTGACTTTGGGCACCACTGCACTGCGACAGAGCAGATAACATTATCCTTTAACTCACGTACGCGAAGGCAACAAGGGGCTTCTGTTACACGGGACCACGCGAGCCCTGCCGCCGCTGGTTATGTTCCACGACTGCGTGTGTATATATATGCTTCTTCTTTCTCCGCTCTCTTTTTTATTCGGCCGGACAGCAGCCGTTCTCTATTATCGTCATTCTCGCTGCCTCGATTTTCTACATCAGTTATAGTTATGGGCTTAATAAATATCCTTTCAAAAAAGTTGCGGATATAAACCACTTGCGTGTATGTGGTATGAAATAGAAGTACACGTTTCGCACAACTTTTTACTTTTTACGTAAAAAGGTATTTAGATTTTTTTAAAGAAAATGTACGTGTATCATAATTTAATACGAGAATATTTTGCTTAAATATTAATCTACTAGTGGGTTGTTAAAAAATTACGTAACGTATCAAGTGACCGAGGGGAGGGTGGGTTATTAATTGTAATTTTGCTTTACGTGGGAAGAGAGAGCTGGGTTTACTTTGTGTAACGTGACACAAATATTCTAACATTTAATTTACATAAGGAAAACGTTTTTATTCCTTTCATTATAAAAAATACTAATATATTCATATTTCCTTATGTTATGCGTCGAGAAAAACAATGGCTTTCTACAAAAATACTTTTTATTAAAAGATACCTCGGGCTTCAAAGAAATGTATAGTTAACGATTAAGATTCTTGTACCGCGCAATGGTTTGATGAAGATGAGATTTAAAATCCCTTAAAAGGTAGAAAATCATGTCTTCCAGAACAGGAAATCCCAATCATTGATAGATTCAGTACGGTTAGGCCAATACAAAGAGAATCTATAACATGAGGAGGTGAAGGAATACAACATAGCCGAAAATGGCGTTACGTAGTTTTTGAATGACCCCTGGAGGACTTCGCTAGCCTAGTTAAAATGAAAAAAAGACAATATTACAATAATAAAAAAGTTGTAAAAATGATACCACGAAGAATATCATTGTATATCATAATATATAATATGCTTTTGGTTTTCCACAAATTCTCACTTTTTTATAATTTATTTAAACAATTTTTTTATAAACAATTATTGATTCTTATATTTTTCTTACAAAAATTGGATTCCACTGATTACTTTGATACTTCTTCAACTGGACTAGCCATAAGCACTAATGGTTAAACAAAAATTTAATACGTATTCTATTTAACCCTCGCTTTACCGTGTTTGAATTAGTCACATCGTTTACCAACTGGAGAGAATCTATCACCCCAATGAAAAATTGTAACAGATCCAACGTTTTTACTTTGATCGGTAGTAAAAATGTAGTTACAGAGGTTTTGGAGGTCGCTAATTACGAATGCTGGATGGCTAAGCTAAAGTAGATATGCTAACAAATCAGACACTTTTAGTACATTTTATATTTAATCTGGAAAATGGTATACAGGGGTTTTTGAGGTCGCTGATTACGAAATCGTTGTCTAGATTATAAAATTAAAAATAAAGAATCAAATACGACCGCCCTGCAGGCGGTAAATATGTGTCCATATTAGATTCATTCCAATAACCTCAAAAACCCGAAAAACCTCAGAATATAAATTCTTACGATAATCGAAGTAAAAACGTTGAATTTATTAAAATATTACGTTGAGGTGATAGATTTACTCTACTTGATAAAGCGAGGGTTATAATATCTTTAATATAATTCGATAACACATTATACTCTAATATTATAAATTTATGAAAAAAAATTATGTTTCTGCCTCGCAATGATACTACTTTAGCAACCGATAATTTTTGTATCCGAGCTACAAAGTATCGAAACACAGCTCATGAATAAGTATCGTATACTTGCTGAGAAGCGCGTTCATTACGCGGAGACGCCCTCCTTCAATCCTTTTTTATCGGTGACTGCTAAATGAGCTCTTGCGCGCACGTGCTCTCGCGAGAGCCTCTATTTATGTACGTTTGAACGAAAACGCTTGGCAGAATTATTCACTCGTTAAAGTTAGAGACAATTACATTTCTCTTGAGAATTAAGGGAGATCCAGGAAGAAAGAAAGAATTGGGGAGAAAGAGTTGACTCGATTTTTCTAATTGAGTTCCCGTATTGTGCATAATATGTATTCAAAGCTTGTTTCGTAATTTTCCGGAAATTCATGATATCCTAATTTGTACAGTACGCCCTGCCTTGCTTAGCCTTATCATCGTTAAGCTGCCTAAGAAAGCGAAGATTGCGTAATGACACTTAATGAGGAGGATATTGAATAGTCGATGGAAGTACGAAAGGAACAAACAGAATGCAAGCTTTAAACCTATTATGAAATCAGCTTTGCAAATAAGATATATTTTTCACATTACTTTACATGTATTTACTTAAGTAAATGAAAACTAATTAAAAGTAACATTATGTAAATATGCATAAATAAACAATTATCATGATAAAAAAAAACTTAAGGGGATGCCGGATACCGACATTGCAGTTTTTTGGTTTATTCAATGAATAAATAAAATTTTCAAATTTCACAAACGTACGCACAATCTGTTTATCACTATAAGAATGTGCGTACGTTTGTAAAATTTTATTAAAGTAAAAATTGACTGCGTAAAATAAAAAATCGATAATGTTGGTAACTGGGTATGAGGTATAAGACTCAGCTCTCCGTTTAAAAGATGAATGATGATTCTAAATACACGTTTAAACTAAAATTATGTAAATATTTGAATGATATAGTTACATAAAAAGTAATATATTTTTTTTAAATAGTTATTCCCCGCGTTTACATAACAAAATATAATTAATAACTTATCAAATTTAAAACAAACCTATCATTAAGTCAGCTTTCAATCCTGTACAAAAATATATTTATAGACTATGAGGGCGTGCGAAGAGTTTATAGAGCAAAAGGTAAACGCGAAGAAGAAAGCAGAAGAGAAACCATAATACAAACTCTCGATAATTTCAACGCAAAAATTCGAGAAATCACAATCAAGAGAGAGATAGAGAGTGAGGGAGGGGGAGAGAGAGAGAGAGAGAACATCACATAAAATGAAAAAATAATATCTTCGTAGAAAGGAAATTGGCAAAGCGAGGATTCGATAACATTCAAGTGCAGACGAAGAGATGAAATGAAACTGACTGCGGGAGAAAGCGCCTATAATATTTCGTCCGAGGTCGTTCTGCGTGCTCGGATTTACGGACTCGTCGATACCGCACATAACGGCATCAAAATAATTTTGTCGCTCCTCAAAAGTAAACGCGTGGGCGCGTCCGAAGGGACGGTGGGAGAAGGAAAATCGGGGGAGACTACGAGAGGGCACGCAAAGAGGTCGGAGAGGACGGCTGGAGACGAGGTCGCTCAGGACTTTCCTCGACTTATAAATCTGGATCATTTGCGCTGGGGTGTTCTGCAGCGACGTTGACATAACGCAAAACGAAGCTTAAGTTACGAATTTCGGAGACCTTTTTTTACGTTCTCCCCCTTCGTGGCGGGACGCGAAGGATAAAAAATGCTCTAAGCTAAACAAAGTCTGATTGTGGGAGTAAGTTGTGCGTCGGCGAACGTTTAGCGGAAATGCCATCTTAACTTTATGAGGGAATCTTTTATGATTAGATGAAAAATACGAGCGATGAATTTTGATGCTCTAAGATATGTACACGGAAACCATATTTATATATTTGCTTATGAGTATAGAACAAATTTTTTTTTCAATAAGTAAATATTTTAGTTTAAGTGATTTGGACTGAGCTTATTGATTTAGAAAAAATATGTGAATAGGTTATAATGTAATCACTTTACTATTTACGATTGTAATATTTATCCTTACATACTTGCTATGCAAAGTTCAATTTAAATAAAAATGTGTCTAGTCTAGATTATCTCATTAAAAATAGATGAGCATTAGTTTCTTAGTTTCCTAGAACCGAGAAGCAAAGGGTTAACTAGTTAAATAACAGGCATTACCCAATGCAGACATCCAAGATCGGGCTCAAGTTTGCCTGATCCATCCGACTAACGATTAAATCTCAGAATAGAGCCCGTCTACGGGTATATATCCCCACGATATCCAGAGTATATCCACGTCGCAATCGTGGCCCAGTCTGATTAACTCGCGCGGAAAGTGATCGCTTAAGCCCAATTAAGCGGCTCACGTCTCTCCGGGCCAGTGCAGGAGCACCAGTAGAGCAGTCAGTCTTGTTTATGTTGGGCCCAGGCAGCCGAAGCGCGGATGACGAATGGAGGTATAGCGGCCGCGAGACAAGCGAAGGCTCCCATACATATTGTGACTCGGACTCTCGTCTACGGGCGGCTATATATACGCGCGTGGAGAGCGCGTTATACTCGTGAAGCCGCACCGCAGACAGTCTTTCCTCCCAGTCTCTGCTCTCGCGTATGTGTGTGCGTGTGTGTGTGTGTGCGAGATCCGCCGGGTAATGGCCTCTGAGGAAGGGCGGCTGCCTAATGGTATAATACGAGCGCGTCGCGGAATTCGTCTAGCGAGGGATGATAGAGGGAGGCAGTTGACTGCGCTCGATGGATATTGGGGTGTAGATACAGAGAGAGAGAGCGAGAGAGAGAGAGAGAGACTCGAGCTTAAGACGAGAGAAAGAAGAGGAGAGACGACGACGACGACGAGTTGACTTCGTACGCGGAATATCAAGACGGCGGACGTATATATATATATATATATATATATATATATATATATATATATATATATATATATATATATATACGTGTGTGTATATATATATATTAGAAGACGTGCTGCTGTGTTGAAGAGAGTGGGAGAGCGAGAACCGGGGAAAAAGGGATGAAAAATTCGAATCCTATATCGAGAAAATGTATATATGTATATGGAATATCGCCCTGTCAGAAGACGAGAGAGGAGGGGGTAGAGAGAGAGAGCGAACGAAGGAGGGAACGACACGAAAAAGAAAAATGAAGAGCGAGAGGGTGCAGTCGGAGAGAGAAAGAGAGATAAAATTGGAGGGGATATTGATCTTCCTTGGGGTGGCTGCGCGAGATGTGGAGGCGCGTGTGCGAGGGTCGACTGGATGTGTAAGACGGCAGCGGCTCCTCTTTCTTCTTACTCTTCTCCTTCCCTCCTTCTAGCGAATCTTCTCTCATTTTATTGTTCTCCGTGCGCTCATCCTTTTGCAGGCTTCCCGGGCCGCATCGCTTTCGTTTTTTTCGCTCGTCTTTCCGCGCGCACCCATGGCACTTAACTCCCATCTATATCTAACTCCAGTTCTCTTCTTTTTATATTTAATTTATTTCGAGGTATTTACAAAAGTTACGGAAACTGCGAGCTGAGCGAAGAACCGAATAAAGATTACACTTATGGCAAGAGACGTAAAAGGGACTCGTAAAAAACTTTTTATGCCACTTGGGATGTTAAAAATTTCCTCCTATACGACTTGCTTCGTTAAGTTCTGCAGCTGGTTTTTAGTTTCTTGACACTTTAATGGTGAATGATGAAATAAAGGATTTCGGCGACATATCGATTACATTTTAGAACGTATCATTCTACCCATACTTATTCGATTTATATATAAAACTATATATATATATATATATATATATATATATATATATATATATATATATATATATATATATATTAAGCCGGGTCGAAAATGCGATTTTTTCGAATTTTGACACGCCTGACCCTTCGAAGGTGTCTTTTCTATCACAGAAATTACCTTCCGAAACCCTTGTGCTGGAGGATTTCATCTTTGAGTTCCGCCGAACACGTACAGTTTGATAAAAATCACGTAAAGTGCCAAAAATTCCATTTTCTCACGTTTCTTTTATGTAAATTGGCACACGTTCATTTTTCACAATTTTTTTGTAAACTATATGTATTCCGATACGTTTGAAGATATTTTATAACCAAAAAGAGATTTGTGGAAACGTACTTTACGGGTCGTTTTATTTGTAGGTCCTGCAAAAAATATAAAATTTGCTAAATAATTATGAAAATTTCAATAAAAAAGATGATGTTGTCATTGATGACAACTAAATCACCGTGCAGCTCTTTGCTTATAATATAGTCAAATAATAAAACCCAGAACTCACTACGGGAAAATAGTTGCACATCGAGTTTCACCTCGCTCCTACCCAACCACCCTGCCAAATGTAGGAGCATGAATCGCGTCATAATAAGTAAGAAGTATAGTCAAAGATGTTACTTTCACTTACTTTTTACCTTTGAAATCTTTCTTTTTTTCGATTGATGGTATTATGATTCTACACTCTACCTTCTGTCTAATATAGCCCATCTCTGATATTATACCCAGTTACTGATTGCGAAACATCCGCCACGAGTTTGACGAATCTCTCGACCCAGCATAATATATATAGGCAGATCCATTACTGTTTTTAAAAATCATTTACATGTGTTTCCCACAAATTCTCACCAATTTTATATATGAAAGTATATAACGAGATAAACCCAAAAATTTATTTTCAACCTCTCTTGTTCAGTTTATGCACTCTTACCTGTAAAAATGGCAGAGGATCAAACATAACCTAAAAATCAATAAAAATGCGCGTGTGAGAATGCTTATAAAAAATGGTTTATGATATTTTTTTACCGGAAATATTTTTTTTTTGTAATTTTGCTATAAAATACGCAAAAATCGTTTTTTGAATCATTCAAAATGGTTCAGATGGAAGTTCTGTGGAATTTTTTGAAAATGGCTTTGTAAGCCAACTTTGAAAAAAATCTAGGGGTGCATAAACTGAACAAGAGAGGCTGAAATAATTTTTTGGGGCTTCTTTCGTTATGTACTTTCATTAAAGAAATTGGCAAAAATTATTGTGCAGAAACACGTGCGCACAATTTTTTTTAAAGTAATGGATCTGCCCATATATATTTTAAATTTATATTTAAACTAATCTAATAAATTTATATTTTTACGTTTTATTTATTCCATTCTACAGTTTACATACTAAATATTGATCATAGCTTGAATTGATTGAAATATTTGTTCAATACAAATTTAATTCTAAACTATTATGACGTAGCAAATCAATGTGAATTGTTCTTATTATCCATCGTGTATAACCATAATACATAGAATAACAAGGATCGTATACACAACGTACGATGTACCTACTAGTAATTTCGATACCGCGCCGTACTCCCCCATCTTCGTCACACAGTTGCGCTGGCTATCCCGCCAGAGTCTTTGAGTTAGGTATCAGCTGGTTTTCCCAAACATGTAAATCAGTCACCTTTCGCCATATCCCCTCGAACTCTCTCGACTGATTCCCTTGTACACGTACACTTATACGTATATACGTAAGAAACTTTCGCCAAACTAAGACTTCGGGTACAACTTTTGTTTCTCCTCGGCATTGTTCGTTTAGTTCCCTTGTCTTCTTATTCCGAGGACGTGCTCTCGCTTCAAGCTCGCACCCATCGCGTCGCTCACTTCTCTCTTGGCCCTCAATTTCCTGCCGCTGTCGCTATCCCGCCTTCTTCTTCTTCTT
Source organism: Gastracanthus pulcherrimus (assembly GCA_949152435.1). Classification (NCBI taxonomy): domain Eukaryota; kingdom Metazoa; phylum Arthropoda; class Insecta; order Hymenoptera; family Pteromalidae; genus Gastracanthus; species Gastracanthus pulcherrimus. The sequence goes on from OX424574.1 coordinate 42,171,388, forward strand.
TTTTTCTGTCCCGGCTTTTTATTCACATTCCATTGCGTTTCTCATTCACCGTTTTCGCGCGCCACCATTTCTCACCACGCGCACGTGATCTTGCCGAGCGTTGCTAAAGTCAAGGCTGATTGATTTTTCCCCGATGAAAGAAAGGGTGAGCCGGCAACGAAAGGCTAATGCGGCAAGGATCCGTATACGCAGTTTTCCAGAAAGATTCGGATGATTAGCAAATTTAGAAGTAAAATCATTTTGCAAAATATTGTACTCGTATTTGATAATATATACTTGATGAAACATTTTCAGATATGCTAGAGATTGTTATTTATCAACAATAATTCTTTCAGAGGTTATATAAAATGAATTACCAACTTCAAATACACATTTTTTAAATAAAAATGTATACATCCAATATAATAATCACTCAATAGACTATACTCGAACGTTTTCTGATATATTCTATACGATTTTACAAATATGCATACAATACCATTTGAATGTTAAAATAATTAATTCTATAATTATTATAGAAGGGACTATTTGTCTTACAAATGATACATCATGACAATCCATAACTAGTAAAATTCTTTCTTAACATAGTTTCCTACATTTATCTCATTTTTCTTAAAACGCTATTTCTCGAGTTGTACAATGGCAAAAATTTTATCTGCTACAGTTAACTCATTCCTTTACATAAGTATTTTTTACTGACATATCCATTAGAATAATTCTTTACATGAAACAATATTTTAGAATTCGACTATTTATTGTCTATTATGTATTTTAGTAATCTTATCACCCTTTCTTCCGTTACTCTTTCTGCAATTTTTCTTGCTCTGGAAATATAGTATCATTAAGATTTCATGATTCTTTTTCATTTTTATCTTTCTGCCTTTACTGATATTGCTTCCTGGAGATTGTATAAATGTATGTATTTTATGGCATTAAACAGCTTTTAAACAATTATATCAAACACAATTAAAGTTAAAGTAGTAGATACTTTTTATACGCCTAATTTTTATGAATCTGAAATTAATAGGTCTGCAGAATCAAAATAACTACATTTTATACTAAGGAAGTCAAAGAAGAAGTTCTGAAAGATAATTTTTTACTGACAAAGTTTGACAAATGCAACGGAAAAAATTACTTCAATCATACAGCATCGAATGAAATTGATCTACTCAAATTCCTTGTTAAACAACCCACTTACGTGTTCAAACAAACGATTTAGTACAAGACAAATCCCTCCAACTTCTTAATCCGTGACCGCTGACTTTTTACGTAATCACTACTTCTTCTTAACTGCATTCCCTGGATTCGATGAAGAAAAAGGCTAACTTCTTATATATTTAGCCGTGCAAACATTCGCTCTCAATCTTTACAAATTGATCGAATTTCCATAATTCTTAATGCAACCCCAAAGCAAGTTTTCTCCTACTTTTTCACTATTTACTCTACCTCTCTCTAGTTTCGCCGTCTCGCTTTCCGACTATAATACCATCTCATCGCCTCCTTGTCGGTAAATATATATGTATACATACCTACTAGACTCCACCTTATTCTTAATATATATCGGCGCGATGAGGCGAAAAGCAACGGTTATGCGTCTGGCTCCGACTCTTTCTCTCTCTCTCTCTCTCTCTCTCTCTCTCTCTCTCTTTCTCTCTCTCTCTCTTTCTCTCCCTCTCTCTCTCTCTTTCTCTCTATTTCTCTCTCTTTCTCTCTCTCTCTCTCTTTCTCTCTCTCTCTCGGTTTATCCAGAAGTCGAACGCGGTCTTGAATTGAGTTGTCCGCTAACGGAAATCTAATTTGATGTAACTCGATAAAACGAGACGAGGCTAAGCCGCAAAAATCGAGCCGAGCTGAGGTAAGGAGCTAAGCCCGAAGCAAAGAGACTACTTCGACGACGACGACGACGATGGCGTAGAAGAAGAAGTAGAAGAAGAGGAGGTGATCGAGGATATTGAGGCATTAACCTGAGAGGTATCACCGCCCGAGGAAAAGCGAGAGGTAGAGAAAAAGAGGGAAAGAAACGGAGAGGAGAAGGTAAAACACGGCGTGTAGAGTTATTGCAATCGAAAAGTATAACGAGGCCGATTCAGTAATGACCGATGCAGCATGAAGCTGTGCACACTCGCAGTGCTTGATATAAATGGCACGTTTTAACGAGCAGCTTTCTTTAGCCTCCAGGTGACTCTGTGTGAACGTGAATTCGAATGAAAATTTTTCTACGACCGATATTGTCGACCTTGCAAATGCGCACGTCGCTTTGCTTTTTGAAGGATCGAAGAGCTTTTTTGTGTATTATCCCTGAACAATGTATATTTGGGATTTATTCACAGATGCTTCATTTTCAACAACAAATATACTTACATTTTATATGATTATAATGATAAAGTATATTCTTTTATATAAATGAACATGAATTTTGATTTGCGCAATGAATTATTCAATTAGAAATTATACAAAACATAACGTATTATTTCTTGAGATGCATATATTAATATTAGCTACATACATATATGAGAGTTTTATTATTACAAAAAATATTTAAGAAAAATTATATTCATCTTAGACTATTTTTACTTATAGATTACTAGCTAACTGTATTTTTAGGATTGTCATTAACTGTAACAGAGATTAAAACTTATTTTTAAACGTTATCAAAATATTCTAAAACTTACAGAATCGATAAATTTTTAATCTATATTTTTAAAACTTTCGTACGACTAAAAATATTTCCACTGTGTCAAACAAATTATAATAATTCTATTTATTTTTCTAAAATATCTCTATAATAGTATCTCTACCTTGATGTACTATTACGAATAGCCCAAAACTACGGTTAAAAGGACTAGCATACAACTTGCATAGCTCGCCATTTTTACCGTACGTAGCGCTATAAATTGTGACGCTAATTGCGTTTAAGTGCCAGTGGCGCAATGAAGCACGAAAAAAAGGATAACCACGGCCGCAGCAGGCAACGAGCCAATCGTAAACGAGAAACGTGTATTGCTGTACGGAGACTCAACAAGGCGTGACGTCAGCGATTGTTCGGCATCCGCTCGACTCGGATTCGTTTTGCGAGCGATTTCGTTTCGTTTATATATATACTTGGAGCGCGTGCTGAGAGCCAAACACGAAAAAATAGAACGAGAGATATGACGTCGACGAGCGCGCAACCAGCCAGAGACGATATCGAGCTCGGTCTATATATTAAGTCACGACTGAGTCAATCCTTTGACGTCTGATGAATGCGACGGCATGAAAAAGCTACCGTTGCGCTTATAAAGATGAACGATCGTGGCGTATTTGGAGATACACACCCCAAATCAGAATATAAATCTCGTACGGCGAACTCTGTCTCTAATCAAAATTAATCCTGTGCTATATAGTGATATCCCTAATATGTAATTATATCCATAAAAAATCGTTCATGAGAATTTCATGTTCATAATAATATAAAAGAATATGTCACTTTAAATAACAATACTCCTGCCTAAAATATTATATATAAATATTTATATTTTTCAGTAGTATTTCTGCAAGCTTTACAAAGTAGAAGAACAATAAATAATTTTTTCTATGCTAGTTTGTTTATCTTCTAATGCATTATGTACTTCCTAACAAAACGCCACTTTATAATTTTGAGAAAAGCTTTTCGAAATCTATTATAGTAAACTTTAGGTTATAACAATAGAAAAAAGTTACAAAAGCTTTTTTAAATGCTCCAAGCTTACTATTGAAAACTTTTTATTCGATTGAGAATCTTTTCAGTTTAATACGATACGCTGCTCAGACTGCTTTCATACTTTTATGTATTTTTCAATGAAAATCTTTAATAACTAATTTCTTCAATTTACATTTTTGCTTAAATATGGTTCACATTTAATACTTTCACTTAATTTCAAAAGATACTTAAACTTCTTTTACTAATATTTAAGAACAATGGTTGTTGATATACATTTTTACTGCTGAAACTATTTCAGAAAGAAGAATATGAAATGCCCAACCATAAATTTTGTACTAATTTACAAAAAATTTGTTATTTCTCAAATATAAATATTAACTAATTGAAACAACAAAATAAAACGATTTGAAAATTATTCGCTGTAAAAATTAGCAATAGCTAATATAAAACTTTAATTTATAAATTGGAATTTCATATAACTACAACTTGATTAAAAAAGAGTTTCTCGTCTTTTTTAAAGACTGCATTAAGGCGGTGAGAATATTTTTTTACGTCCTACTCAACTTTTTCATGACCCGTCCTCCCATTCCAGCTATCCTTTAAAAGAGAACTTTGGCACGCCACGCATTCCAAGCACAAAAGCTTCCCGCTCCAAAGGAAAATCGCAGTCAATCAAGCGGGCACTACAACATGACCGTCCCAGTAACGATGCGAGCCGAGCGCACGGCTATATACGGCGACGGCTTCGGGCGAGATAATAGCCGGGGGCATGGAAATTCGAGGATCGCATTGTGCATACTCATTATTGCGGGATACTTGACGTAGACGGAGCATCCCGAGCTATGATGAAGCGCGCGCGGGAGATACGAGCCCTAGAGGCGAGAGCCTCGGCATAGCTCAGCGTAATCGAAGTCCATCCCTAATCGTGTCATTCGCAGACCGATTCATTGAGCGCGAGGCGCGCTTATGATGGCCATCTCGCGAGACAGGCGTTTTTATGGCTCATCGATTCCCTATTTTCGAATGTGATCGATAAGAATGCTACCCCCCTCCCTCCCCTTCCCCACCTGCACCCGCCAACCTTCGAAATAAAAGCCGAGTGTGAAATTCCCGGCGATTCATGTGCGCAGATAGAGAGTCGAGTGTCGATAAAAATAATATTCATAGTACGATAGGAGTGCTTTTAGCAATATTACCACTTGTACATGTATTTTTTACGCGCTTTTCAAAACTGTTTCGAACAGAGTGCCGTAAAATTTTCAAGTGTATGAGGTCGCTATGTGATAAGATTGTCCAGCAATGAAATTAAGAAATTGTCGTTGGTTAAGTTAAATCGTTTAATCCAAAATTATGTAAATATTAAAATAATAATAATAATAATAATAATAATAATAATAATAGTAATAATAATAATTTAATTGATTGAATAGCACAAATGTTTCTTCCAACTTATATAATTTAATTTTGCTCACATAAAATGCATAAGATAATTTATATTTAAATAAATATACACAAATGATTAAACATAATTGAATATAAGAAAGTATTTTTAATAAAAACAAATAAGTACAGCGTTTTTACGGTATTTGGAATTTATATAATACGAGGCCACTGTAATATTCAATAAAAAATATTTGCTACTACTTATGTCTTAAACGTATATATAAACTGAAAACTACTTTTATTCTATATTTATAATGAATATTACAAAAGAATATTGAATGTTACATTTCTCTTCCTATATTCCCGGGAATATAACACGAAGACAATAATACTTTTTCTGAAAAGAAAGTTACACATTGTTACATTGTTGAGCCCAACGGTAGCTAAAAATAATGGACTTATTGAAACGTAAAGTAGTTCTTAAAAAACGAAACAAAAATGAAAAACTCGTTTTCATCATTTCTCTGATATGAAGTGATCGATTTTGCTACGGACGTGAAGAGATTATTAATTCGCAAATGTAATTGCTCCACGAGCGAAAGGCAACCTCAAGTGGTAGGTTTGTTGATTTGGCTTGATTATCGGAATACCGTGCGTGTGCTGCGATGGATAATTAACAAGCGGTAATTCCAATCAATCCGAATGCATTCACCTGTCGGCGTTGCGATTGATCTACTACAATTTTGCCAATTAAGAGTTTAAAACAAAGTCTCTACATATACATTTTTAATCTGTTCTTAGAATGTGACTTTCTATAGAGTCAATGTTTTCTTGTAAGATTAAATTTTGTTTTTTTTTTCTTTATTTTTATAAATATATTTTAGAAAAAGAACGTTAATTAAGAATTTATACGAGTGCTGAATGTTGAATTAATTGTTAAACATACATTTTTAAATATATTTATTTCTTAATTAGCTTTAATAATAAAAACAAAACTGCAATTTTTGAACATTTAATAATATAGCTTTTCTTTATTATTATAAACAATAATAATAATAATAGCACAATGCTTTTAGTATTTGTCATAAAATTTAATGAAAAGTAATCATTTTAAAAATTTATATATTTATTAATATTTCAAAATATCAAAGAAAGACATCAATCCCGTAAAATATTTAATTGATTTGCATATAAATAAAAAATACCCTTCTCTCTTAAATTTTTTGTCATATCAAAAATATCACTGTTGGGTCATTCTGATAAAATATTGCGTACATGAAATGATTAACTGTATGCATCGAGAGTGTGAATTTCTTTCGTACATAGAGTATTAAATTTTTCATACGCACATTTAAGCTTCGGTTTTAGACTTTTTGCGTATATTTTATTCCATTTTTTTCTCATTTTCATTTATGAATATTTGCACATTTATATCTGTGGCTTCCCGGAATAACCACTTAAGTCCATTTTTTTGAAAATTGAGTTTTTAGTGATTTTGATATCTACGTATGGTGTACTTTCAGATACAATGCAAAAAATTGCCAAAGTTCATCTAAGACTTTCTTCTTTTCATAATTTATGCTTTTCTTTTACATAGGCTTAAATGGCAATTTAAAAATTAAAATCTCAATATCTCAACAATACGAAGAATGGACTAAAGTGGTTATTCCGGGAAGCCACTGAATATGTAATATAATGTTCTGAATTTAAAACAGTTTTATTAATAAGTCACAAACGAAAGCTCTTTAAATCATTCTTAACAAGAAACTTTAGTTTAAATAATTTTTAAAATTGAGAGGATGTGTGGCAAAACGGTATAAGTCGAGTTATACTGTTTTTTTCGAAGATTACACAAAATGAATCAGCAATTTAGCTTGGTTTTTAATTTTTCTTCGTTCTTGCGTATCAAACTGATGTATATAAAAATTGTAACAGTGCAAATCTTTAAAAATATTCTTTTCTAACATGATTTCCTACGTTTTTCTCAGTTTTCTCAAAACGCAAATTTTTGAGTAATATCGTTTTACCGCGCATCCCCACAATTATAACATACTGTATATTCCGTAAATAGCATATACATACATTTATTCTTTCAGATTTATGCTCAAAACCACAATAATAGATGAAATATCATTCTAAAAAGAAGTTAAAGTAAGTTATGTATATTACTTATAAAAGAATACTTGTTCTGCATCAATTTAAATTGATAATTTCTATTTACAGGTAAAATGTATTCAACAAATAGAAGTTACAAAATACATCTTAATTTTGGTTAGCAAATAAACAGAACAAAAATGCATTCAGTAATTGATGTGCGTATTAAAACACAAAAACCCATCAACACCGTCGATCGACGTACAAATTCATCAAGAACTCGATCAAACTCGGTATCAGTGTCAATTTCAGAGATCGCTTTTTTCATTCTATACGTACATATACATCAATCGCGCACAGTGGACATTCGTTAAGCTTAGCGAAGAGTTAATGGTAGTGTAGCGAACTGGCTGTGGTATATATCTAGCCTAGAAACGTCGCGTGTTAAGCAAACGTACCACCATGATTTACCTGTTGCGGCGGTATCAATTAAACGTCCGCAAATTCCAGAGGGAGATTTGGTGATCGGCGTT